>CM076577.1:1274914995-1275420521 GCA_034641835.2 Pinus albicaulis | reverse complement strand
GAAAGATACATGTGCTGTTTTTGACTTTGCATAACCCTCCAGAGACTAGAACCTCCCGAGTCTAGAGGCATCAGGAGAGAAGAATTGTTCCTTTTTGCCTTGGTGGGTGACAACGACTTCTTCATTTCCCACGTGGCGCACTGGGATTGGAGAGAAAGGGATTGGAAGAGGAATGAAGGAATTTTTTTTTTGCCTTGGTGAGTGAAAACGACTTGCTCATTTCGTTTGATCTTGGTGAGTGAAAACGACTTACTCATTTTCCACGGCGTACTGGATTGGAGAGAGAAGGAAGGAAAGAATGAATTTTAATGTCCACGAGGTTAAAATTAAAAATGTCAACGAATTTTTAAAATTTTAGATTTTTAAGATTTTAGGTGTTTTAAGATTTTTTAAGATTTTAGGTTTTTTTTGGGGTCCATTGTTATATAAAGAATCTCAACGATGAAAGATAAAAAAACGTCATTTTACCAAATTGTTTCTAAAATAAAGATTAAAAGGGAGTAGTGTTTTTTGTTTTTTTTGTTTTTTTTGTTTTTTAAACTAAATTTAAATTATGTACATGAATCTCAATGTTTTCATGGATAGATAAGGTATTATGTTAATTAAATGGTTTATAAAACATGAAATTAATTATTATTATTTATTTAAAGTGTTTTTTTGTTTATTTGAGATTTTTTTTAATATTTTTATTTAAATTTGGTGGAATAATATCTTTATCATGTTCAATATATCGTCTCGATCGGGGTGAGGAATTTAACCAATAAATTTACATTAAGGAGTGCCTTAACAGAACACACGATCACCATCTATTTAAGTCCCATGAACTAAAGTTTATTTAAAGTTTTGGAAAAACCAATTTTATATATTTATTTTTAATATTTTGAAAAACAAAAATGATCAATAGCATGATTTATTATTATATATAGTTTTTATTTTTATTTTTATTTTAAAAATAGGTGGAGTTTAAGTTGGGACCAACTCTAATGCTAAGTGGAAGAATGATTTATTTGTTAATGAGATATTGTCACTATGATTATGCATGACTTGGTTGAGCCTAAACACCTTTTTGAATAGTTTAAACTCCACATGTGGTTCCCACCCTTAACTTCTCTCAGTAAAATTTAAACTTAAAACCCAATAAAAACTAAACCCCATACGAACTCACTAATTTACTCTTTATAAATATATATAAAAAGTGACTAATACCCATGAGGCAGAGACCAATTGATTCATTGGGATTTAGTCCCGATTAGGCCTCAGCCTCAAATGTCATGGGAGGGATTGAGGATAGGAGCCACCTTTGGGGGAATTAAAGCATCCCAAGGAACATCCAAACTTGATTGAACTTCCCACAATCTTAGTAATAGTATCCCATTGATGAGTAGATTGTTTTTCCATCCAACATTGATATTATCCTCATCACATTCTTTTATACATTGCTAGATCTCATTGGCCAGGTGGGTGTTTTTCATCAACATTAATATTATCCTCATCTCATTCTTTATCATTGCTAAATCTAAGCATGAACAAGATTCAAGTTTATGGGGATTTAAAACTTGTCTCAAGCCCAGGCCAATAATAAAGCCGAGTCGTCATTCTCAATTTGAATCATATTTTGTGAAAATATTAGAGGAAATGACTTTCTTTGAATGGTCTTCATTCACACATATATACATGAAATTAAACCAAAAAACTAATAAACCATTAAAAAATACTTTTAATTGGCTTATTCATTAGTATGAATGATGAGATAACCAAAAAAATCAATAAAATAAAATAAAATTTCTAAAAACTATATGATAATGGAATAGAATAAAATGTCATTTTTCTATTTAAAATATAGCATTAAGATTTTTAGAAAATACAATCTCATCTTTGATAATATAAACTCCATGTATTTACTCGATAAAACATTGCTATAGATATTTTGTAAAGAAAAAAAAATTATAAAGAGAAATATATATATACACATAGTCTAAAAAAGCAGTGGAAATAGTCCTGATTTAGCAAAGATTTTGAAATTTTTTGGCAATTTGCTCATAATCTTGTTTGCGGTTGTTAAATTTGAGTATTTTGAGTGCCTTAAAGAGTTTTTGATAATCTTTGAATCATTTCCACTATCAAAAATAGATTCCAAAACACTCAACTACCTATTTTTAAAATTTTTATTTCTAGAATTCTAGCAAAAAAAAATCTACCATCCAAACTATTCCACACAGCTAGATAGACAACTTCTATATATATCCTACCGACCCCACTTGACTTGACCACCAGGGTCCAACTTTTCTTGCAAAATTAAATCAAATCACTCTAATCACTTCAGTGTTAATCTTATAAAAAAGGTTCTTCAAGCTAGATAGACAACTTCTATATCCTCTGAAGCCCCACCCGTAAAGACCACCATGGTCCAACTTTAAAAGCAAATTAAATCAAATCAGTCTAATCACTTCAGTGTTAATCTTATAAAGGTTTGTGCACGCTTATCTTTGTGCCTTAATGCCCCCTGCTTTACATGTTTTGCTCTTGCGATGTGGAGTTTTTGGGAACATTTGCTTTATTATAGAAAATGATAGTGTGGCAAATTTGTTCCTTTAAACTTTTTGAAATAATAGATAATATTTGGGTTTTTAATTAATAATTCTGTGTATATATTCTAAGGGAATATATTTTTTAAATAATTATTTATTAATATATAATAAAAAATAATAGTTAAATTTATAATTATAATATAAAAGTTAATAGATAATGTTTGTTATTATTATTATTTTTAATAATTATATATAAATATATAATAAAATTTTTGATAATTAAATATTTATAATTATTAATCTAATTTTATTTTAATTCTGAATCTATAAAGTATTGAGAGGAATCAAATCTTTTGAGATCCAAATATTTTTTAAAGTAAAAAGAGATTTGATCTTTCTCGATACTTCATAGATCTGAGGCTAAGATGGATCTATGCTGGTTTTTATATACACATATACCAGCACGACATAGAGGTGGCAAGCCTTGAATGTTGTTGGTGTGGGTGAATTTCATTGGTCAGATGGTGGGCAACCACATGCTAGCATGTGGCCCAACTGGAGGTCGCCACGTGGCAGCACGGGGGCCACCAAAAATTTGGTTGAAGTCCAAATTAACCTCCTGCATATTCAAACACTGGACCTCATTAGAAACAACGCAGAGACTTAACCACTTGAGCTAACCAATGGTTCTTATAAACCATACCTCCCAACCGCTAATTAAGTTGGAGTTGGTGGAGGTAATGGGATAAGGGGCTAGGGCTTAGCCCCAACCCCCCAGCAAACATACCATACGACTGGTGGCTAGGAACCATGGGTGCAGAGGCATGGCCCTGCCGATTTTTTTATTAAAAAAATTATTTCGACTACCCATATTTTAATTAATTTTTCGGACCTTAAACCTTGGCGGATTTTTTTAACAATCCCACAATTTGTGCGGAAAATTTGCCAAATTGTTGCTCCGTTACGCAATTCAGGGCAAAATTGTAGGACGGTTCCAGATTTTGGGGAATTTGTAGAGCGATTAGCAGCAAAGCTAGGACAGCTCATAACTTCTTTAGTTTTTTACCAATTTGGGACCAGATTTAAGAGGCTAGACAGACATTTTTGACAATTTTAAAGTTAATGGAATATGTTTTGAAGCCATTGGAGCACTGTAAAATGATGTAACTGCCATTTCTGTGCATAATGATATAGGGCCAAGCCATTGGAAGTTGGACCAGGAGACCTAGCCCATGAGGGGTGAACTCCTTCATCACTTGTTGTGTTGTGGTTATTTTTATGGTGTATTTGTCTGCTATTTCAGAGTTTAAATTCATGCTTTATGTGCACAAAAAATCAACATAAAAGCTCACAAAAACTCAATTTTAATAATTGCAATTTATATAACCTCAAGCACATTTACATTAAGATCTCAAACAAATCAAGTTTGATATTAGATCTTAGGTTTTCTTTGTTGTTGTGAGGGCTTGCTTGTTTGCAAGTGTATGTGATTATTACAAGGTTGAAGCTCAAGAGAGGAGAAGGAAAGCTTGTGGTTCCAAGTCCTCAAGTTCGGTCAAGGACAAGGAGAGCAAGTTTGCCGCAATCTCCACCACAAATTCTTCCTCAAATTACAGTTGAAGCTTCAACAAGTATGTCACATGAAGAAGAGCTCGACAATATGTCATAAGATGAAAAATCCTTCAGGAAAACATTCTTTGATATGACAAGAATGGTGAAATTTCTCTATGAAGAGAGAAACACAAGGATGCAAGGTGAGAGCTCCAATATTCCAAAAGGAGATAATTCTTCAAAAGGATATGGAGGAGATGGAGACAAGCCTCCAAAAGGTAATGGGAATGGTGAAAAACCACCGTTGACATCACCATTTTCCTCACCACCATCCTCATCACCATCTTCTTCCACAACAAGCCCTTCACAAACACCTCCACAATATCCAAAAGGTCATGGTAAAACTCTATTTTTAAAGCTTGACATTAAGTTTTATTTGCCTATGTATGATGGAGTGGTAGATGCCGAAATATTAGACAATTGGGTACTTCAGCTTGAAGTGTATTGCAAGATACAAAGAATCAAGGATGATGGCACAAATATTCGGGTTGCTTCATTGAGATTGGAAAGTGCACTTATTTGGTGGGAAGCCAAAACTAAAGAGGATATGAAGAAACATGGTAAGGTCTTAACCTCTTGGAATGATTTTTTTGCTGCCCTAAGGAGACAATTTCATCCATTAGCATAGATGAAAAAGGCTATAATGGACTGGAAAAACTTTAGGCAAGGTAAACGACAAAGTGTGCAAAGCTATACTCAAGAGTTCAGGAGAAGAGAACTAATTTTGGGTGTAGATTTGACATCTCAAGAAAATTTATTAAAGTACATTGGAGGTTTGCATAGTTACCTAAGACATACTATTCTCATGTTTAATCCTTCAAATTTAGATTAAGTATGTGTACATGCCACACATCTAGAGGCAGGAGGGAAACATGTTTTAGAGGAGACAAGTGAGGATACCTTTGAGTCTAAAGAGAAAGGAAAGGGTAAGTTCAAGGGTAAATGTAAGAAGAATGCTTCCATCAATATGGAGAAAAAAAACTCACATTCAAACACTATTCCAAACATGGGCATGATGAAGATCATTGCTGGAAACTTCATCCATATATGAGACCCAACAAGCTTAAAAACAAGGAGAAGGAGAAGACAAATGCAACAATAACACATGATTTAGGTTATGATTCCGGAGATGAAAGAAAGATCACTGCAATGGGTTATAAATGTAAGGAAATTGCAAGTACTAGTTCTTCAAGTTATCAAGATAGTACTTAAGATGATGAAACAAGAATTGAGCTTTTCCATGTTAGAGTTATTTCAAAGCATACAAATATTGACACCCTATTTGATAGTGGTTCGCAAGCAAACCTTATTTATGAAGACTTAGTTAAGAAGTTTAATTTAGAAACCATTCCTCAACCAAGACCTTATCCTTTAGGTTGGATATGTAAGAATGCAAATTCGCAGGTGACGAGGAAGTGCATACTTAGATTTGCAATCATTGCAAACTTTCTTGATGAAGTTTAACTTGATGTTGTTCCGCTTGATATTTCTTGTATTGTTTTGGGAAGCCCATATCTTTATGATAGGAAAAAAATATTTCATCACCATGAGAATAAGTATCACTTGTTCAAGAATGAGATTGAGTACATTGTTAGAGCACACAGTAAGAAGATGAATTTATCTTATACATGCTGGACAAAGGAAGAGAATTGTGAATGCTAGTCAAAAGTTTCTTTGTTAATGTTCAAGCATCAACATGTTTTGAATGAGTCCTTTCAAGGTGACACATCAAATGAAAATTCTGATTTCATTAAGGTTGCTAAGGGTTGTGATAAGATGTTTAAGGAGTCTAACATGTTTCCTTTTAAAATAGGTAAACAAGATGAGGTAAAATTGCAGCATCATGCATCATTGTTGAGTAGTGATGTGAACAAGATGCCAGTGCTAAAGGGTGCAAAGGTCAAAGTGCCAAAGAAATTTGACAAAGAGGGCATTGGGTTCAAAAGTTCTTCTTATGGATTTCACAAAGTATTGTCTTTGAAATGAGATGTTGCATGACAATGGCGATCACATTTGGTCAAGAGTCGAGCCAAGCATAAGGCGAGGCATGCTAAACATCGTCATATCAACAATGTTCGAGGTGAGAAGAATTTCAAGTTGTTTAAATTTCCTTTGATTGACGACCAAGGAGGGAACATCTTGTTTCTTCAAGGACAATTTTGTGTTCTGCAAATTCTAGGAAATTGCAGCAAGATGATATCTACAACATCAAGACAGGGTCTCCAGAATCAAGGGAAAATATTAGTTTTCATGAAGGGTGAGGGGTCTGTACCTTCATCCAAATGTTTACTAATAAAAGAGCTTTTGGGGTCCAAAATCTTCCAGTGGGAAGGAGTGATTAGGTGCTAAAAAATATGCTAAAAAATGAAAGTTTTCAGAGTGGTGTGGAACCTAAAAGACCACATATATCTCATCGTTTTGAATCCAATGCAACTTGTTTTGTGGAAAATCGACATTGTATTATCCTAGAAAAGAGTTTCCCGAACAAACAAATTTTGCAAAAAAGGACAAATGTCTGGGAAAACTATGGGCTAGTGATAGGCTACCACGCGGCCTCCTGTGATTGGTTGAAATCAATTTTTTTTGTGCCTACCACTACCTGACATGTGGCAGGCCTTGAATGGTGCTGGTATGGGCAAATTTCATTGGTTCGATGGTGGCCAACCACATGCTGCCACATGGAACAACCGGAGGCCACCACAAGGTAGCAAGAGGGCCACCACAAATTTGGTTGAAGTCTGAATTAACCTCTGAAATATTCGAACATCAAACCTCATTGCAAACAATGCAGAGGCGTAACCACTCGAGCTAACCAATGGTTCTTTTAAACCATACCTCCCAACCGCTAATTAAGTTGGAGTCAATGGAGGTAATGGGGTAAGGAATCGGGGCTTAGCCCTAGCCCCCCAAAAAACATACCATACAATTGTTGGTCGGGAACCATGGGTGCAGAGGCATGGCCCCACCGATTTTTTTATTAAAAAAATTATTTCAACCACCCATAGTTTAATTATTTTTTTCGGATCTTAAGCCTTGGCGGTCTTTCAATGGTTCCAGAATTTGCGCCGAAAATACACCAAGTTGTCGCTCCATTAGTGCAATTCAGGGCGAAATTGTAGGACGGTTCTAGATTTTGGGGAATTTGTAGAGCGACTAGCAGCAAAGTTAGGGAAACTCATAACTTCTTCAGTTTTTGACCAATTTGGGAGCAGAAAGAAGCTAGACATGCATTTTTGACAGTTCTGAAGCTAATAGAACATGTTTTGAAGCCATTGGAGCATTTTAAATTGATGTAACCACCATTTTTGAGCATAATGATATAGGGCCAAGCCATTGGAAGTTGGACCAGGAGACATAGCCTAGGAGGGGTGAATTCCTTCATCCCTTACTATGTTGTGGTTATTTTTATGGTGTATTTTTCTGCTATTTCAGATTTTAAATTCATGCTTTATGTGCATAAAAATTTAACATAAAAGCTCACAAAAACTCAATTTTAATACTTGTAATTTATATAACCTCAAGCACATTTATATTAAGATCTCATACATATCACTTGTCACTCCCTCTCTCTCTATACCTCTATCTCTACTTGTCTTTGTTCTTCTATCGCTCTCCCTCCCCTCCTTTCTCTCTCTCTCTCTCTTCATTCCTCTCTCCCTCTCTCTTACACCTCCCCATCTCTCTCTCCTCCTCATCACACACACTCTCTCTCTACCTTCCAACTTTGTCAATATCTCCCTCCCTCTCTCATTCTCTCTCCATCTCTCTCTCCATCCATATGATGGAGAATTTTCATTCTATGTAATCAATGCTAAATGTAATGTATACGCTAGTACAACCACATTACAAATATTAATATGGTTGATATACCCTAAGGCTTCATTTGTATCTACCATTGATAAAAATTTAAAAAAACTATTGCAACAAAAATATTATTATTAACTTTGATTTTACTTAACCCTTAAGAATCCCAGGTCTTGATAAAAAACAATAGTGTTGAAGATTTTATATCATTTATAACGAAGATATAAGGTAGTTTTTCTAAAATTAGGTATGCTTTGAAAATCCCCAGGAAGCCAAGAATCTTGTTCCCCGTTCGGACATCAAGTTTTTTAAATTTATTAAAAGTCAATACAACCTAGCAAACTCTCTAACACACTACAACTGTCGATAAGAATTCAGACGAAGCATATGTTAGGCATATTCCCTTGAGAATCAATCTAGACAGTGAATTAAAAAAAAAAATAAAAAAGTCAACAAATCCTTATCCACCTTAAGTTGAAATAGGAAGCCTTCAACTAAATATTTTACATTTTATTTTTTTATTATGAAATGTGTTATGGTTTTCTGCATGTGGTATTGATAAGCCATAGTATTGTAACAAAACCTAATTACAAGTTAATAATATCCATAGTAAAGTGGGGGTGGATATCCATGGTTAAGAAACTTGTTATATTGTAAGTTTATTGGAAGTATTAAGTGTTTATGTGCTTATTAATTAAATTTAAATATGTGTGGAATCATTATTAGTCCATGTCAAGGAGGACTGTAACAATCAATTTGTCTATTACCACTATTAGTTTAGCATTGACCAATGCAAATTATGATGTTTAACTTTGAAAAATAAATATTTTTTTTCAATATTATTAAAAAGATAATTTTCAAATATTTGATTGGACCATAACTTGAAGGTCTTATTGCAACCTTTGCACAATATAATTCCATGTGGATAACTTCCTTACATATTTTATGCCATAATTTATGGATATCGCTGAAATATTCATGCATGATTTTTAGATATTTGTGTACTGATTTTTTATTCTAAAGCCTTATAGGAAAACCAACCAAAAATAAAATACTTGAAAATAATTTATACTCGAGTAAATAACACATATACCATCAATTCTTTCCCACCATACTTTAAGCAAGTCTTTGGATTAAAAATAGATAGGAATAAGATGTAAAATATATATGTATAAGAGTTACTTCCCACCATTATTTATGTTTCCTTAAGCACTTATGTAGGAATAGAATTGTGAATGTACAGACTTATTAGTGGTTACTACCCACTAAAGTTTAATATACAAGTTCTTCTACTTAACCAAGCAATTTACTTATCCAATTCACATTTTACTTTTAACTTTTTATTATTAATTGAGCCAAGATTTAAATATTTACACTATAACATCTTCACCATACTTTGCTCTATATTGATTTTAACTTTTTATTAATTTTTAATTAAATAAATATATAAATGTTAAAATGTTTATAAGCATTAACTCGTCTACCATCCATCTACCCACTATAGAAACACCATTAGTATAAAAGTAATGATATTTTTAAATAACTCACCAAAATATTTGATTTTTGTTTTAAAGCACAAATAAATAATTTTAGATGGTTTTGGCATAATAGTGTTTTTATCTTTACACTTTAATGAAATGATATTGATTTTGATTAATAGTTCATCGTTGAACCATTAATTAATGATGCCTAGTTGGGTCAAAAATGTGTTTTTAGTTGTATTTAAAGGGTTTTAAAAACAGGAATTTTGATAATTCAGGTTCGAAATAGATTGATTTTTGAGGGAACGCCTTTCCAGATTTCACAGGTTTTCGCTTACATACTTGGTTGGATGGAGGAACGCCCATCCCCTTGCGTTTCTGTCACGGATTGCTCCAAGCGCATTAGACCTCACGAGATCTCAATTCCGGCGATATATTTTGATGGTGCTTGTGAGGATGGGCTGATGGGATGCGGAACCTGGATTAAAATTTCTCAGCGGGAACGGGTACATATTTATTGGAATGCTGATCGGGGGTCCAACAACAAGGCTGAGCTTATTGCACTATGGGGTGCTCTTCGATTTGCTATCTATCTTCAGATTCCGGGGGTACATGTATATGGGGATTCACAGATCGTTATTGGGTGGGTTACTGGAGATATGGTCATGATGCGGCCTGGTTTACTGGGCTAGTTGCAAAGGGTTAGAGGTTTATGGGACACACTCAACAAACCGCCTATCAATCATATATACGTAGAAATAATATAAGAGCGAAAGGGTCGTCTGTAAAAGGATTGAACTCGAGCTTGGATTATGTGTGTCTGTCTGCTCTGTGATGGCTCATCTTTCTGGCAAACTTCTATCCCAATTCCATAAAGTGGTACTGCTATGTTTTTTGTTATGCCTGTAATGTCTTCAGTTTTTTGTAGGGCACTATAATCTTAATCAGAATGGACACACAGACTTTTAATAGGTTTTGAATCGTTTGCTCAATGGTGCATGATTAGTTATAATCATGCACCAAGAGGGCCTGTACATTCCTTTCAAAATTGGCCTGCCACAATATACAAGCAAGCCGGGATTTGTCTACAGCCGAAATGGTCAAATATTAAAAGCGAGCCAGATGATTTCAATACAAGCGAGCCTGTCCAGTTTATCATATTTGTCGGGCTGTCATACATGCTCTATAATCTGATTGCATGACTGTGCGAACGTTTTTTTCTTAATACTGTTAGTGCCTATTTTTTGGTCTTCAAGCGAGCCGGGTATTGTGCTATCAAGCGAGGCAGACACATATTACAAGCGAGCCAGAAGTAATACTAGGCAAGCGAGCCTGATGGGACTATCCAGATTGGTAAAGCTATGCTACATATGCTATTATTCTGACTCCCAAGCTAACTTTACCTGGTGGAAATGATTGCTCAAGATGGCTAACAGCTGGAGAGCATGAGGACAAAGTTATAGGGAGGTATCATTACAATTTCGTAGTTTGATAACTTCTCTATCACCTACAACTCGCTCGATCTCAACCAATCTTTTGTCATTTTGTCGTAAAGGCCCAATATAATTTGGTTCTTTCCAACTATCCTTTTCTGCTCTCAATCCTAATGAGGGTCATTCCGAGGTGGATGTAAAATCCCGATATGTAAAATCCCGATATGGGGAGGCCGACAAAATACTTTCCTGCTTCTTATCATTCAAGTGAGTTGATATGTCTGGCCAGTATGATGGATTTCTCGCTATTGATCTTCATAGCTGAGATTATGCATGTTCTATGTACTGTTTATATTCTAATATAATCAACGTTTTTTTCTTCTGAAAAAAATTTTAATTTTTTAAAGATATGCTTTATCATCCCTAACAATCTAAAATCTTAGTATAATTAATTATGTTAAAATGTTTGCCATTTTACATGATTAGTTATTCATATACTAAGTAAATTAAATTAATTAAAATAAAATAGCAAAAGACAACCGTCTAAACATTAAATTTATGAAGAATACAGATTTATATAAATCTGTCTATGTAAACATTTCTTTCAAACTCTCGCATTTAAAACAAAATAAAAACTTACTCCTTAGAACTATAGAAGCCTTTCTCTTAATCTCGTAATTTTTCTTTTTTTAATTTGAAAATCTGGTTGATATAGGAAAAACATACAATTCTGAAATCTGTTGATATAGAAAGTATAATTCTCACTATTCTATAAGTCTAATCAATTTTTTAAGAATCAAGATCAATTCATCCTTGAGCAATCGCACAAGGACATTTTTCTACAATTCACAAAATCTAAATCATGATATAACTTTAGTTATATTTCAAAATTTTATTAGATTCTTTCAAATTTGTACTTGGAAGGAAAGTAAAATTAATTTACTTTTATATCGTATAGAATAAATATAAATTAATTTCTTTTAGCCAATGGGGCAGATTTATTTCTTTTAGCCATTGGGAGTCTGCGGTTGTGGGCAGATCAATTCTCCATAATATTCTCTTCGACATGTTGGTCAAAGTACGTGCTCTCCATTCCGCAGTCTTCATTCGATAGTCAAACTTTACTCGACTCTTTTCTGGAAAATTCAACATTTTCATAAATTCATTTGTTTTCATAATGCAGGACACTTTATAAATACATCTAAAGTCGTATGTTAAAAAAAGGGGTGTATGAATTATGAAAGACTATGTGGCCAGTGATTTTATATGTTTTTTTTAAGTTGCATATTAAAAAATAAATAAAGGGAAGTTTTTTTTTGTAATGAGTGATAATGTGTATATTTTGTATGGGAGTGATAATGTGATGTGAGTAACGAGTAATTTTTGTATTTTGTGGAGTGATAAGGTGTGAGTAAAAATTAATATTGGAGTCTAGTCAAAGTTAGGTTAAATTAAAGTTCAAAACATTTTCTTTGAAGTACCCATCTAAAGTAACTCAATTAAGAAAGAGTTAAAGTCTTGTATGTGAGGGCCATTAAAAGCTCATAATGATGAGATTGTCATTGTCATGTTGTTATAACAAGGGTGCTTTCTTTGTTGAACCTGATACTCAAGCTAGTAATCAAGTCAAATAGATAAGATGTTGAGTTCAAAGTCATGAAAAGTTATCTAATCATCGTAAAAATTAATAATTTGGGTGCATTTTCGGTGGCATCTGACACCCTCATCCTATTGAAGCTAAGATCAAGCGAGCAAGTTCAAATGAAGCAAAGTATTCTATTGTTAGAGTTTCTAAACAATATGATACTATCCACTGGCGAAGACAAGGTGAAAATCAACAAAGTCCTTCTTGCTGATATTAAAAGGTATCTACATCAGGCACATGAGATCGTTGATTTTCTCCAACTCGAATCACAACTACAACGTAATGAGCTGCAACAGAAGAATCATAATACATTCAACAATACAACTTGAAATGCATATGAAGATGATTCCAAGCCACTTAGCGATACAACTTCAAGTGTAGAAGTTGTACATGATCAAATCCAACCTTCTTTTTCCAAGCCAATCATTAAACCATGAGAAGAATTTCAATATAAAAAAAATCAACGTAGCTTAGGATATGACAAAGATGAAAATAATTTGCATATTCCTAATAATTCAAAGCCAATAAAGTTCATCAGTGGAGGATTTCTTGATCAAGTAACATCAGAAAGCAATGGGAAAGTTGAAGAGAAGCCAAAATGCCAACATTGTCAAAGAACATGTCGTGTAGAAGATCATTGTTTTGATCTCCATCCTTGTCACCATTTTGGCAAGAAGAACACTCATAAGAGAGATGTTGCAAATGAAACCAACCAACCAGATTGAAGATCAATTATGCATGAATTGATCCTTGGTAGTGGTCATCTATATTCAAACAATTGTACAAGTTTTGCCTCATAATTCAATCTCATATGAAGACAAATACTTCAGCCAGTAGTGAAAATATGGTACTCTCATGCACCTGAAAGGAAGGGAGTACACCAATAAAACTCTCCTCAATCTGAAGGGGGGGTGAGTTAAAAAAAATGCAGATGGTTATGATCTCTCCTTTTAGTTAACAAAGGGGGGAATTGATGATGAAATTGAAATTGAATTGAGATGATGGTTGTGAGACTGAAATTTTTGACAAAAACGTAAATTTCTAGTGGGAATCAAAATATGTCAGTGGAGAAGCGATTGGGATGCCGATTGAGAGTACATTTGTGGGAATTTTTGTTCACTTGGATGGTCAATGGACCTAGAAAAGGATAGATATATCCTTTTGCATTGAAAATTTTCATTTGATTGAGTTGTCAACCATTTTTGGTGATGTAACACACTTGTAGCTCATTCATTTCTCTTGGTTCGCTCTCTTCATATTAGAGTTTTCGACATCTAGTTTTGGTAGTTTTTCAGGCTGTTCTTCATTGAGGATCATCCCAGTAGTTTCGGCATGAATACTTGGACATGGTACCAGGTTCTTACATTGGACTTATGATTGAGGGGGGAATTTTAGCCTCATATTCACATAAACAATCAATAAGTCCAAAATAATAAATTATTAAACTTGGAAAATATTCCTACTTGTCTTTGATGTGCTCGTCAAATTCTAGAATGAGTATGTTCCTAAAACTTGTGAGTTTGTTGAGGTCTAGTTGGTTGAGAGATTCTCTCCGACTATTTAGCCTCCTAGTTTGATGTGTGGTTGAAATATTCACTCAACCAAGAGAGTACATGTCCAATATAGAATAATTGTCTTGAGACATAGCTTGATGTATTTATATTGTATCATCATTATTTGTGAATACAATACATTTTGGCTTAAAATCCTTTTCTGCCAAAGTTATTCTCTCTCTCTCTGATATTATTTTATTTTCATTAATTAACTTCACGATGCAGATGGATTACCACGAATTTAGGGTAACGACCTGATTTTGTCACCCAATCTGATGGTCATTTGCATGCTGCAGTCTAACTGTAGAGCACAACTCTAACCCTCGCCCGTGGATCTATTTGAAACCAAGTAATCATGAGTAGCTTGAACCAGTTCAGATGCGGCTTATTCCAGAAGTGTTGTATATTTATTTTACTGATGTTCATTATTTCTCACAAGTTACAAGGAGATTATGTTTTATTATGGTGTAGGTTGGTCAAAGTCAAGAGGACAAAACACACTTGTACCCAATTCTCCAGATTTACTTCCTAGGGTAGAAAGGAAAATGATTATTTTCCCTATGTGCCGGAACCCTGCAACAAAATTTCTTTCCAGGGCCGTTCCTAACCCTCTTTGGGTTCTTCCGATTTTTTTTTATTATTTGGGGCTATCGCCGACTTCCCAAGGTGAATGCCAATAATTATGTTAGATCGTTCTATATTTTTTTTTTGAAATTTGGGGTTCCTCCGCAAGATTCACTGATTGTTTTTTTTACCAGTTCATAGGTACTCGAACATCTTTTCTCCAACCTTCCTTTTATGTGAATGCATTGACTATAACTTACACATGTTATCTATCTTTCTAGGCTTTTCTGGACAACCCTCCTTAAGGGATTTATTTCTAAGAGCCTCCTAAAGCGATGTCTATGCACAATATGGGTTATCTTTTATCATTAGGGTTTAGTTAGTCTCTCATCCTAGTTAAACTTATTTGCAAAAAGGGTTTACTGTAGACAAAAATGGCTACGACCAAATTTGTTGTGAACATAAGTTTTAATTATGAATGTTCTGTATTAGAAAAATGAGACTTGGCTTTGCTAGTGGTTTAATTTTTGGATTTTTTTCCCTCCACAGAACTGATTATAAAAACTACATTGTGGTTTTTAGTTGTTGGCCTGTAAAAACATTTAATACGACTGTATTTTATTCATGTAAATTTTATGCTCTGTTTTGGTTTGGATTCCTCCTCCACATTGTTCAAAATGTTCAGTAGTGATTGTATATTAATGATGTTTATAAAGCAATGATACAGATATATATATATATATATATATATATATATATATATATGGTATGTATGTCACTCAAATTAAATAATGCTTGGTTTAAATTTACTTGTAATAGCTCTATCAGTTATTTAAGTCGTTAAGATTCACATTTCATTTCTTTTCCGATTAATTTACACTAAAAATTTTCATGAATCATTCGGTATATTGACCAACCAACACTGGTGTTACAATTTAGTTCTTATATTCTCTACCTTTACATAGTAGTCAAGTTGAGCCAGGACTGTGCCTAGGCCATCGGTTAAAATGGCCTGGCTAGGGTGCTAACTTGGTCTCAACGGCTGAGTTCTTCCTCTGGCTTGTATAAACACTCAATTATAACCTTGATCCTATATTTCTTGTTTCATTTCTTTTTTCTTCCTCTCGTCAAATTGCTATCCTCCCCCTGTATGATTACCCCCATACTCTAGTTGCAACACAAAAACAATTATACTCCAGTAATTGTTAGATTTTATATTCGTTATAAATTGGTTTTCACGTTTATATTTTCAACTCTATTTTCTTTGAAATAGTGGCGTTTACCATTCCATTCTTAACCCTAATATTTTCTAATCCCATTCAGATACTTTACCCCAACGTATATACATAAATATTTGTAAACGAATTATCCTAGTAACACTAGCAAGGGCTCATTTTCTCATTTTGAGTTTTTAAAGAAATAATAAAATTCACCATTCCTTTCAATCTTTAACATTCCTTTCTCTTTAACACATTAATAATATACCAAACAAATTTTATTCAGAAGAGAACTATATCTAATCTGTAATTTATTATTCCATTTTCTTAACACAAAAGGAATATAGCCAAACATCTTTTTTTCCAGAACAAAAATATATCTAATCTGAAAGTTCAATGTACGTATATGAATAAATTAGGCATATCAGGGAATCAATCTAGAAATAAGACTCCTCCACCCAACCAGTGAGATTGGTGATTACGACCAATTCTCCCCCCGAGCCTATTTAATTTCCAGAGTTGTTAGTAGATAATACTCTGTTCTTAGACCTCAAAACTCTCAATATAACCAAAAACTTTTTAAATTTCAAGGATTCCACTGGCTCTTTTCCATCTCAAGAACAACCTTAGTAGTATCTTGCTTCACCTTGGCATCATCCCACTCAAGTTTTCTTCTCCCCTCTTCATTTCCTTTTGCCCTCCTTTTTCCTTTCATGGCTTTTTACCAAAACTAGATGTTTTAATTTTTAAAGGAGGAGAAATTATATCTCTCAACAACATGGAAATTAAATATTTTATTTTTAAGGTCTTCTCCCGTAATTCCATGATTTATCATAACATTTTGTTTTTTATTTTATTTTATTTTAAATAAATTAAACAAAATAAAATTTAACATCTAAAGTTCATTTTCTTGACTTTCACCTAGTATATAATTTACCAAGTTTTACATAGTAAAATTAAATGAAAAATATTTACATGATCAAAGAGGGTGTCACATATTCCACCCCTTGTGTGAAACACTGTCCTTAGTGTTCATTCATGCCCTTAAAATGGGTCAGGGGTATGCTTCTTGCATAAAAATTTCATCCCCCTAGGCGGCTTCTTCGAGGCTAAAGTGTCTCCAATGCACTTTAACTTGGGTGATAACTCGACTCTATAATATTATTTATTTCCGATCGAGAATAAGTAGGGGCTATACCAGGAATTATCCATCTGATTCGACATGTTCCACATCTACAAATGTTATTAATTTATACCAATTCTTGATCAATCATTATTAATTGAAAAATAATTAATTATTACATCCTTACATGCACATATTGCCAGTTAATAATATGTCTAGATACATATACATATTTATTTAACAAAGAGACATGAAACACATTATGGACTCACATATGGCTAGGTAGTGCAAGCTGATATGCAGCAAGTTCAATCCTTTCCAAGATTTGAAAGGGTTCACAATATTGAGGGGCTAATTTGCACACCCTCCCCACCGTAGAGTGATTTTCTTAGGTTTCACTCGAACATATACATGGTATCCTACTTAATATTTTTTATAAGTCCTTTTATTATCTGCATATGATTTCTTTCTATCTTGGGAAACTTTCAAGTTTTTCTGAACTTTTCTTATGGTTTGTTCCATTTCTTCTAGCATGCCAGGTCCTAAAAGTATCTTATCTTCAGGGTTGTTTTAATTAACCAGTGTTTTACACCTCCTACCATATAAGACTTCAAAAGGACTCATCTTTAGCGATTCATGATAATTATTTTTATACACATATTCCACTAAGTGAATTTATTCCTCCCACTTACTTATCTGTTTCATTACATACACTCTTGACATATCCTCCAATACCTGGTTTACTTGTCGAGTCTTCCCATCTGTATGTGGGTGGTATGTGGTAATAAATTGAACTGTACTAGTAAAAACAATTTTCTAGAATGTTGATGTGAACTTCACATCTCTATGAAAAATCATCACCTTTGGAATATCGTGTAGTTTGAAGATTTCCAGCATAAATGTGTTTGCAATTTACACAATTTTGTATGTAGATTGAACAGTGATGAAATGGGCTACCTTACTCAGTTTATCTACTACCACCATGATTGAATCATTTTGTTTATTGGTTTTAGGAAAACTTGTTATAAAATCTAACTTAATAACTTCCCATTTCCACTTCAAATGGGTACCGTGTGGAGAAAAATGGTTGGATCTTGGTGTTCAACTTGAACTTGATGACACTCCAATAATTTAGCTAAATATTTCATGATGTCCTTCCTCATTTCAGGCAAATAATAATTCCTTTTTATAGAAGAAAATAATTTCTGATATCCAGGATGGGAAGCATAGGGGCTTCTTTGAAATTCATCCAATATTAGTTTCCTAACAGTAATATGATTATGAACATATATCCTTTCCATAAAAGTCAATAAATTGTCTTTATTTATACCAAATCTAGTTTGATTTCCAGAGTTGTTTACTTGTTTAGTTTGTTGCCATAAAAATATATATTCTGGATCTTTAGCTGCGACTTCTTTAATATGATTTGAAAAATTGAATTCCACCTGATTATAGGAGATTTCATATATATATAATACAATTTACTACTTAGTGCATCAACCACATGGTTTTCCCTTCCTCTAATATGTCTAATATCAAAATAGAATTCACTTTAAAAGGTTTTCCATCTGGCTTGCCATGGATTAAGGTTAGGATGCTTAAAGAAACTAGTTAAACTCCTATGGTCAGTCATTAAATTTTTTTTTTTACCCAGTAAATGATGTCTCCATACCTTCAAGATGTGTACCACTGTAGTTAATTCTAAGTTGTAATAAAAGTATCTCTGTGCATGATATTTTAATTTTCGAGATTCATAGGCACTTCCCTTGCCTTCTTGCATCAATACTCCTTCCACTCCTTCACATGCATCAATGTAGACAACAAACTCCTTCTTTGGGTCTGCAAGCTTTAATACCTCAGTTGCGGTCAAAAAATGTTTCAATTTCTGAAAGCTATGCTGACAATCAACGGTCCACTTGAAAAATTTTCCTTTCTTCTGCAAAGAAATTATTGGATAAGCTATTATATAGAATCCCTCAATAAAATGACTATAATATCACGCTAAGCCAATAAAATATCGAATATCAACAACGTTACTAGGAACAATCCATTCCATAATAGTTTTGATTTTCTTTGGATCAACAACTATCCCTTATGTAGAAATTATATGTCCTAAGTATTGTATCTGATCCTTATAAAAGTCACACTTATTGTATTTTGCCTACAGTTGGAGTTCCCACAACATTTGTAAAAATATATGTAGATGTTTCTTATGTTCTTCCAAATTCCTTAAATATATAAGAATATCATCAATAAAAATTAGGAAAATTTTATCAAGACAAGGGTGGAAGATACCATTCATAAGGCTCATGAATGTTGCTGGGGCATTGGTAAGCCAAAAGGGAAAAACCACAAACTCATAATGACCGTATCGAGTTCTAAAAGTTGTTCTAGGAATGTCTTCTTCCTTTATCCTTATTTGATGATAACCTGATTTTAAATCAATATTAGAGAATATCGTAACATCCTTGACTTGATCGAATAAATCATCGATCCTTGGCAATGAATATTTGTTCTTAATGGTCAACTTGTTGATTTGCCTGTAGTCAATTCAAATTATCATAGTACCATCATTTTTCCTCAAAAACAACACAGGGGCTCCCCAAAGTGATTCACTTGGGCGAATGTATCCCTTATCAAGTAATTCTTGCAACTGCATCCTTGTCTCGGTTAGTTTAGGTGTGCTCATCTGATAAAGGGATTTTTGACATAGGTGTAGCCTATGGAATTAATTATATGGTAAATTATATGTCTCACTTGAGAGGTAGCCCCAAAATTTCTTCCGGAAACACATTAGCAAAATCTTGAACAACTGGCATATTTTCTAAGGTGGCTATATTATCTTTTGAATTTTCATATCCTACTTGAACAACATAGATTTGGCATCCATTCCTAATACATTTTCCTAGCTGGGAGGTAGTAATTGGTCACAACTTAATGAGTCTCCTCACCACTTGAATATCTTGTTTGACACCCTCCTTAGTGAGATAACTGATATTTTTATCCTTGCAGTTTACTGGGGACCAATTCCCTTCTAACCATTCCATACCAATTAGGATATCATAAGACCATAGGGGTAAAAAATTTATATTTACGCTAATTTGATGACATGCTATCTCAATAGGACAATTCTCTCTTTTTTTTTGACACTTTTTTTTTTTCCCTAGTGGGTAGCTGCACCAACCAAGGATTTTTAAATTTATGGGTCTGTAAATGATGCATTTCTACTATCTTAGGACTGATATAAATTAAAATTTCTCCTGGATCTATTAAAAGAGACACAACATGGCTATACATCATACCTTGAAATTCAATCATAGTAGGTTGGTACTCTGCCTGAAGGTCATCCAAAGCAGCATTAATTTTATGTATACTTATAGCCACCTCACCAATTGTAGAAGCCTCCTAAATATTGGAATTTTGCTTAGCTATAGTGCGTTGGGCACAGTTTTTGTAATAATTAGTTTCCCCACAACCCCAAAAATATAATGTAGGTCTCTGTCATTGACTAACCTTTGGTTTACTGGATACTTCTACTGGTTTAGGTTCATTTTGTGATATGGTTATCTGCTGATTCTTTCTAGGAGGTCTATTATGATGGCTTTTGTGTAAATTTCTGGAGTCCCAATTTTTGTATTTTTCATGCTCAGAGAATTTTTTTTTTTCCTTTCTTTTTTAACCAACTCTTGTTTCCCTCCCCTTTCTGCTTGAATTTCTGATAAAAAATATGCTCCTTTTGAGTTACCTCATTCATAGTTTTAGGATTATCAAATTCCAAACATTCTTTCATAAACATTGGTAGATTTCTCATAAAAAACTGTACCTTTGCATTTTCCTCACGAATGTAAGACATGTATCTAAATAGGGATGTAAAATTGGTCATAAATAAACTATGCCTTCTGGAAAATAAGAATGAAGACGTACATAATGTCCCTAGGAATAGAAGTTTGGGCTGATGTGGAGTTGGGATATGCCACAAAAGATTCTGACACAGAGAAAGAAGCTAAACAAGATTTTATGGCTAATGCCAAAGCCATGAATGCACTCTTAAGTGGACTGTGTGAGGTAGAATTTATCAAAGTAATGCACAACAAGATTTCCAAAGAAATATGGGATACATTAGAAAGCATCCATGAGGGAGACAAAAGGGTGAAGATAGCCAAACTACAAGTCTATAGAGCTCAGTTTGAAAATATAAAAATGAATGATGATGAAGACATTGCCAGCTTCTTTTTAAGGGTTGCAGAAATTGTGAATAACATGAAAGCTCTAGGAGAAACCATAAAAGAATGTGTAATTGTTCAAAAGATTCTAAGATCTTTACCATCCAGCTTTAACCCCAAGGTTTCTGCCATAGAAGAAACAGCTGATTGGGAAACTCTGACCATGAACCAATTACTTGGAAACCTAACAGCCTATGAGATGAGACTGCCACAGAGGAAGTCAAATGTGAGGGAGGCAGCCTTTAAGACAGAAAAGAACAAAGAAGAAAAAGAAGATATATGCTCTTGCTCTAATGAAGAAGAGGCCAAATTTGTTAGAAAATTGGATAGAGGCTTAGGTAAGTATAAAGGTAAACTTCCATTTAAATGCTTTAACTGTGGAAGAGTTGGAGACTACGCATCTAAGTGTCCTCATAAGAAGACAAAGAATTAGACTCAAGAGACAGAGAAAACCATATCAAAGAACTGGTTGAAAGGGAATAGATACAAGAGAAAATCATTTTATGCTCAGCAAGATAGCAGTGCATCTGAAAACTCAGATGAAACCTCAAATGAAGAAGGAACCTCTAAATTTGTGTTGATGGCCAAGGAAGAGCTTGAAGGATTCCTTTTAGAAGATGAGGAAGAAGGTGAAGTTGATCTTGAGGGGGAGCTAAGAAGTGCCCTGGAGGAAATAGACAGACTTAAACTAAAGTGCAGAAAATAGAAAGACATTCTCCTCAAATATGTAAGAGAAGAACAAAATTCAGAAGACCTCATTCAGTTGAAAGTAGAGCTTGAAGAAGCCAAGAAGGTAGAAGACACTCTACTTAAGCAAATTGAGGATAAAATTTAGAAGCAAGAGAAATTGGAAGAAGAAGTAGTATGCTTGAGGAAGAAATTAGAAAACACCCAAAGGAAATTGTCAATAAACACTCCTAAAATGACAAGCTCTGATAAGTTGAATAAAATACTAGATGCTCAAATATCTCCTCTGATAAAAACTGGGATAGGTTATGAAGGAGAAACAAGTAAAGTCAAAGAAAAAGATAACAGGAATATCATTTTTGTAAAAGCTGTTAAGGATAATGAAGCAGCTCAGAATGTTCCTACAGAAGTAGAAGCCTACAATGAAGTAAACAGAAACAAGAAGGAACCTCAAATGACAAAGAATGCAATAAATAAATAGTCAACTAAAAAAGGCTCATATACTCCTGAATATATCAAATTTGGAAGCTATAAAAGGATATTCTTCCCCCCTATGAAAAATGTCACTTGTTATGCCTGCCACAAACTGGGACATATTGCTGCATACTGTCATAAAAGGAGAATCGATTCCAACCAGCAAAGGATGCAAAAAGTGAAAAGACTACCTCAAGCAAAAAAATGGAGTAGACAACCATTCATCAGGTACGCTAACTATTTTTATGGGTATTGTTTTTACTGTAAGGAGTTCGGCCATAAAGCCAAGGAGTGTAGAACGAATGGAAAAAGATTGATGTATGGAAACTCAAGGAGATGGATGAGCAATGGAGAATTCACTCGTGAACATAATTCATTCAGAAACATAAACAAATTCTTTGACTGCCATCAAATCGGGCCCAAGTGTCACAAATGTCCTCTCAGAGAATGTGGTCCATCCTCTTAGGAAAGGTACCAAACAAAAGGATGCATGCAGTGGAAAAAGAAGTTGAATAAGTGTGACCTGGCTCTAATAGCTCAAGATCAGAAAAACCAATGGTATTTGGACAGTGGATGCTCAAAGCATATGACTGGAAATCGAAGCAAGTTTGTAACCTTTGATGAAAATAAATCTGGGAATGTAACATTCGGCAATGATAAAGCAGGGAAAATCAAAGGAAAAGGCTTAGTTAGTCTGGATAATGGAAGAGGAAAGGACCAAGGTGTACTATTTTTGGATGGGCTGAAAGAAAATCTACTAAGTGTTAGTCAAATGTGTGATAAAGGCTATGAAGTCATTTTTAGAGCCCAAGATTGTGAAGTAAGATCAAGCACCACCAGAAAGTCCTTGATCAAAGGTGTTCAAACAGAAAGTAATGTCTATATAGTGAAATAAAAGGACGGAGTATGTCACCTAAGCAAACTTGATGAATCATGGTTATGGCATAGAATATTGGGACACATTAACTTTGACCACATCATCAGTCTGAGCAAGAAGAACACAGTCAGAGATATGCCAGCAATAAGGAAGCCTTCAAATACCATATGTAAAGCCTGCAAACTGGGCAAGTAGACCCGCACATCTTTCAAAACCAAAGAGAAATTATTTACAAGTAAGCCTCTTCAACTTGTACACATGGACCTGTGTGGACCTTCAAGAACTAAAACACCAAGTGGAGAATCTTATTTCATGTTGATAATAGATGATTTTTCCAGGATGATGTGGGTAGAATTTCTCAAATATAAATCTGAAGCACTTGAGAAATTCAAGATATTCAAGGTATTGGTAGAAAAGCAAACATGATGCAAGCTAAAGTGCATCAGATCAGACAGAGGAGGTGAATTCACAGACTATGATTTTGCAGACCTATGCAATAAGCATGGGATAAAACAATAGTTTACAATTGCAAGTACACCTCAACAGAATGGAGTGGCAGAGAGGCAAAACAGGTCAGTACAACAGATTGCCAGAGCTATGATGCAAGAAAATAACATTCCCCAAACCTTTTGGGCAGAAGCAGTACACATAGCTGTTCACATTCTTAACAAAGCTCATTTAAGACAAAATTGTGACAAGACTCCTTACGAATTATGGTATGGTAAACCATCATCAATCAAGCATTTTAGAGTCCTTGGAAGCAAGTGTTTCATAAAAAATAATGATGAAAAACTGGGGAAGTTTGATGCAAGAGCTGATCAAGGAATATTTTTAGTATATGCATCCAAGAGTAAGGGTTACAAGTGATACAACAAAACACTACATAAAATTGTGGAAAGCATTGATGTAAGATTTGATGAAGATCTGCCAAACAGAAAAAGAAGCACAAGATGCAGCAATCCTCCAGATGATCATGAAGAAGAGAACCAAGATAATGAGGAACTGAGCAAGACAACAAAAGATATTGAATTAAACTCAAAAAGTTCCTCAAGACACACTGAAAATAATCATCCAGAAGATCAAATCATTGGGGACAAGAGTGTGTGAGTCCAAACAAGAAGACAACTTGCTAAACAGATAGAATAACTATACCTATCCATGCTATCTCAAATAGAGCCAAAGAAGTTCGAAGAAGCCAGAAAAGACAAAAATTGGGTAAATTCTATGAATGAAGACCTGGACCAAATTGAGAAGACCAATACCTGGGAATTAATTCCAAGCCCCACTAGGAAAAATGTCATTGGCACAAAATGGATATTCCAGAATAAGATGAATGAACAAGGGCATGAAATCAAAAATAAAGCCAGACTTGTATGCAAGGGACATTCACAAATTGAAGGTCTTGATTATGATGAAACCTTTGTGCCAGTAACCAGAATGGAAGCAATCAGAATGTTTTTGGCCTTTGCATGTTTTCATGATTTCATGGTATATCAAATGGATGTGAAGTATGCCTTCCTAAATGGAGGTCTAGAGGAAGAAGTCTAAATGGAACAACCTGAAGGATTCTCATTAACATACAAACATGAATATGTGTGCAGATTAAAGAAAGGCTTGTATGGTCTGAAAAAAGCTCCTCGTGCATGGTATTCAAGGCTGGAAAAATACTTGCAAAAACAAGGTTTTAAGAAAGGAGGAGTAGACAAAAATTTTTACATAAAGGCTAATGAAAATGAACTCCTAATTGTAGTAGTATATGTAGATGACATCATGTTTGGTAGCAACAAAGATAAGTTAACAAAAGGATTTGCTGAAGAAATGAAATTGGAATTTGAGATGTCTATGATTGGAGAGCTCACCTTCTATCTAGGACTTCAAATCCAACAAAAGGACACAGGAACATTCATCTCACAAGAAAAATACTTAAGAGAGATGTTGAAAAGGTTCCAAATGGAAGACTGCAAACCTGTGTCAACTCCCATGATCATTGGATGCAAGCTATGTGCTAATGATGGATCTGCAAATATAGATAAAAGAATTTACAGATCCATGGTAGGAAGTTTGCTATACCTAACTGCCTCTAGACCAGACATTGTGTTGGTAGTAGGACTTGTGGAAAGATATCAAGCAACACCAAAACAATATCACTTACTAGCAATCAAGAGAATATTCAGAGATCTACAAGGAACTGCACATTATGGGCTATGGTATCCAAAAAGCAAAAGCTTCACTTTGAAAGCATATATAGATGTAGATTGGGCCAACTACATGGATGAAAGGAAAATCACAAGTGGAGGTGCATTTTATTTGGGAAAAAGTCTGGTGGCATGGCTAAGAAATAAGCAAACTTCTATCTCTCTATCTACAACAGAAGCGGAATACATAGCAACAACAACATGTTGCACACAAGTAATGTGGATGAAAAAAAATCTCCAAGACATGAAGGTAAGCATGGATGATCCCGTTTCAATCAAATGTGACAATACAAGTGCAATAAGTATATCAAAAAATCCTGTATTTAATTCAAAAACAAAGCACATCCCAATTAAGTACCATTTCCTCAGAGAACAAGTAGCACATAAAGTAGTGAAGTTTGAATATGTACCAACAAAGGAAAAAAAAACAGACATATTAAAAAACCTCTTGCTAAAGAGCCATTCGAATATGTAAGAGACAAACTAGGGGTAGTGTCTGCAGATGTTACTCTCTGACATGAAAATAAAGCATCATTCCAGGGGGAGATCAGAAAATAAAGCATCATTCCAGGGGGAGAGCAGTCAATAAATTGTCACAAAAGAGCTAGAGCAATGGAGCAATGCATGGAACTGGTCCTCAAGATCAATGTATTATGAAAGGATAGAAACCACACTGCGAAAAGTGCAACCCTTTTCCATTGATGTCAAAGGGGGAGGAAAAGCAAGAAAAAGAAGAAAGGGTCTTCTAAAAGGCAAGCAGAGGAAGTCCTGGAGGAAGCATTGGTGTATTTCCATCACTGCCCAAGGGGGAGACTGTTGGAAATCTTGTCATTGATGGCAAAGGAGAATACATGAGCAACACCTAGACTATCATTAAAAGGAGCAAAGAAGCAGAAGTAGCAGATTTGGAGACAGAGTAGTGAGGAAAAAGGGCCATCGAATTGAAGACCTGGCCAAACAAGAAGTTTGTAAGTGAATGCTGTTGTAATTGATCACATTTGCATATTGTGATGAGGAATTTGTATCTAAATTCTGTGTGAAGTTTACATGTATTATTTTTCGAGTTTTGTATGAAGAATATTTGAGTTTCTGGGGAAAATATGAACTATGTGTTATTGACAGATTGGATTATGCATGTATTGACTGCTTGAATTATTTGTGAAATTATGAGTTAATTATTCAGGGTTTGTGAGCAGTGTGAAACTCTGTGTAAAGGGGTCTAATTTGGGATTCTGTATATGGTTGAGGAATTGATGATTAATTACAGGTTTGGTATCAATATTGCGATTGGAGCTGAGAAGGTTTGTATACATATCTGTTAGATATATATCGAGGTGTATCGATCACTGGAAGGATCGATCACCCATGAAAAGGATTGAAATCGAATTTCAATTCAGGTTTGACAGTGTCATATCGACTTGGAATGTGATGAGGATTCGATCGATGCCATTATAGGGGTGAATGAGTAAGAACTGTAAGGATTAGAAGAGAAAGCCGGGCCTACTTGATTGAGTGCGTAAGGAGAAGTGGGACCATAATTTGGATGGAACCTCTGAGGCGCAGTTTTGATTAGAATTTGAAATGAACTGTCGAAATGATGAATGATGGTGCAGCAGAATTGTAATGTAGAGTAATGACGTAGTGAAGGCTTGTTTAAATATGGAGATTCTGTATTGAACAATTGTGAAATGATTCAATGAAACCTTGGGTCAAAGGCGTAGAGCTGAAGGTGGGATATGAAGCAGATAAGACTGCCGAGGTGCCGAAGTGTAGAAACATGTTGGAGCCATGCATTGCGGAACTTTAAGTTGAGTGCAAAGTCAAAGAAGGGAGCAGAACTATGAAGCAGTCTTAAGAAACCACTCATGGTGTTCGCATAATTTATAAATGGTAAGCTGTTTTGAAAAAAAAAATGCGATAGCATTTGGCGCTTGACACGTAAGGTGGAGGTGGTTTTAAAAAACCACGAGTTTCGCAAAATTTTTGAGTGGTAAGGTACCGACATTAAAATAATGTGATTTATGTTCGATGGTGAAGGCGGAAGATCCAAGGGCATTCACATTTGAAGCTGCGAGGATGTTAACGAAAGGTATGAAACCCTGTGGGGCCCGAGTGTTAATTGAAGTTTAGGATTTTACATTGTTTGTGAGGGTTAAATCATATGGTCAATAGGTGGGACCGAGGGCTCTAATATATAGAAATCTTTGACTTTGGTTTAAATCAAAGTCGAAGTTGATATTTGATGCTTGATGTTGAAACGTGGAAATGTTACGAGCCAATGTTTATTGGTAATAAATGGTGGGTTAATTAATTATGGACCCGGCCTAGTGAGTGCATATGAATATTGTTACAAATATGAATTGGTAAGTGTGACCATTACATATATGTGTAAGTGGTGATACTTTGGTTTTGAATCAAAGATTGAGTTGGTAAAGCGTTAGAGCCTGATATATACACCGAAAGGTTAATTATTGTGTTAAAAAGGTCTATTATTATATCGCCGAGAGAGGGTTTAAACTTTGCGTAAAGAGAATTATATAACATTCCCTAAAGTTTTAATAATGTCTTCGAAAGGGTTATTTAACAGAGTTTTATCAAAGTGTTGAGCTCTGACCTTAATCCCAAAGTTTTGAACATTGGTTAAAAGGCTTCAATTATTCATTTCCGATAGTTAAACGTGATAAGTTCCGAAGGGTTTAACAAGATCATTTCATATGGTAAGTCTGCAAAGTAGATTTTGGCTATGGTTGGAACCATGAAGGTTGAAGAAAGCTTCTGCATTGATAAAGCTTCCAGATTTAGAACATAATTTGGAAAATGCATTCTACATGCATAGAAAGTAGGAGAGTATGCAGAACTGTTACACTACAGCAGCAGAAAAGACAAACATACAGTGAGCCAAGAACTGAAAGGGTTGAATGAGATATATCTGTTGCAACTGTAAATGTAAATGTTTTAATTAATTTTATATTGTTTGTGATGCAAAGGCAAGTCTCCGTAGGCAAAGAAATACTCCACTGTAATATTGAAATGTATACATATTGTTATATTTTTCTGAATGTACTAGGCAAGAAAATGAGAAGAAGGAAGGCAAATAGTCATACCTATTCACTTCGAATTCCCTGTGGAATGAATACAAACAGTCATAAGGTAATCTCTATAAATTATGTCACATAGATATGCAAAAAGAGGTTAGAGAATGGAGAAATGAGGCAGAGAGGGTAAGAAGAAGGAGGAGCAGATAGAGAAGTTGTGAAGGTTCAGAGATGATATAAGGCAGATATGAAGGCTGGTGGACAACAGTGAAGAAGGAACAGAACATAGATAATATCCAGGTAAATCAGCATGTGTGTTTTTTTTTTGAAAGAGTGAGGAAGTGGGTGCTTCCATATCAAGTTGTAGCTTGATAGATGTCAGTTGTAGCTGGCTGAGGTAGGAGCCTCCTGTAGGTTGTAGCCTGCAGAAAATAGATGGGAGTTGGAGCTTCCTTGCAAGTTGTAGCTTGCAGAATTGAGGTTGTAGCCTCCTTTAGGTAGAAGCCTACAGAAAATTAGTGGTGAGAGGGAGTTGGAGCTTGCCTTTGCATCACAACAATAATAAGATGTGGTTTTCTCCCTTACGGGTTTCCACTTATATTTGTTGTCTATATGCATGATGATTATGTGTTGATACTCTGTATTTATTCTGCTTAATACCTGCTGCTCACTTATTAAGATTGCTGTTCCATTGTATATTAAGTTGATCACAAATTGAGGATTTGAATGAGTATAAAATAAATTTTAATAAGAACAACACTGCATTAAACTAATTCACCCCCCCCTCTTATTTTAACCAAGGGTTCAACACGCTGATAGTCCCTCTCGCAGGCCATCACAGTATCCAACCAGACCTCCTCGATATTATACATGAATCGCCGAGCAGGCATCCCCCGGGTCAAGCGGTCCACTTGACCGCAGGCATCCTCGAGAACTGATACCCGGGCTGTCAGTTCTGCAATACGAGCCTCCGCCATATCTGCACATGCTACCATTGTGTCAGCACGAGCCCTCTCAGCCGCAGCCTCCACAAGGCCGCGCTATTACCCTCCCCTGAAGGGCCAACACCACCACCTTGTCCACAACAAGGTCTTCCAACAACACCTCCTCCCTGACCACCCCTAGATCGCTGTAGAGGATCGTGGCCCACCAACCAAGCCACGGGGCAACCCACCTCACCAACATCTGCAAGAGTGACCAAAACGATGTCAGTGTCACTAAAAAAAAACATAAGTACATAGATACTCAAATAAATGCAGAAAACATACACAACATACCAGTGGGCCCCCAAGCATAACCAAAAGGGAGACCCATGTCTGGATCCCGCTGGAAGTCCATACCCGCATATGGGAATGGCAAGAACATCTGCGGGTTGGCCTCAAACCAGGCCTTTGTCATGGCATTCCAATAATTCCCCACCATGCCACCACTGCCTCGTGGCATCACCAGAGCCAAACTCCTCATACGAGGCTCCCGTGGCCCCCCAGGCGGCACTGCCACCACTGGCCTCAGAAACACTACCCTCTTGTACATAATGATGCATAAGATACTGGCATACACAAACAACTTAGATCCATTATGTACCTTGTTGAGTTGCGTCACCATCCCATCAAAGAGAAAACAAGCAAAGTCATATAAATGCCCGGACCTCAACTGGCGCAGTACTCCAACCTGCAGGCCTGATTCCCGATGTGGAGCCAATGACCCTGCCAGTCACACAATCATTGCCAGAGTAGATCGCTCTGCCAAATCTGTCACTGATGCAATGCTGATGCATCCCTCTGTAAGAGGCGCCTCACCACAGTGACGTCTCATAAATCTCTCCAGGTCCACTCTCCCGGAAGGGAGTGGATATCTTAGCGCCTCACCCTGAGGCAGTAACCTGGTCATATGTCTCAGGATGGATGACCAGGTTCCTCCCTCGCAACAAGAACATGTTGCACCTCCTGAACTAATGTCGGATCAAGTAACGTAGTAGTAGGTCCTGTGACCGAAGAAGCTCGTTCTCCACGAACTTTAGGAGCCCCCATTGCGCCAACTGATGGTGTGCCCCAACGTCAACAACCAACGTAGTTTGAAGCTCGGGCCAATCCCGCTTCTGCCACAATAACCTGTCATCAAAATAGGTACCCATTAGTATAGAAGAAACACAAAAAGAGGCAAAAAACCAAATTTTTTTTTTTAAACCTTGGCTTTGCGTGCCTGTCCGTTAGATAGGCGGGCTTAGGGTGTGCCTGTATTTTCCACAAGCGTGCCTTGGGCACGCCAAAGAAGGAGAAAAAAGCACTTTAGTGCGCTTGTCCCCCGAAAATGCACACAAATATGGCGTGCCTTTTCCCCGATCGACCGTGCAATCTAGGTAAAAAACACCCAGAATTCATACAAACCCAGTGTGTACAGTCCTCGACACCATCAAATTTAAAACATTAAAGTGCAAGACGTCATGGAGGCTACCTGGGCATGGTATCACTAATCCCCGGTGCTCAGGCTGACCGCAACGGTAAGAACTGCTATGCAGAAGCCTTTGACCTCTCAAAAACTCAGCAAGTACAAATGAATTAAATTAGGGCCATATTCACCTATATATCGCCCTTTTAAAAAACTTGGGAGGACCATAACGAGAGATCAGAAGGTCCGTTCTCCAAACCGTAAGTAGCATCACGACCAGCACTCCATGATGAATAGAGACGATGCCACATAATCGCACTCCCAAAAAATCAAATTTTCAAGCGCTGACAGGTAATATGCCCTCTCTCATCTTTTTTTTTAAATCTCATGACTTTCAATAATATTTGATAAAGAAGATGCTTTCACTTGAGGTAGTTGATTTTGTAGGAAAAGCTTGCAAACCATCCACAACGCCATCTACTAAAATTTTCAGAGTAGGTATCATTCTACCCCCAAAATGATAGTCCTAGTTAACTCTGCATATCCTGATATCATTTCTCCATCAGAAATCAACCATAGGCTCCACATATCTGACCGTGTTTATCATCACCCCACCCTGCACATGATAAACATCCTCGTTGGTTGGTAGAGCCTCCCCTCCATGGCGCTCGTCACCCACAGTAGACCATATATCACAACAAAAGTGATGCCATGGCCATACCAGTTTAGTTCAGGAAGCACCTCATGCCCATCCATCCACCATGCATAAGGTCAAGTTTTACCATATAAGCTAAAACCCCCTTCTCGGATGACCAGTTTGTACAAGCAGATCAAAAGCACACTACTGCACCTCGCATTTGGCCCACCATACCTACACCAGTATAATCCCATCTGTGATACTTTTTCATCTGCTTCATCAACCCCACACATGAGACCAACCAATGGGACCCCTACCCCTAGCAAAACACCTTCCTCACAACATCAGTGAGCAAACACTTTCATGTTTTGGGGTACTTGTCTCTATGTTTTGTACAAACCATACCCCATTATTTTATTCTTTTGGTAAATGTACAAAGACCGCAAATGGTGCACAACGTCCCTTCACCCTCTCATTCATATTTTTATCCCATGGCAGCAGTCCTTGCACACCCTTGGTTGGAGTACCACACCACCACACACAAGCCACCTTGACATTCATAGCCAGTTTATACCCACCTTGGAAGTCCTACCGACTCTAGGGATTTCCCCATCAGAAATAACTATGATTACCGCCAAGCTGCTTAGTATACTCTGACCTTGGGCCACTGAATCCCCATCATCATTTTTCAGTCACCCCTCGCCAACATGCCTATGTTAAACCCATCACACCCAAGTCCCTGACCCCTCATGTCGGTGACCCCTTGTTTGGTTGAGGCTTCCTTTTTTTCGACTTCGACACCTATTTTCCAAAAAGGAAGCGGTACCTTGGATCACCCCTCTCCATACAAGGGGAATCCTCAGGTGGCACTGTGGGAGACATCATTGTACACAGATGTCATCAATCCTCCTGAAATTCAACTATGACAAAAGCCTTCATGTCAAGATGGTATCGTACCTTACAACCATTGCACTTTGATCAAATTCGTCGAAGACTTGTGCCTCCATAAGTGTCTCTTTCAACAATTCTTACACGGGAAGGTCCCAGCCAACACCTATGCATACAATGTGCAGTTATATGCCATATCGGGTTTATGCGTATGGGTACCATATTCCACCTATTTTCAAAGAAAAAATGCCCCTGAGGGTGTCAGTAGTCGTCGTCAGCAACCACCAGATCGCTACCATATCAGTGATACAGAGATAACACATATCTATCAAATACATTTGTTTAACTAGCCACAACATCATGAGCATGGGACATGCACGCCTCGTAGAAAAATTCTATATGTACTGTGAATTGTATTTGTTTACATGGGTTCCCTAGGACATAGTCATTATTGGTACCGGTGCAGGGTGTTTTCAATTTCAAACTTCACGCAGGTCTCTCTCTCTCTCTACGCACGATACAAAAAAGAAACTATAATGTATTTCAGCTATACAGTGCTTCCTAGACCTTACACATTAGGGGGAAATTGTTAACACTCAAAAATCGTACAGCAGAAGACGACATAATTAATTTCAGGAAAAAGGATTTATATGGCTGGAAGACATTACAGAATCTAGATAGTATTTAAAAATCTCTAAGGTCTGAGGAAAATAAAATTTTAACAAGTCCTTAATGCTCTTTGCATGCATAATCCTTTGTGAAGAGTGCCTTTGCATGCTTTTTTTCCTGAAATGCGTGCAATCCTGGGAGTGGAGAAATGTCACTATCTGAGACCACACAAGCATAGGACAAGTGATTCCTCACTTGAAGCCACCTAAGGACAGCCACCAACGCCTCCTTAGACACCAAGTGAGCACACAATGGAATATTTGGAGCCCACAAAGGAATCATGCCCCTCTCTTGGGTCACCATCCACAATGTACCAAGAGAGGGAAGGAGGATTTGAAATCTCCTATATAAGGTCACCAAGAGATGAAGAACTGGTGAACACATTTTTATGCTGGCCAGAATTGCCCAATCAATACCAGCAATGTGTGAGCTAGAGCTAAAGATAGAGGGGACTCAATTGTTGGCATCCAACAAGTTCAGTCCATCATAGTAGAGAGAGAGGGAGACTACACCGAGGTAAGCTTGGGATAAAAGCATCCTTCCATCGGGTCTTGGAACCCATGTTCTAGGGGCCCTTTGGCAAGAGGGTAAAGTTTCACTCTTATTACTACCAACACTCAATAAGAGGGGCCAAGAACCACCATTTGCATTATTGTTGTCGTTTTATTCTTTTCAGAGCTTGTGTTTATTTGTTTTAGTTTTAGTTTAGTTTTAGTTTCTATATGCATGCTATTTCTCTATCTAGTATGCTTATGATTCTAGCTTGTTCCACTATTTTGCTTGACTCCACTTATTTTTCTACCTGTTACCAATAACTTAAATGGGTAGACCACACCCCTTAAGTTGGTTTGATTTAGTACATACATGCACCAAACACACTCAAACACTCATCTCTTAGCAGCCACATATGTCAAGCTGCGAAAGCCCTCTGCACGTGCACCAAATAATGTCGATACAGTACGGGAATAACTCCAGATGCCCTTGATCCCACAGGACGTTCCCCTTGTTGGTGATATGTTCATCAAAATCCAAAATATTAATTTTGATCAAAATGATTTGGAAAATGTAGAAACACTCCCTGAGCTAGTGTCGAAGAACTATTTAGAACGTGTTCTCTATGAAGAAGTGTCGAAGGTTGAGCCAATGCCTTGGGCACGCGGGTTGAACAACGTTGGAATCCTAAATCTGCTAAGGATTCCACATTTTGGAAGGTACCCAGTCACCAGCATCTGTGTGCACTAGCTGCTAGTCTTAGTCCAGAAGGGCTGCTTGTGGATTCAAGGGAGAATTCAATAGACACCTCACTGATCCATCGGATCATCGACCTGCCCAAGAAGGGGTCTCATCCAATGAAGAGATTTGGAAAAAGAATGGGCTTAAGGTGGCGACAGATGTAAAAAAAAAAAAAAATACAAGGTGGGGAGGGACAAAAGGGGATTCTTGGTTTAGAGCATTACTGACCTGGGAGTGCGCCTAGGCACTCTTGTCCTCGGGTGAAAATTAATGAGAAAATGTCACCCAAAGATGGTCCCTACGCACGTCATTTATTTGGTAGGGAAATGCGAGAAAGGGGTCAGATATAACTAGTCCTAGTACCTGTGTGAAGAATTTTTGGATAATTTTTGTGAGGCGCAGGAGATGGGTAAGGAGTTCTCCTACTTGTGGCTATTATTTCTAATTGCGCTGGTAGCATGGGAGACTCTGACAGATGCAGTCCTCCCTGAGATAGAACCGAGCGTATGCGAAGGAGCGCGCTATGCTAATATATGGGATTCCCCTGATCCCCAGGATGTCAAGGAAAATAAGATCTTCTATGTACTTTTTGAAGGTGCTTTGGTTGCTTCCATCCATTCCTGACCCAAACTCTCCCAAACAGTGTATGAGAAGTAAAAGAGGGTCACTGAATTCCAAGTAACCATGAACAATGTGCAGATCAAGGCACGCAAGGACCCTGCATGGTATACCTTTATGTTCATGGTAATAGAAGCAGAAGTTGACCAGGTCGTGGCGATTTGGTCGAATACATGGAAATTCTGGCTCGGCTCCACCTATCCCATTACGTCATCCACATCAGGCAAAGAGACAGCTCCAAAGGACACAAAGAAAGAAACCAAGTTGCACACTGAGACAAGCGCTGAGAAGACTAGCGGAAAAGACACTAAAGCCAAAGCAGAGAAGGAACTTGAAACATAGAAGGATAAAGAATATGATATATGAGGAGAGCATGATGTGGACCCTCGAGGTTTTGATGGGCTAAATGGGGATGGTGCCGAATCTCCATGCGACACCAAGAGAGGTGCAAAAACTTCGAAAGGTCCATGCAAAAAGCGAAAGGGGTCCAAGGCTAGATAGGATGAAGAGGTTGTTAAGGGTTCCCATGTTTGGCCGGTTGACAAGACCAAAAGATGAGACAACATAGAACCACTTTCAGACCTTAGGATCTAGCCCTCCTAGGTCCGGAGAGGGATCTCTCTATGATAGTCAAAGGTTTTATGTCTTTGAAGCTCAAATGTTAAGGTTTTAGGCTAGTTATAGGCACATGGTTTGTTTGTTTGATTGTTTATGTTTGCAGGGGAGATGCATTCCTTGAAGGTCTCCAAAATGACATAGCCCCATATTTCAAACGATATTTCACTTAGGAGGGGCTAACGGAGAGGTCACTCTGATGGAAGAGGACCTCAACAAGATCACAGACGCAGTCGCTTCTGTGTCTGAGGACAGATGGACTGCTATGGAGGAGTAGTACAAGGCCGCGATGGAGGCATTGCAATCAAGATTGCAAGTGTTACAATTGAAGACAAATACTTTACAAGCGAGCCTGGATCAAGCGAGGCCGAGACAAGAAAGCCTGCCAACCACCACGATCATCACATCCTTCGAGAGCAGAAACTTCCCCTTTCCAGGCATAGCCGTGACCCTGGAATAGCCAGAGATGTGCGCACAGGTGAAAACCTGCCCTGATGTCGGCATTGACCTTACGAAGCTGCCTAGTGGAAAGCTACATGCTCTCCACATATTTATTTCCACCAAGCTGCAGAGCATGGAAGCGTGCACACAATAGCAGCTAAGTGAATCCGAGCATACTTCAGCCACCAAAATATAAGAATCGATCTAGGAACAAGTAGTGCAGCAAGTGGCTTTGACTCAGCGCACGGAATTAGAGAACCTCATCCACCAATTGTGCTGAGAGATTCCAGAAGTAGTCATCCTGACATCCATCGTGCCGCAAGTGAATATTGAAAGCGTGATCACCACACTCAAGGCTTCCAAATCAGAGATCCAGATAGTGAAGGCATACTTTGAGCAACAAATTGCGGCATTGCAGGCTAAGCTACAGCCTGAGACTCTTCCAAAGGTGCACGCGCAACATGCCGCCCTAGTTAAAACCACATTTTCAAGCATTTCTGCAAATGATGACAAGGGCTTAGAGCTTCTGGAGGCCGCCATGGGATTTTCAACCTCTGTGAAAGTAGATCCACTTGTCAAAAATATTACTCAGGAATTGCATGCCAAAGAGAAAGAGTTTGATGATCTGTAGGAGGCCTTGCCCATGTTCATTCTTGCCCAGTGCATGGCCCGCCTTCAGACTAGTCAGGCGCTATGAGGTCGAGGAGCTCTGTCGAAAGTAGTAGATTGTCACTGATCACATGAATCTGTGGGCGGACGAGGCAATGAAGTTGTCTTAGGACCTAGATGATGCAGTAAGGAACCTCAATCAGACCTTGCAGAGTGTCACTTTGGCCACAAAAGGGCCGACTTCGAAGAAGCTAGTAGAGACCGTGTAGAGCACATTGGACCAGAGTACGGGCGTCTTGGTGCCATTTGCTACTATTATTGAAGATATTCATAACAAGATGAGAAACTATTTCTGCTGTGACTCGAGACGAGTCACAAGATTGTGTTGGGGGCCTATTGGAGCAGGGTCCCCTAAGTTCGAGATTTGAAGACTGTTTTGATATATTTTTGTAATAGATTTTGTAAGTTTAGTCGTGCGCAACACAAATCAAGGGGATTTGGGGCGGGCCAAAGCCCCTCATGAGTTGTAATGGGTAAAAAGGGTAGAACTAGGGGCTCCAAATCACGATTTGGGGACCTTAGATTAGCCCAGGCTAAAAGTATAAATAGGAGTCTAGATCGAGTCGAATAAGATAGTTTTTTATAAGAATGAATGATTGATGATAGATACTGTTGTGTTGTGATACTTTGGTGCAGATTTTTTTGGTTAAAAGGCTCCTGATGGCTGTGTGCATGGAGACCTTAGTCCTACGGTGTGCAGACCTCATTGGTTATGTGTGCTGGTGAACTGAAGGGTTTTGTATGAAGGATGTGAATTTTTATGAATAAAGATCTGTTGTTGCTGATTTCTGAGTTTGAAATGCACCTATTTTTTATGTTATGATTGTTTCTGCATATTATTTCCAATTCCTGTATTTTATGAGATTATATCAATTGCGCAATTGCTTCAGGTTTTAGATGAATGGTTATTGAATGGATCTAGTGCTATTGGGTTTTAATACTATCTGTTAAGGGGTATTACATGGATTATAGACTCTATTTTAGCTTGCGCACCATATATCCTGCATAAATGACCTAAATTTGTCTACTAAAGGTTTCCTAGTTAGGGATTCTGTAGTGAAGGTTTGTTCGTGATTGTTTTAGATCTAAGGCCAACCACATCATTTTAAATCTCTCTCAGGGTGTGGAAACCTGGCTCCAACATCCCCCCATACTGCTTCTGGTGAACACTGTCAAAAGGGCCAGTAGTAACCTCAACTCCGAACCTGTGTCAGGACCCCTCAAGTCAACAATCTCCTACAATGAACACAAGCTAGAAGGATTTCCCCTCATATGCTATAGAAGTCCTTCTCCACACACAAGTCTCGGGCTCCACAATCCTACTCCTAGCTGATCAAACCCTTGATCTCATCAAATTCTGCTTTAGCAACTACCTTTTTCCATCAAGGTGTTGCACACTAGGATCCAACTTGGACACTATCACATCGTCCTCCAGCAAACCATAATTTCCCAATTTCATCCGCAGTTGGTCCTCTCTTACGCTACCCTCAAACATAACATGAGAGACCAAGTCCACGTTGTAGCACCTGCACCTAGTTAGGGAATCCCCACACCCAAGAAATCCTCACACACGGTTGCCCATAGAATCCACCAATTTGTCCTTTTATCTACAATAGAGGAGTTATTGCACAAATCTGGGCATATCAAAATTTCATCACCTAGGACCCCATCAATCCATCATACAAGAGTCCATATGCAATTCCACTTGTTTTTGTCCTCTTGCCTTCTAATATGATGTGCCTGTTGTCACCTTGGTTTATTTGTAGGCTTCCTAACAGTCCATGTGGGCTCCTCTAAACATCTCTTGACGGTCTCCTTAAGGAGCCCATCATCTGATCCAATCAATGGTAAAAAATTTAACCAAACACTCATCAAAATTTCGCTCCAAGTTTGCTGCCCAATCACTCTGGAAACTATTATTGGTTTAGGGAATCTAACCATAAATTCTACCCCTCCTCTTTGACTTCCATAGGCTACCCTTAACTAACCCAAATCTAGTCCAAACTATCATGGATCCAAGACTCATCTACACTATTGTCCAAGTTTGCACCTTGTTTTTATACTAGGGACTGGTTAGGGCACATCTAGCTAATGTAATAGCCCCCAAACAACCACAAAACAGTTCTCCTTGGCCATGTCCTTCTCTTAGAGGAATGTTGGAATCCCTGGCTACTTTCCTAGGCATAAAAAACCCTCAAACAACTCAACACTACCCTTCCTCCAAGTTCTATGCACCCAAAAGTCCTCAACACAGGCTGAAACAACCTCTCCTTGCCTTAGCCCTCTAGGGAGCTTCCTCGGCCTCCCATCATAGCAACTCGACCCTCAAACAGACTTCAGAACCAACCCTAAAACTCCACGTTGTCCCTTCCTCCTTTGTTGTCATATTTCATAGATATTCCTCTCCAGCGAGCTTATGGAAAGATTATTGTTGCACTTTTGGATGACTAAAATTAATTTTCTTCACCCTCATTTTATATCCAAATGAGGGGCTCCCACAAATAGATGAAGAGACACATATATTGGACGGATTTTACTTCAAGCCTACATGACTTGAAAACCAATAATTACTTGTCAACTTCAAAAATTCATTTATCGTCAATGACAACTCGGAATTGGATGATTTTCGATGCGTTAGATTTGTCGCGACGAGCACTATCATCCTCATCCATAACATGTCTAAAACGTATCATGGTTTTGTTCCAAAAATAGATTGGCATAAAACCCCCAAGTTTGGGTTCTAAGCCCACAAGCCTACATGTGGTACTTTGACCTCCAACCCTCGAACACTAGGGATTGGACTACCTCCCAATCTACAAAAAATTAAACACTCCTTCTTAGCAAGGGAGGTACGTCCAAGACTAGGAAGTAACCATCATCATACAACGAGGATACTAGCCCATATGGAATCCATCACTGTAGCATACCCTATAAATGAATCTGACAATCTCAATAGTGCCTCTGCCTCATCACATATGCACTTGAAAATTCCAAACCTCCATAGGGCTACTCCCTCTGAGGCTAGAATACCTCTGAGCCTACATGATCTTAACTTTCTCAATCCTACAAGCTCTCATCCTCCTAGATCAAATACTACTCATGAAAATCCCACTAATATCGGATATGCAACAACATAATTCGATGAAGACTCTAGCCTTCCAACCTATAGTCCATCACATGAAGTGATCTCGATCAACCTGATATCATCCATGCTAAAGAATCCCTCGAGTTATCCCAAAAATCCCTGAAAAATCAAGGGAAATCCATGATCAACAATCTTCCCTACAACAAAATTTTGTTCACGAGGCTCATAACCAATCCACCAGAACTCCCAGCCCATCTTTCCATGTAACATGTAAAGACCACATCTCCATGTCTTCAGCTTAATCCTCTGCTCCATGATATATATACCGATAACTCCCTCTGAGTTTCTTCATTGTGCACACTATGATTAACTTACCCTCAAAGTAGCTCAAATATGCTCTGATACCATGTTGAATTTCCACGACATTGGGTCTAGGTTAAAGTCTTAAAATATCTGATGCTACCAAACCAAGAATCTCAACAATAATACTTTTCATATATAAACAACAATAAAGAACATATGCACATAACATAATTTTTTTTTCAAATTTTCAACCCAACTTCATTATATTAACAACATATAATACAATAGTGTAGGGCTCTCGTACAAGGGAGAACGACACTCATACATCCACTAGTACAAGATACAAACAATATACTTTGACCATATGGATGTAGTGAAATATCTCAACCCTCTTGTTCGTACCTTGTTCTTGTCTGGTCCTTTGGCTCCTGATATGCAGCTCTTGGCTTTATCAATTCTCCAAGTCCATATGGCCATTGAAACTTGACGATCCAATCTGCTCTCTAGCTGTCCCTTCCTCCATCAAGGTCACAACACATCAAGACTCCTGTCGAGTTGTTCACAGCTCCAATTGTGAACAACTCTCAATCTACCCACTTCTACTCCTGACAACTCAGGGACTTCAACCCATTATGGCCTTCCTGTACTGCAAGGATGAAGACTAACATAAGGCATGTAGGGCTACCACCTATCACTGCAAGATTTCCATATCCCACAATGAACATGAGATAGGAGGATTTCCCCTCATCTGATGTATAAGTCCTTCTCCACACACAATTCTCAAGCTCCATAATCCTACTCCTAGCTTATTATACCCTTGAGCTCATCAACTATCACTCTAGCAACCACCTTTGTCTATCAAGGTGTTGCACACCGAGATCCAACTTGGACACTATCACGATGTCCTCTAGTAGACCATAAGTTCCCAATCTCATCCACACTTGGTCCTCTCTCACGCTGCCTTCTAATAGACCACGAGAGACCGAGTCGACACTATAGCATCTACACCTAGTTAGGGAATCTCCACACCTAGGATATCCTCACACACGACTTTCCACAAATTCCACCAATTCCCCCTTTTCTCTACAATAAAGGAGCTATTGCACAAATATAGCACATCAAATCCTCACCTAGGACACCATTAATCCATCATTCAAAAGTCCATCTATAACTCAACTTGATGATGTCCTATTTCCTTCTAATTTGATGTGCCTGATGTCACCTTGGCTGCTTGGTAGGATTCCCAAAAGTACACATGGTATCCTCCAAACAAATCCTAAGGTCTCCTCAAGAATCCCATCATCTGATCCAAGCAATGGTCAAAACATTGACCCAAAAATCATCAAAATTTAACTCAACTTTGTTTCCTAATCATTGTAGAAACTATCACTGGTTTAGGGCATCTACCCATAAAGTCCACCCCTCATCTCTGACTTCCACAGGCTGCCCTTAATTGATCAAAATCTGGTCCAAACAATCACAGAACCAACACTCATCTACACTATTTTCCTAGTTTGTTTCTTGTTGTTATAATGGTGACAAGTTAGGGCACATATGGCTGTTGTAATATCCCCCAAACAACCACCAACACAAGTCTCCTTAGCTGCGAACTTCTCTTGGAGGAATTTTGGCACCCTTGGATGCATTCATGTGCATAGACAACACTCAAATAACTCAACGTTTCCCTCCAAAGATGAGGTAGGGTCCATGGCCAACCTAAAACAGCATACACTTCCCTTCCTCCAAGTTTTCTATACCGACAAGTCCTCTACATAGGCGAAAATAGCCTCTCCTTGCCTTTTCCCTCTAGGGAGCTGCCTCGACCTCCCCTCACAGAAAATCGACCCTAAAAAATACCTCACAACCAACCCTAAAACTCCACGTTTTCCCTACCTCCTTTGTTGCGGTATTTCAAAGATACTCCTTCTCTCCAAAGAGCTTATGGAAAAATGAATGTTGCACATTTGGATGACTAAACTAATTTTTCTTCACTCTCCTTTTATAGCCAAATGTGGGGCTCCCACTAATATATGAAGAGAAACATCTATTGGATGAATTTTACTTCAATTCTACATGACTTGAAAACCAATAATTACTTGTCAACTTCAAAAAATAATTTCTCCTCAATGACAACTCGGAATTGGATTATTTTCATGTGTTAGATTCATCTCGACAAGCACTATCATCCTCATCCATCACATGTCAAAAATGCATCATCATTTTGGTCCAAACATATATGGGTGAAAAACCCCCAAGCTTGGGTTTCAAGGCCACAAGCCTACTTGTGGTACTTTGACCTCCAACCCTTGAACACTAGGGCTTGCAGTACCTCCCAAGATACACAAAAATGAATAGAAAATACATCCTGAAACTATTGCAATACAAAGTACCTATTGAATATTTTTGCATCCTCAACATACTTACCCTTGTCGCTGGAAATATGAACTGCAAACATCATACACCCCTTCCTACAACTGCACCTACCTTGCATTGCTATGAACATCTTAACCAATGTAGGCTTCTTATTTCCCTGCAAGATTCTCTTTTCCACATTATCATCGAAGCACTCAATAGCCTTGTCATAGCAATCTAATTTTGTCTTTTGAAGATGCAACTAGTCCATACCCAAAATAATATTAAATGATCCCAATGGTAGTACATTCATATGTGTTGTTGTAGGCATAAAATTCAACTCAAATGCACAAGATCTTACCCAGTGATGAAATATATTCTTAGTACCTATATCCAACTTCACAAACCAAGAATCTACATGAAATTGTTTTATCATGCCACACCTATCCACCAGGTTAGGATTAACATAACTATAATTAGATCTAGGATCAATCAAAATAGAAACAACTAGACCACAAAGCTTACCTTCCATCTTAATAATGGATTCATGATGATCTGCCTTCTTGTTGTCCACGACTGCATAAATCTGAGGAATGATATGACACACATTCCCAACTGTCTACACCTCCTAAGCACTATAGATCTGAGGCCTATCTCCCTGGTACAATGGTAAATCCTTCTCGCGATTATCTTTCCCAAATATCTAACACTGCAACAGTCCTCTACCATCACCTTTAGTTTGCTTCACTCTAGGCTATGACCCATGTCATTTCTCGACTACATTGAAATTATTATAATGAACCACATTTTATTTCTCTCCTGCAGCTTGAGGTATTCCCCTCTTTGGTGGCTATTTCCCTTTAACTTTCTCATTTCCCTTCAAGTCACACTTAGGCTCAACTTTGCACTTTTACTGCTCATAACGAGGCTTCAATTTTTGGATGGCCTCTTCCAACAGTCTAGGCTGATAAACTCAATATAGTCTCTATATGTTGTTGGTAACCCATTAATTAATCTCTGAATATTAGTCTTCTCATCCTTGAGATAAGGCACATACCTCAATATCTCCAAGAATCTGCTAGTATACTCATCATTTTTCATAGAAACCATCCGCAGCTCATAAAAATTCGTAGCTTTGTCATCATAACACCTTTTCGATAAGTAATTTTTCTTGAAGATTCTCTCAAAATCATCCCAAATAAAGTCTTCTTCCAAAATTCCCCTGAAATTATTTACATATTACCACCAAATATATGATTTCCCTTTAAGAATGAAGGTGGATATCTTGTATTTCACGTTATCTGAATAGCTATGTAATCTAGAGAATTTATTCATCCCAAGCAACCATGCCTCTACATCTTCTGACTTCTTCATCGCTCCATCAAATGTCAGAGGCTTCAGTTTCTTCAAATCCTTAGGAAAATAATCCCTCCTCATATAAGGATCGTGATGGTTATGATTGTGATGATGTCTCTTAGACGAGGAACTGGAATTATGCCCATATATTCCAATCCTCCTGTCAGGTGTATCCAATGATCTGCCACATCTAACCGTGTCCCCTTTACCCCATTTGTATCTAGACTAAGATCTGCTACCATAGGCTCCATTATTTTTCTCTTCTTTCTCTTGACTGATCCTCAACTGTAATTTTTTATACAACTTTGAAAAGCTCCAAAGAATCGTTGCATTGACCTATACCTACTTCTCCTGAGCTCTTGCAATTCTTTCTTAACCCTAAATCAACCTATCATTGTCTTATTTGAAACTTCTAATATTTCCCCTCAACCTCCTCTATGTATCTGCTATACCAGGCAAATAATCTTCTCCTTTCTTTTCAACTGATCTATAGGGATGATCACAATAACTATAGTCTACCATATTTCTCTTCATCTTTGATTCTCTTATTCTTGCAAGTGTATCATGTAAGATAAACCAAACATATACAAAAATCAAACCCATACTTCATTGATGTTCATGGGAGGCTTATCTCATCTCCAATATCAATCCACATTAGCATTTACATGTATAATCATAAGCATATCCATATAATAACATACCAACATACACCATCATGTATGACCATACAAATTGTATACTGATCAAAACTGGATCATGGACCTAAGTGGTAGCTCAAAATTCAAAGTGACGTGTGACAAACCTAAGAAACCAGATAGATCTCGTCTTCCCGATTCCGACGCCACAAACGGTTCGAAAAGATGACACCGTATGAAGAAGCTATCGCAGTTTGAAAAGTCCAGTAAATTGTAATTTTTGGACTTTGACCAAGTTTGAATGGTCTTTGAATATTAAAAAAAAGAGAATATTCCTGGAATATTCCTTGAAATATTCCCTAGAATATTCCCTTCTGGGCCAATTATAGAAGGCCAAGTGGCACAATCTGATTGGGTATGGTTTATTTAAGGGCCAATGAATGGGCGACATGTGGCCAACCCTGGGACTGTTTAATAAAATTGTGGGGAGATGACGAGAATTTACCGTCTGACCTCCAAGCGCGCGCACAAGGCTCCTTACCATCTGAGCTACCGTGTGAGTCATACCCCTATAGTGTGCCATATTCATTTATGTTTTCAAACATTGTAGTTTGGGGTTCAGAAGGGGGTCAACTCCCTCATGTAGCCTTAGTGCCAGGAACCAAGGGCTAAGCCCTTTCCGCCGATGGTTCCGTTTTAACTTAAACCTGTCACATGCATTTAAAACTCCGACGGCTATGTTTTTAAAAACACGGTTTATTGGCATTGAAATTCATTAACCGCTAACCGTGACCGCATATTCTGATCATATGCCCAACAAAAATGTTTAATGATATAGTTAGGATACTTGGCGGTATAATTGGAGTGCTCACCAAATTTCAGAAATTTCCAGTTTATCTGTAGTTTAAGTCCAGTTTCTCCACATTTAGTGGAGCTTTTTAGGGGTCACTGGACAAATTGAGTTTAGGCTCTATCTTGAGCTAGATTCGACCAATTTTGGAGTGCCAATAGTCAATTTCGACTATCTCCAACATTCCAGACTCATTGGTGAGGGTTTTAGAGCAATTATAGGACTTTTGATCAGGTTTTTGCTTCATTGAAGTTCTAGGGGCCACTAGGGCCACCATGGGCCAGCAGCAGTTTGAGGCCTAGCCAAGGGAGCTAGAGGCCTTATTAGAAATCCAATAGTGAATTTTGGATGTTTTATATGTTTTGGAACTAATGGTGTGGTTTTTAGAGCATGTAGAGGACTTTATAAGGCGAGATGATTAAGTGAAGTTCCAGGGGCCACCAGGGTTTGAGGCCTAGCCAAGGGAGCTAGAGGCCTTATTAGAAATCCAATAGTGAATTTTGGATGTTTTATATGTTTTGGAACTAATGGTGTGGTTTTCAGAGCCTGTAGAGGACTTTATAAGGCGATATGATTCAGTGAAGTTCTAGGGGCCACCAGGGCCAGCAAGTGCCAACAACAGTTCGGGGCCTAGCCAGGGCAACTAGAGACCTTATGCAGCAAACCAATAGTCATTTATGACTGTAATGAGAATTATGAATCCAATGGATGAGTTTTCAGAAGTTTTTGAGGACTTCTAGAGGTATATAACTCATCATACAAGTTTTTAGTGACCCTTGTGCCAAGGGGTGCCACCAGGTGTTGGAGGCGAAACCGGAGCAGCTGGAGGCCATTTTTTGTAAGTGAATAGTCTATTATGACTATATTTGACATTATGAATCCATTGAAGGGATTTTAAGAGTCATTTGAATACTTCTAGAGCTTGAGAAGCTACAGGGAAGTTTTGGGCAGCTCAGGGAAAACAGTGGAGAGAGGCCTAGATTGGGGATGCAGTGCTCATTTTGAGCAAAAAATCAGTCTATTTTGGTGCTTAAAGGGTTGCTTGCAGAAGAGATTGACTCTAAAACTATTTTTTTCAAAATATTTTTCAATATGTTTTGAAATATTTGTGAATTTTTTTGAAATCCTCCTCCTTCACAAGATTCTTCGATGAATACATGAAGCGAGACCTCTACATCTTGAAGGACATGGTGCAGATTCTATTTGAATATAGAAGAGAAAGCAATAGACTTTGTGAGAAATTGTTTGCTATGAAGAAAGAGAAAGAATAAATTCTTCAAAGAATGCATGAGATGGAGATGCAACTCCATCAAGCCAAAGAGGCTTTAACCAAGAACATGCCTGAAGCAGAGGTAAGTCACTCTAATTTGTCTTCAGTTTCCTCTTCATATAGATCTGTTGGCTCATTTTAAAGCACACTAGAGGTATAGGGTCCAAGTTGATGTTTAAAATGGGCTATGAAGGCAAGGGTTTAGGCAAACATGCACAAGGCATGATTAATCCTATTTTGGTTGAGGAGAGACCTAATAAATTTGGTCTTGGTTATGTTCAATCTTATGGTGAAAACTCTACAGCCATGAAGGCATTTGAGGAAAATTTAAAAAGAACTTTTGTTACAAGTTCTAAACCACAAACATGTCAAGTTTTTTTTCAAGTTGATTGCCATTGTTTGAAGCCTATCTTGTAGCAAGAAGTTTGTAGACATGCAACTTATGGCGAGCATGTGAGTTCAGACAGCTACCAAGAGAAGAATTCTGATGTTAGTCTTCAAGAGAAAGCTAGAACCTCTACTAGTTAATCTCCTCAAGAAGGTAAAAAGGATGGACATGCAAAGTAGCATGTGAGGTATAATTCTTCCCATAGTCAAGTTGATTATGTTTCTGAAAGGCATGACAATTCTATGTTCTTGAATGGAAGAAAGATTTGTTGTGCATATTTTGGTTTGTGTAACCATGTTGTTTTGAAATCCTGGAAGAGGATGAAGGCATATAGGAAGCAGTTGAGGCAAAGGAAACTTGCAAAGAAGGTGCATAAGACTTGCACACATTGCCAGAAGAGGGGACATGTTGTTGCCCATTGTTGGACATTGCATCCAAGTAGTCGTCCCAAGAATTTGCAGCAAGAGGACAGAAAGACTGGTAAATGTGGAACCAAAGATTCCATCATTGATGTGAGAACAAATGTTTCACATGAAGAAGATTTGCAACAGCAAAAGTTGCCGTGGAAGTGGCTTGGTAAGAAGTGGTTTGACTTCTTGACATAGTAAGACATACTTTCATTTGTACATATGAAAATTTTAGTCAAGTATGCATGTATTTATGTTGTAATCTCACATTTTTTAGAGCCACCTTGGATCGATGATCAAGGAAGCAATGTTCAGCTACCTTCTGTAAATTTCTCGCCAGAAATTTCTGGGCGATTTCAAGGAAGACAATTCTTGATAGGAGGACAAGAGCATTCAAGAAGGAAAGTGTTGACTACCTTCGAGTTGTGGTTCAAAGGCACTAGACATGCAAGGTAAGTGTATGGAAGCTGAAAAGAAGAGGGTGTTGTGCTCTCATCTACTGTATAGATCAATATATTAGTGTTTTGGGGTCCAAAAGATTCCCAATGGGAAGGTGTGATTAGAACTGGATCATGGACCTAAGTGATAGCTAAAAATTCAAAGTATTTAGAAGTGTGCTGAACCTGAGCAACCAGATAGATGTCGTCTTCTTGATTTAGGCACCGTGAACGGTTCGAAAAATTGACACCGTATGAAGAAGTTATTGCAGTTTGAAAAGTTGAGTAAACTACAATTTTTGGACTTTGACCAAGTTTGAATGGTATTTGAATATTAAAAAAAGGAGAGAATATTCCTTAGAATATTCCCCAAAATATTCCCTTCTAGGCCAATTACAGAAGGCCAAGTGGCACATTATGATTGGGTATGGTTTCTTTAAGGCCAATGAATGTGCAACACATGGTGAGCCCTGAGGCCACCACATGTCCCCGGGACTGTTTATTAAAATTTTGGGTAGATGAGAAGAATTGACCACTTGACCTCCAAGTGCACACACAAGGCTCCATACCATCTGGGCTACCATGTGAGTCATACCCCTATCGTGCGCCATATTCATTTATGTTTTCAAACATTGTAGTTTGGGGTTTGGAAGGGAGCCAACCCGTGGGCCAGCCCCTCCATGTGGCCTTAGAGCCAGGAACCAAGGGCTAATCCCTTTTTGCCGACGGTTCTGTTTTAACTTAAACCTATCACATGCATTTAAAATGTCGACGGTATGTTTTTAAAAATGTGGTTTATTGGCATTGAAATTCTTTAACCGCCAACCATGACCGCATATTTTGGTCATATGCCCAACAGAAATGTTTAATGCTATGGTTAGGAGACTTGGAAGTATAATTGGAGTGCTCACAAAATTTGAGAAATTTCCAACTTATCTACATTTTAAGTCCAGATTCTCCACATTTAGTGGAGCTTTTTAGGGTCACTAGACAAATTGAGTTTAGGCTCTATCTTGAGCTAGATTCGACCAATTTTGGAGTGCCAATAATCAATTTCGACCATCTCCAACATTCAAGACTCATTGGTGAGGGTTGTAGAGCCATCAAAGGACTTTTGAGCAGGTTTTTTCTTCAGTTAAGTTCTAGGGGCCACTAGGGCCACCATGGGCCAGCAGCAGTTTGAGGCCTAGCCAGGGGAGCTAGAGGCCTTATTCAGAAATCCAATAGTAAATTTTGGATGTTTCAGATATTATGGAACTAATGGTGTGTTTTTCAGAGCTTGTATATGAATTTTTAAGGCTGATATGCTTCAGTGAAGTTCCAGGGGCCACTAGGGGCCACTAGGGCCAACAAGTGCCTGCAACAGTTTGGGGCCTAGCTAGGGTAGATAGAAACCTTATGCAACAACCCAATGTCATTTATGACTGTAATGAGAATTATGAATCCAATGAAGGATTTTTCAGAAGCTTTTGAGGCCTTATAGATGTATAGAAAAAATTAGAGTTTGCAGTGACCCTAGTGCCAGGGGGTGCCGCCAAGTGTTGGAGGTGAAACCGGAGCAGCCAAAGGCCATTTTTAATAGTATATTAGGACTATATTTGGCATTCTGAATCCATTAAATAAATTTTTAGAGTCATTTGAAGACTTTTAGAGCTTGAGAATCTACAGGGAAGTTTTGGGCAGCCCAGGGAAAACTGTGGAGGGAGGCCTAAATTGGGGATGAAGTTCTCATTTTTAGAAAAAAATCAGTATATTTTTGTCGCTTGATGTGTGATGGAGAAAATAGGTGAGGTTTCATGGGTAGTTAAATAATTATGAAGGAGTTAGTGCCATGGAGACGCTCAGTGTAGCTTAGAGCACCAACAGAAGGAATCAAGTCTAAGGAAGCCTAGATATGTTTGAGAGTGATGACAACCATGACAGGGATATAGATGGTATTCTAAACCTATTGGTTCAGTTTAGTAACTATTGGATTTAAGTGTGGAACTTGTAAAACAAAATTTTCCATAATCCCAAAGAGCCAAGTCAAGATGACAAGAGCTCAAGGAGGCGTAGCCCACAATATTCGGGTGAACTCCTAGATTAAATTTCTGTTATGTGTTTGTAATATTCCAAATTAACCACGAGCTATTTGGAATATTCAATTTTGTTTTATTGCTTAAAGAATAAAGAGGAAAAGGAGGTCCTTAATTCTTGTTAATAATGAATAAATCAATACCAAATATGAAAGAGACAAATCTTGGCATCTTAATTAAAGCACCCTTGGTGTGGAAAGGGTTGTATCACTTTGAATGGGTCAACCTTGACCAAATCAACAACGTTGTCATGGAGGAGTGGTCATCAATGAGGGACATCGTAGTTTTAGATGGAGATGCTTTGTGTGAATGTAGTGATCCTTTTGGATGGGGCTTAGGGTTTGCAAGCTCATATTCTATTTAAGGAAGAGGATGGAAGACATATTGATTATGTATGTTGATATATTATATTTCTGAATATATGGTCTGTTTAGACATATATCTTTCTCTTGCTGTTTAGCTGAGATAGAGTGTTGTTTAACACAGGGGGTTCCTGATCGAGAATACCACCTCTTCCATTGAGTAGCTCTTGGAGGTGTCTTGCATTACATTTTCCACTATCTGGCTTAAGGCCAAGCTTCTTCTTTCAAATACAATGCAGATCCTGTTGAGGGTTTGGTTGTTTTTGCAAGTTGTAGCAAGTGGAGACTAGATATCTAGATCTAGGCCATTTCAGTGCTCCTTTTCAGTGGAGGAGGTTTCTACTTCATTGAGAGGACAGTATTGAAGGGATTTGAGCTCATTTTCAGATCTTGGCATCATGCCAACATTATTTTGATCCCTACAGTGCATTTTACTTCTAGATTTGCGTTATTTATGTAGGAGTTGCAGGGTGGTTTAGCACACCATTTGGAGAGCTGATTTTCAAGTGATGGGGATCTGCCTTTCACTTTGAAGATATATTGGAGGAGGCTATTTTATTGATCATATCAGATCAGCCACACTTTCCATATCTATATTTTTAAGTAGATTTTTAGTCTTAGATCTCATATCTACAACTTGTACTTGATGTTTTGCTAAAAACCCTTGAGGGGTTCTTTAAAGGAGATTGTATAGTGCATGGATTTGATATAGATCTAACGTTTGAGGCACATATCAGATCTAGATCTTATGTATAATAAAATTTTGTTGCAGAGCCAATAAAATAATGCTGTAAGGGTTTTCCAGCTTTTATATATGGTTGCAACACCTCATATTGAGGCATTTTATTCATTGGAGGCTTGTATTTCCTGTTATGCATCTTATGGCCCATTTCTTACACATATTTTTCTACTGTAATAACATATGAAAGGTGTCCATATTGGCCTCTTGCTTTATAAATGATGATCTATGTTATTGTTCCAACATTTTGCACTATATTCCTGCTTTTCCCATTTGGGAATATTACAGTGGTATCGAAGCATAATATTGGCATAGCCTGTGCATATTGAAAAGCCAATATGTCATCTGAAGAAGGAGAGCCTCTTACTGATAGAGAGAAGAGGTATGAAAAGAGAAGACACATAAATTTTGATTATACAAATGATCAAGAAGACAAGGGTAAAACCCATTTATCTGGAGGAGAAGATGAAGAGAAGGAGTATCCTAAGATCCTTCTTAGAGCCATGCAAGATCTTTCTAGAGAAATCAAGGAGTTAAGGATGGAAAGATCCAAGGAATCCCCTAAAGGATTTCATCATGGTGAAGGCTCTGACATGTCTCATCGCTGGAATGATCAACCAGTGCAACAACCACAAGTTTCCCAATGCTCTACCATGCCTACATTTTTGGCTGTGGGAAATGAAGTGTTTCAAGAGAAACAATCCCTTGAAGACTATTTTATAGGAATATGAGTCTCAAACTCAGAGATTCAAAGATCACTTGAGTTTTCAGGAGTTTTGTCAAATAAAGGACAATATAAGACCAAGGCATCATCATAGAAGTGGTGGATTCATTCATAATCATGATCGACACCACACTATGGGAAAATTTTTCTTACCCAACTTTGATGGGTCATCCAAGTGCACTACCAAATAATGGGTAGAGAAACTCGACATCTACTTCCAGTTGAACAAGGTTCCAGAAATGGAAGCCATTAATATTGCAGCGCTGCACCTTGAGGGTGAAGCACATGATTGGTGGTTCCATGGCTTATCTACATTGGGTCATGCCAATGTGATTTCTTATTCAGAGTTCACTAGAAGGCTGGTGGAAAGGTTTGATAGAAGATATCATGAAGCACCATTTATGAAGCTTGCAAAGCTAAAACAATCAGGTAATCCAGAAACTTATATTTCTGAGTTTTTAAAACATTATGTTACGGTTCCTGATTTATCTACATCAAGAAGGGTGTATATGTTCATTGATGGGTTAGATGAACCTCTTCATCGGTTGGTTAAGTATACCACGCCCACTACCCTTAAAGATGCCATTGACAGGGCTAGAGATCTTCAAGATACCTTGCCAAAAGCAAAGGCAACATTTCAGCATAAGCCATCTTTCCCATCAAAGGGAAAATAAGAAAAATATTTTCCTTCAAAGGAGAGTCAATATAAAAAACCTCTTGATGATGATGTCCGGAGAGATATAAGGAGAAGGAAGATTTGCTTCACTTTATAAGAATCTTGGGCACCTCGACATAATTGTGTAGCTGGAAAATCACATTACATAGAGGTTTTCTCAGATGATGACGAGGAAGAAGAAGATGAACCAAGAAGAGGTCACAACGTTGACACTGCAGGAGATGAACCAACACCATTAGGAGATGGGAATGGAGCATTTTCTCCTATTGGAGGAGCTCTTGCATCATTGAGAGGAGTACCTAAGTACTTGAACTTAAGAGTTCAAGGTTCCATCTTAGATCAAAGGGTTTCTGTTTTGGTTGACAGTGAGGCCACCCACAACTTTATTGAAGCCCAACTAGTGCAGAGGAGGGTAATACCCACTGATTCTTTTGAGGGATTTTCTGTTTTGGTCCCAGAAGATAGAACTATGCAATGCATGCATTATGTTCCATCCTTATCAGTCACTATGGGAACAAATACATTGATTGATCACTTCTTTGTGGTTGACATACCTGACATCAATGTGATATTGGGTGTTCAATGGCTGATTACTTTAGGGAAAGTCACCACTGATTGGGAGGCTTTGTAGATGTAATGGGTGGATAAAAAGAGTGGTAAGACTCAAATGATCAAGGGCATGCATACATATCCCTCACATAAAACTTCCACATAGAAAACATAGATGGATTTTTATATTGGAAGCAAGGACCTTACAGTCCCATCTATTATGCTTATGATATTGCTGCATGGGACACTATTATTTAGTGTCAAACCCCCTAAGAGGCCACTTGATTCAGATTTTGTGGGAAATATCTCACAACATGATGCTCCAAGCATATATCCAGGAGGGATGGGAGAATTAGAAGACCATGAGATAGCGCTGGGAGTCCTAGATAGGCTCAAGGAGGAGGGAGACATTCTCCCAACATCATCATTACCCACTCTCATTTCAAATTCTGCGTTGTGGGAGGAGAAGCATGGAAGGAATGAACTTCCAACATGTACCTTTGACATGGGGGATGCCAAGGAGAAGAGCATCCATATGACAGATGTTCTTTGTGATAGATCATCAATGCTTTCACTATGGGAGGTTGATCCATATTGGAAATCTCAACTGTTGGTGGATTATTCCAAGGATCTTCACACAAGCATGGTACTTGATGACCAGCTACATGAAGAGGGCTATTCAGTCCAAGAAGGAGTCATATATTATCATGGTAGGATCTTCTTATCTAGAGCCTGCAAGCTCAAGGAGAAGTTGCTACAAAGAGCCTATGAAGAGTTATTTTTCAGCCACACATATTCCAAGAAATTCTACAACATTATCATGAGGAGCTACACTTGGAAGGGCTTTGAAGGAGACCTATATCAAAATTTTAAAATATGCATGAACCATGTGGAGTTGGGACAGCAACATAAATCTATAAAGGAGTTAATTCAGCCACCTATTTCTTCTTTTGATAGGGGAGATAGATCTATGCACCACTCCATTTGTTTGAGGATAAATTTTAGTGAAAGATATGCTTGTGTACCTAATGTTTTATTTGATGAACATATGAATTATTTTACTATTTTTATGTAGGCCATAGCTCCAAGGAGGAGCACTATACCATATAAAATTCATGGCCAACTTTGGGCCACAACAGTTTCTGAACATGAACACTCCCTTGGAGGACAAAGGGAGATGATTTTGTATCATGACGGGTGCACTCCAAAGGCACCAAACATATCTCACACTTTCATCCATGGAGATATGAATTGGGCAGCAAGTAAGTGGTGGGGAAACCACTTACCACATAATTATCTGAGACAGTCAGAAGATTTACTATGCTAGTTCCACATGTGGGACTATGACCCACCTCCATATGCACAAATTTTTGTTTGTATGTATGTAGTTTTGATCCCATACATCGATGATGTACTTGTACTTTTTATGGGAATGTATGGAGGGAGGATGGGAGGAATGTATGTGCCCTATGGGATGGAGATTCTCCATGCTCACTATGCTACATGTTTCAGGTAGAACATTGGGCAAAACATGTTTGTTTCATTTGAATGATTGTCTCCTTATGGGATGGATTATTTGCATCTCATGAGAACTTTGGAAGAGAAATTCATGGAGGGATATAATGGTGAACACTTAGCTTATGAGGGAAGCTTCTCACATGTTGGTGTCACCAATGGAGGAGGAGAAGAGTTGCAACACTCACCTTGTCAGTTGCTTGAGGACAAGGAACATTTGGGAAGGGAGGACTGTAATATTCCCAATTAGCCATGAGCTAGTTGGAATATTCAATTTTGTTTTATTGCTTTGTTTAAAGAATAAAGAGGCAAATGAGGTCCTTAATTCACTTTAATAATGAATAAATCAATGCCAAATATGAAAGAGAAAAATCTTTGCATCTTAATTAAAGCACCCTTGGTGTGAAAAGGGCTAGATCACTTTGACTGGGTCAACCTTGACCAAATCAACAACGTTGTCATGGAGGAGTGGTCATCAATGAGGGACAATGCAGTTTTAGATGGAGATGCTTTGTGTGAGTGTAGTGATATTTTTGGATGGGGATTAGGGTTTGCAAGCTCATATTCTATTTAAGGAAGAGGATGGCAACCATATTGATTATTTATTTTGATATATTATATTTCTGAATATATGGTATGTTTAGACATATATATTTCTCTTGCTGTTTAGTTAAGATAGAGTGTTGTTTAGCACAGGGTGTTCCTAATCAAGAATCCCACCTCTTCCATTGAGTAGATATTGGAGGAGTCTTGCACTACATTGTTCACTATCTATCTTAAGGCCAAGCTTCTTCTTTCAACTACAACGCATATCTTGTTGAGGATTTGGTTATTTTTGCAAGCTGCAGCAAGTGGAGACTAGATCTCTAGATCTAGGCCATTTCAGTGCTCCTTTTCAGTGGAGGAGGTTTCTACTTCATTGGGAGGACAATATTGAAGGGATTTGAGCTCATTTTCAGATCTTGGCATTAGGTCAACCTTATTTTGATACCTAGAGCACAATTTACTTCTAGATCTGCGTTATTTCTGTAGGAGGAGTTGTAGGGTGGTTTAGTACACCATTTGGAGAGATGATTTTCAAGTGATGGGGATCTGACTTTCACTTTGAAGATCTATTGGAGGAGGCTATTTTATTGATCATATCATATCAGCCACACTTTCAAGATCTGTTTTTTTCAATAGATCTGCAGTCCTAGATCTCAGATCTACAACTTGTACTTGGTGTTTTGTAGAAGACCCTTGAGGGGTTCTTTAAAGGAGATTGTATAGTGCATGGATCTGATATAGATCTAACTTTTGAGGCACATATCAACTCTAGATCTGATGTATAATCAACTGTTTTTGCAGAGCCAATAAAATAACACTGTAAGGGTTTTCCAGCTTTTATATATGGTTGCAACACCTCATATTGAGGCATTTTATTCATTGGAGGCTTGTATTTCCTGTTATGCATCTTATGGCCCATTTCTTACACATATTTTGCTGCTGTAATAACATATGAAAGGTCTCCATATTGGCCTCTTACTTTATAAATGATGATCTATGTTATTGTTCCAACATTTTGCACTATATTCCTGCTTTTTCCATTTGGGAATATTATAGTGTTGATGTTTACTTGCTGCATTATATGGCTATTGCACATGTTTAATTTCAGCGAAAACAAATGGACTTAAAGCACTTAAACAATTAAAAAACATACACCTTTTTAAAGTATAAAATTTCGCAAATGTCAAGTATAAGCTAGATATTTTATTTTTTTAAATGAGTGGGAGGTTCTTGAAAAGCATAACAAGTTATCCAGCCCATTTTCAGATCATATACCATGACCCCATACATGACAACCATAACCTTGACACATAAGACTCTACCCAAAGAGAGTGAAACCCGTTCTGATACCACACTCTAACCGCCTCCTCCCACATTTACCTGCTTTCACCAGTTTACCAGGGGTAAACATGAGCTGAGGGTCACTATGATAAGATGGAATCAATAACTTAAGACATTACTAACTTCCCTCATGTGCTGCAGGATCTCTAGGAGAAACCAAACCCCTCCAAGTGTCAAAAACACTCTGCTTTTCATTGAATTGGAACCTTGGCCACTCCCTTTCCATGAAATGCAAGTAAAAACATCTCTCCAGTTGCTCCCATAGGCCTTCTTACCAATGATTGTCGATTTTTCTAGTCATTTCTATGCCAGCATCCCTGAATTCCGAGCCACTTTTTAGGGGACAGGACTCAGTGAGACTTCTAGAAATGATGAATGACATAGAAGAAATGCTTATAAACAAAAACTTTTACCAAGACTTGACCTGGCCTCTCCTAACCAGGACCGACATTCTGTTGAACACTTGGTAAAAGTGCAACCTATAAGTCATGATTGCAAACATGAACATAAGGATTTGAAAACTTATCTGAGTTTTAAAAATAAGTACCAATTCCTTCTCACAATAGCTGCCATGAAACCAATTAGGTCTTGCATTCATTATTCATTCAGTTACAAGTAAAAACATGAAGAGAGCCATGACTAACATCTGCCATATAACCATGCTTATTGTGGTAGTGTATTTGGTGCAAGGGTGTAACAAACACACTTTATAAAGCTGACTTCTACTTGCACAAGGTCACAGAGAAAAAATGTTTTTTTAGTGTCAATGGAACAGATTTAACATAATGTAAACTAAGTTTGGAGGGAAAAATAAGCATACAACACAAATAACACAAGAAAAGTTACAAAATACAAGCGCTCGAAGGAGAAAAAAACCTAATAAAACTTGAAGCAAGTCCTTCGAGCTATGGAGCTCAAATACCCAAAACAAGGGTGGCTCCTTCCCTCAAGTTCCTACAAGCACCTTCTCCCTCTCTTAAAGGATGGCCAATTAAGATCAAATGGTGAACCTATCTCTATTGGATTGATATGTTGGATGGCCCACATATGAGTCCTTACAATCCCTCTGTTGCTGGACTTTGAAAGCTAGTTTTCTATGAAGAAAATTTTCTAGCATAACAATGTGTCTCTATTTCTTCTTCCAAAGGCGAGCTTATATAGGAATTTTTTTAACTTCTCTTCCCTCTCTTGGCCCAAGATTGATAGTGACCCAGGAGTGGGGAGGAGACTCCTTTACAGACTACATACCTCCTTAAGGTGTCTCGAATTTGACTTTCCTTGATAGTACTAGGTAGAGAATCATCTTGGCCAAGCGTGTCAAGTGGTTTCGGATGGTGACATTTCACCATCTTCAGGACCACATGGCTATCGAATGAATAGTAGCACTGTGCGCAAAAATCCTTGTTGCTAGTGCGTTGTCCATTAATTTCCATCTCAAACTTAGGAAAAATTAAACTTTTGGTCTTTCCTAATGTATTTCTTCTCTGAAAATATTTGTCTGTACCTTCCGCTTGACATTTTTATGTATTTTGCTTGTATGATTTTTTAGTGTTAATATTTTCCCCCTAATGTATTAGTGTTACACAATAATTTGGCACCATGCTCTTTTTTCCGTCCTTAATCCTAAAATTCCCCATGACAGATCCTGTGCAATGTTTCCACCATGAAGAATTATGTTAACATATCCCTTAAAGAACCAAATAAGACTGCCTTGGAAGATTACTGAAGAAACTTGGTCAGAGTCCTAGTTTCTTGGGTTAGCACCCTTCCTGATGCCATGACCATGCTGATGTCCTTTTCAAAGTTCTGGCTTAGCATTGTCAGCACCCTAATTTCTTGGAAAACCACGTTGATCCCCTTTATGGTAGTGTTTCCTCAAATGGGGGAGAAGCTTTGACCTCTAGAAGCTCAAGGGTGGCGAGTTGGTTATTAAATGGTGGTGATAGGTCTAGCTCTATGATTTTATAGCCTTGATCTCATCCATGGGGGTTCATCCCTTAGAAAGTTGGATTTACTCCTAATTTCATGGGCTCCCAACTCTTCTCCCTTCATATAAATTCACATCCCTCATTCCCACTGTTATCACTGGAAAATCGGACAAGCAAAAATGACATTATTAAATTTCAAGCAGAAGGATTTACAAGGTTGAGAAATAATAGAGGATCTAAAAAATTTAAAAAATATCTAAGGTCAAAAGGAAAAAATCAAATTGTTCATTAGAAACATAGGAAAAATGCACTTTTGTGTGAATTTTTCTTTGATAGGCGTGTTGGTCTGCGCGACTTTACCTCAAAAAGTCGCGTGGTCATGGGAGTGGCAGAAGTCACCATTTGGGACCACTTGTACCACTTCAAGAAATGATCCTCCACTTGAGGCCACCCGAGGACAACCACCTTGAGCCTCCTTAGACCTCAAGTGAGCACACAAGGGAATCAAACGAGGACACAAAGGAATCAACCCCCTCTCTTGGGTCACCATCCACAAGTCTACCATGAGAGGGAAGAAGGATTTGAATTTGCCTATAAATTTCCACCAGGAGAAGAAAAAAAGGATAACACATTGTTATGCTGGCCAAATTTCTCATGAGAAAGCTAGCAATATGTAATCCAGAGAAACAGTAGAGTTAGAGGGTTCAGTTTTTGGCCACCCAAAAACTTAAATCCCTTTGGAGAAGAGAGAGGCCTTGCAACATCAGCTTAAGGGTAAAAAATTCCTTGCGCTGGGTCTTAGAACTCCATAGTTCTAAGGATTTTTTGGAAAGTGTGGAATATTTTATCTTTCTTACTAATAGCGGTCAATAAGAGGGGATTGTATTCCACCATTTGCATTATTGTCTCGTTTGACTCATCAGAGTTTTTTGCTTTTGTTTAAGCCACTGTGTTTCTTCCCCTTATATGATACTACATCCCATAATTTAGTTATATATATATATATAAGCATGTGTTCACTAACCTTCTAACCATGTTTTCTTCCTGTGACCATAAACTTTGTAGGTTGCAACCATTCCTACCAAGCACTGGTGGTTTGGTACACTTGTGCACCAGAAACACCACTACAGGATTGGTGACTCCACTTGATTTACCATTTAGTCAAGTGGTTGTGCTTGTTGTAGGACCCTTCTCTCTGATCTAGAGTGTTTTTGGGACAAATCCCCTTCTCCTCTTATCTCCTCATTCACCCATGTCAGGGAAAAATACTAAGAGGGGGGGGGGTGAATCAGTATTTACTGCATATTCAAAATTTTTACTTTTTCATTCCTTTAAAACCCATACGCTACTTTGCTGAAGCCAACTAGCGTATACACGCGGATATCCTTCATAAAACTCGCGTATACACAGAGATCTAATTATGCCATTAGTTCTTCACTTATATCATTCCATCATCCATTCATTAGATGTTCTATAAACAGTAAACATGTGCAGTAAGAACAGAATAAACCATCACACAAAGCATCACACATGAACACCAGGATTTTTAGGTGGAAACCCAAGTCGGGAGAAAACCACCGCTGCAGTTGCTCAGCTTTCAATATTTTATTATAGAGAAAACATCTTACAACATATGTGCTGGCGCAGACTTGACCAGCACGCAGGCACCCACCTGCGCTCGTTTACCAGCCTCTCCTGGAAGGGAGCTACGACCCCCTGACTCGTTTACCAGCCTCTCCTGGAAGGGAGCTACGACCCCCCGATCTTGTTTACCAGCCTCACCTGGAAGGGAGCTACAACCCCCTGACTGAAGGCTACAACCTTCAGCACCACCTTGGACCACGTTTCATCAATTTTCACACTGGATCCAACAACTTCAATAGAACACCACTTGCAAGCCACATTTCATCATATTTCCAGACTGGACCCTTTCCAAACTTTTAAGCACAAACGTACATCACCAACAGATACTTAACAACACAGATCAGATAGCAGAAACACAGCAGAACAGATCAGATATTTCATACCCTTTGCTTCAGCAAACCCTAGTTTGCATACGCGCTTTCCTTTCTCTGATGTCGCGTATATACGCGCTTCCTTCCATATAAACCCGCGTATACTTCAGTGCAAATTGCAAAGCTAATTTTATTGCGCATATGCGCTTTCTCTTCAGCGAAGCCGCGTATATACGCGCTTCCTCTTCGGTGAAGTAGCGTATAGATCTTCAACCATCATAGAGCAGCATACTTCTTCAGATCAGACATTCAGTTCAGATTTACCCTTTTACTTCAGACATATGGTCGCCTCATTTCAGATCTAAGCCTTCCATAAACAGATCTAGCAAATACAGATACATTTCAGATCTAGAAATCCCGCTTCATCATTTCTTCATAGGTGCATCATAGATTCAGATCTATCATCAAACCTTTACCCTTTCCATACAGATATACTTCACAGAGAAGTATTCATTCAAGCTCAGACATCTTGCACCCTCACTAATGATTTGCATAATGAATTTCTTCTCTTTATATAGGTATATCTTTTTCAATACCACGGGCCCCTTTTTCAATACCATGAGCCAAAACAATACCATGAGCCTTCAATACCACGGGCCCCTTTTTTCAATACCATGAGTCAAAACAATACCATGAGCCTTCAATACCACGGGCCCCACTTTATGAGCGCTTTTTCCCATACACGACTTGGAACGTTGTTTCCCGCGTGCATAGGCGACTTCCCTTAGACAGATCTGCGTATGCCTTGAGACATACTCTTTTCATCATAGATCTAGCACATGCTGAATTCCTTTCTTCATTCCCTTCTGTACACACTGCAGATACATCAGATTTACTTCATCAAGAACATATTCTATCAAGCACAACTTCATCAAGTAAGTTGCCATCTTTCTTCATCAAGTTGGTTGCCATTCAATGACAACACTTAGCATCATGTTGCTAACTAACATCATTTCACATCAGATTTACATCGTTTACCAAGTCCATCAAGTCAAGAATAACTTCATCAGGTGTATTGCCATCAAGGACAACACATGCTAACAATCTCATGTCTTCATCTTCATTCAGTGGGTTGCCATCAAGGACAACACTCTGCATCATATTGCCAAAAAACAACAACCTACGTTGAAAATTTGCATTTAGGACTTCCATAAATCAATCTTACCGAAAAATCACACACAATCTACTCATAAAGATAGAGCGATCCACGCAGTTCGCCTGACTGTATGCCAGTAGTTGTTCGTCAGGAACCGACATTTCCCTGCGGAAACAAGAGAACATATTTATCAATGGTTTTCTTCAGTTTCCCATTTGTAAAGTCACTGGTAGCCCAGAGAAAATTTGCTAACACTGTGTTTGGTGTCCCATGACTATTTAGAATATTATTTTGGCTGTGTTTTAGTATTTCTAGTTGCATAGTTTTAAATTTTAAAGTTTATCTTCACAAAACTCACATAGTTTAAGTAGGGGGAAATTGAGTGGCGAAAATCCACCTTTGCAATCTAAATTAATTCATTTTGTGAAAATAGACACCAAAAAACACATAGATAATTAACAGGAGTAAGTGGCCCTAATCCACATATGCTTAGCTAGTTTTCATTTATTTATTTTCCTATTTAGATCATTAATTTTAGTTTTAATTTATGCACTAGGAATCAGGACCAGGACTTAATTATCTTAAGAGAAGCAAGTAATCTCTACTTCCCTTGCACCTTTTGGTGAACCTGGGCATGCATATGAACACTCTCTTTTGATAATTTTCCATCTCCCTTTAGCTAATAAATTAGGTTAATTAGGCAAAGTTGTAAGCGGCCCACTACCCGCACATCGTTTGCTTATTGCAAGGAACAATAAAAACATAGATTAATAGGGGACGTGTAAAGGATCACCGCATATCCACATCTTAAAATTGTGTGATTGTTCACTTTTGCTCACACACTTCCACACCTTAAGAAAAGTAAAGCCACCTTAAAAATAACCTAAGTGAACTCATTAAATTTCCCCACAGGGGCCACAAGAAAAATAATAGGTCAGGTTAGGACCATCGGTGTAGGAATCCAATAAGCCACTATGGTTAGTTTAAATCTTGAGACATAGAAGTTGAATTTATAGGGAGATTTTAAACCCGTCTATCTACCCACAGAAAAGAAAACTTGAGCGCCATAGAGACCCGATTCAGAGCTAGTTAAGCTTAGGCCTAGTGTGTGAAGTATTATTTGGGGCTCCCTGACCCATCTAATGCTCGGTACTGGTAGCTAATTTACCAAGAAGCTCGAGACTCAAATGCTCACGTGGGACGATGGTACTAAGTGGCCAAATTTAGGGCATCCTTCCCTATAGGCGATGGTGCAGGCATCACTAGATCCTATACCCATTACCTTGGTTGATTCTTTGGCTGTTGGAAGGTGTTGCCAGTTCTTTTGGGATGTTAATCCCAGTACCCACCATAAGATATCTTTGCAAGGTCTAGTTACAATTGAGAGTGTGAGGACATTTAGGTCTTTAGGATTTTGAGTATCACGCGCAAAAATGAACCAAAACCATTTTTTGATTGATTGATCACATAGAACTAATTTAAAGGGAAATTAACCTTTTTTTTCACTTTGTTTTATGTATGTGGTCACAATTTTTTCTTTGATATCTCTCCTCTCATAGAACTGAAGAATTTTTCCAAAACCATACCTAGTCGATACCATAACAAACCAACAGGAATTCATCGATCTAGATGTCTTTTGGACCTCCCCCCATTAGCGGGAGAAATTCCAGGTCTTTCGCCATTTAGGCGTCAAAGACAAAACACCGCCACCCTTATCGGTTCATCCTTTATCGAGGCATCTTTAGTGGGGAACCCCCAAGGGTCACCCAACGCCACCCTAGTGTAAACCCCCACATGTCCACCACATACCACTCCTCCCACAACCCCTAGGGGGTAGAGGAGAGCTACCCATTCGGGGAGCCAATTGAACACACAACCGGGTATGTCACAGAAAAACCCCATACCTTACCAAAACCATGTGTTTTCACAGTCTGCAATGGCACTCAACACGCAGTTACCTTTCTTTGAATCGTTGAAATTACTCGATCTAACCAAGTTAATGAATGATCCCATTGCACACAATCCCACATGATCCCTCATGCCCACGAATCTCCCTTCGGACATCCAAAAATTCAAAGGGAAGCAAGCAGAAGACCCCACAAATCATATAATGATTTTCAACTTGTGGTGTTCGTCGAACAACTTCATTGATGATACTATTCAGCTAAGACTGTTTCAACACACCTTAACTGGACCAACCACGAAATGGTATGTGGAGCAACCTTCTACTACATATGGAAACTTTAGTGCCCTCACTACTGTGTTCCTCGCATATTTTCAGTTACCGATCCACCATGATTCTGAAATGGAATTACTGACCCATTTTAGACAGACATCAACTGTCCATATCTCAGACCATCTCCACGAATGGCGGCGACGCCGAAGTTTGTGTAAAGCCAAACTCGACGATCGAGTTCTGCTGGACCTATTCCTGAAAACTATGATTGCAGGGATTTCAAAAGATATATAAAATAAAAAACCTATGGCTGAAGAGGATGCCATCAATAAATCCCAACAGCTTGAGCTGATTTACATGTAGTATGGATACATTTATAACATCCTTCCTAATGCCCCATGCCTGCAAACTTATAAAGAATTTCCAGGTGGGTCGAATAATGCAGACAGATTGATTGGGTCATTGACCCAAAATCACCTAGGCATCAGTAGTCTGTACCTCGGTTATGTGTATGATCTTAATCAGAACATCCCGCAACCAGGATACCATCAGAGTCATCATGCACCTTCAAAAAACATGACCAATAGGGTGTAGTCGTACTAACATCAGCAAGGAGGAACATACCCTTCTACGCAGGGGACCTAGTACACAACTAGAAATGCTGACGGAAGTGATCCCCCCCAATAGCCATTCAAAAACCAGGGACAGGGACCCCAATATTCCCAATCCCTAGCACAAAACCCACCAATAAAAAATAATTCACCGGTAAAATTTGTGCAACCTTCCCAGGCACAACCGTGCTAGTCATATGACCAGGAGAATCCTATTTATCCTCCTAACGCAGTAAGAAAAAAGAAAAAAAAAATAGAAGGGAAATCCTTGACAGGGGGAAGCAACCAACAACACCCTCCACGATCTCAAGCTGGGGGCAACCTTAATCGAAATAAAAACTAGGAGCCAAATAACTCCCAAGGGCAAAACAAGAGATAAAATCTTCGAACCAACCACTCTTGTGAAATTTGTGGTGAGTATGGCCATTACACTCATGACTGTCTCGACCTCCCCGAGCTAAAGAAGCTTCAAGGTAACCGAGGAAAAGGGGAACCATCATAGTAGGCAACTGTCATGCAGAAGCCCTTCCCCCACCAAGGGGTGTTTAGCATCCAACAACAACAAACACCCCCTGACGATTCTAGAAAAAAAAGCCACGAAATTTATATGAATGGTGAAGAAATGTTTTTTCAAACATGGAATTGAATTTACGATACCCCACCAGACACTAGTTCGTCAGGGGCTAGCATGAGTGCACCAAAAACACCATTGACCATATCGAAAATGCATATTGAACCTTTGCCAAAAATGGCTAAGGGAACAACTAAGTGAGTAGGAAACCACTCCAAATAGGCCCATAATTACAACATTTTGGACAATCTAGCTCAATCTCCCGCTACCATGTCAGCTTTGGAAGTCATACAATATTTCCCAAAGAAAAGGAAAGCCTTACTTTCCACATTAGGTGCAATCGACCCTGCCAATTCACGCCTAATGGATTTTGATTTAGACAAAGCCACCCCTAGTCTTCCTTCATTGGTTGCCTTCCATATACCAGTCTCAGTATAAAAATCACTATCCACCACTGTATCATTGACGAGGGTGCATCCACATGCATCATGTAAAATAACGTCTGGCAGAAGTTAGGATTTTCCGAGCTGAAGCCATTAGACATCACACTTAGAGCATACGACGGGCGCCCTTCTGCTCCCATTAGTCTATCAAAATGTCCTGGTCTGCTTGGCTGGAAAGACAATCCTCATAGACATTAAGGTCTTGGATGCTCAACTGGATTAAAATATACTCCTTGGATGGAGTTATATGTACGCCATGTTTGCCATAGCATCCTCCGTGTTTCGAACTACGATGTTCCCCCATGAGGACCGCATTATTACTCTCGAGCAATTGACATATCACGACAAGCGATCCATAAAAAATGCGGATGTAATTATACCCTATGTAGACGCATGTGTTGAGATGCTTACACGGTACCAAGAATATGGCCCTAGCCAATTCAAACCATCGCCCATCCTCGGATCATTCCCAGGAGATCCCCCTATCATACCAGAATCATCCGATGATATCACAGGGGCTCTGTTGTGAATGATGTATACATCAAGCACCAAAGCCAACTAGGAGACAGAGACAAGCAGTAGCGACATCGAGGCCTCTTCCACGATAGCCTCTCTATCTTATGCCATCTCCCAAACTCCTTTTCTATACTTTCCACCTAGTTTTGTGTCGAAACAAGTCATGGCAATAGTAGTGTTGCCAAGCATATCGTTTGCAATACCAGTTTGGTACTTGGTCCCACCTAACGCAACAAGAGTCACAGGCGTCACCTCTATAGGGTTAATCCCCCTCACTTCTGAAGAGGAACCACCTATTAAGGAGACGGTCGCCACCATACCGTCTAAGAAAACTCCCGTCGCAAAACCGATTGTCACGACCAAGAAAACCAATAAAAAAGGGAAGAAGGTAGCAACTCCCATCATACAAAGGGAATTACAACCTTGTGCCATATGCAACATAGTATGCCACCCTACCCATATCTACCTAGAGTTGGATGAAATAAAACTACTCCTAAGCTTCGAGGTAAATATCGCGGCAACATGTTCCCGTAAAAAGGAACCAACCATTAAAAATCAAGGCAAGGCATTGCGTACCAATTGTGCATGCACTATCTATGGAAATTATGGGCATTACACCCATCATTGTCCAGAAATACTACAATACAAGGATGCCTTACATGCCATCGAAAAATCATGTCAGGAGGATCCCTCCATCCAGTCAAATGGGGAAGAACCTCGCGTCATATTATACTTGCAGGAGGCACGACGGTCACCTAAACACCTCCCATTCATCTTCCTTCCTCCTATCATATGCTACACACTTTCCGATGAAAATGACCATTTCATCGATAAATGTGCATCATTGGAGCTCATCCAAATATGGTATCCAATTGAACATGTGTATTACGTTGGCTTGGGAGCTGTAGAAATTTGAATAACTGTTAAATTATTCACCGAGATTATCTTGATCACACACTATTTGAGATTCATGCATAATACATAACCTCTTCTACTATTGATCATTAATTGCGGAAATATAAACAATCGCATGCGCACATTAAAACCATAAACAATCACACATATAAACACAGTATTTATGGGAAAGCTTAAAGCTGAAAACCCCCAACTATCTGTATATTATAATGATAGATATCATGTAACAATCATTGTAAAAACTCCTCACAAGCTCTCAGTACAATCTCCAATTGTTACACACTACACAAGCTCAGATCATACAAAACACATGCTCCAATCTGCTCCACCTGTTAGCCTGCCTCTACTGCGCAATCCCTGATGAATATTGGCCCTGACTGAGTTCGAATCCACCTGTTATGTACTGCGCAATCCTCATTGGCATCTCCATCAATGTGTGGTGCAAACTCATGCACCAGTATAGTCACAACTGATAGTCACACTTACTCTTTCACCTACCTCTCCACTGGTCTCCACTGAAACTGTCCATGCACTGAAGTTAATTGATGTATTCTTTAGTTGATTTATGAGTTAATAATTAGTTCACACCACTTTCACTAGTGTATCAATCAGTTAGACTAGATACAACTAGCTCAACTATGTTTAACTCAGTTAAATTGAATACAACTCCACTAACTTCCTCAATCAACTCCACCAAACTCTGTCACATGAGTTCTAACTGAAGTCTCCATGAAATAGCTCCACTTGACCCTCAGGAATAGCGTAATTCCTTCTGTCAGCTGCATGTGCCACATCTATGCACTTAACTGAAGTGCTCCAAGAGGATAAGATAATGTTTAGAGTCCAAATATTATTAAGAGCTAATAATATTCGACATATCTATTTTTAGACTGGCAATCTAAAAATAGATTCCGCCCAGTACGTCTAAAAATAGAAGTCCATCTATTTTTTCCGACTTGACCAACCATCCACAAATAGCATTCTGCAACTCATAAAACATGATCCATATGTCTAAAAATAGACATAGTCTAAAAATAGACTTTGCGACAAAAATAACATGCGGGCCCACTTAGTGAAGGCAACTTCTTTCCACTAAGCTCATCATCTTGTTGCAATCTCAACACTCCCTCTCAACAAGATATGGATTATCTGCAACCCCTATCCTGCCTTTGTGGTATTTGAATTTTCTCTTGGTGAGCGCCTTCGTCAAGATATCAGCATCTCGATCCTCCATAGGAATGTATGAAAGTAACATGATCTCCCACTGCACACAATCTCTGATATGATGATACCGGATGTCAATGTGTTTAGATCTATCATGAAATACTGGATTAACCGAGAGTTTGATGCAACTCTGATTATCACAATAAATCACAGTAGGCTCTAAGTGTGAAAATGACAACCGAATTACAGATCTTGCTCATCCATATACCTCGCATGCAGCCAAACTCGCCGCCATATACTCGCCGCGACCGAGTGCCACAAATCTTTACTTCTCGTCGTACCAAGAAACTGCGTATCGACCCGATACCGAAAATCTCTCCAGATGTGCTCTTTCGTCCGTTGGGCTCCCGCCCAATCCGCATCCGTGAAGCCACACAACTCACGTCATCCGACCGTCTCGACTCACAATCCATATCCCAATGTGCCTTCTGAGATATGTGCCTCTAAGATAACACAATACATGCTTGCCTGCCTTCCAGAAGAGCTTGGTAGGCTTAACCATAGCTTGTGAAAGCTCGTTAAGAGCATAGCATATATCGGGTCGTGTATTGACCATATACATAAGCGACCCCACCAATTGTCGATAAAAAGTGGCATCCACTACCTCCGCTGAAGTAGCATCCTCCTTCCTCCAACCTCCAGGAAGGGGAGTATCAACAGGCTTGCAGTCATGCATGTTGAACTTCTCCAGTATCTCCCGGGCATACTTACCCTGAGAAACAAGCAGTCCACCACTGCACTGCCAAATTTCCAATCCCAGGAAATAATGAAGGAGGCCCAAGTCCTTCATCTCAAACTCTCTAGCAAGATCCTCCTTGCATGAAAGTATCAACAGCTCATCACCTCACAAAATCAAATCATCTACATAAAGTACAATGATCAGCAACTTACCCTCCACCACAACTGCATTCTGGTATAGGTTAGGATCCGCCTCACTCTTGGAGAATCCAAGTCCGGTGAAATAACTATCTATCCGTGTGTACCAAGCACGAGGTGCTTGTTTCAACCCATACAATGCTCTATTGAGCCTGCACACATGCGACTCACTGCTGAAGATCTCAAAACCTTCGGGATGCTCTATGTACACCTCCTCCTCAATGAATCTGTTGAGGAATGCAGTATTCACATCCATCTGATGAATGTGCCACCCCATCTGCGCTAAGAGAGCAAGAATCGTCCGTATGGAAGAATACCTTGCGACAGGTGCAAAGGTCTCCTCATAATCGATCCCATCAATCTGTGAAAAGCCTCGGGAAAAAAATCTTGCCTTATACTTCTCCACACTCCCGTCAGCTTCCTAATTCACTTTGTAGATCCATCTCGAACCCACCACTGATTTCCCTTCCAGCCTTGGGACAATCTCCCATGCACTGTTTCTGACAATCAAATCATACTCTTCCACCATGGCATCTTCCCATGCGGGATCCTCCACAGCTTCCTCGAAAAAGGATGGCTCTGTCACGATACACTTGCTCATAAGAGCCATGTATCCAGTATACCGGTCAGGTGACTGTCTTTTTCTGCGCTGTGCTTAGGTGCTCCTACAACCTTCTCTGCATCTTGAGCTAGTCGCTCAGCTTCTATAGTGCGCTTCCGCCCTCTGATGGTTGGTGCTGCATGAGTGGTCTCTTCCACTCCATGAACCTCATCTTATGGCTGATCCACATCCTGAGACTCATCCTTAGGAACTAATAGCTCCTCATCTACATGCAAGTGTGGCTCCCTCTCAAGCGAACACTTCATGGCTTTCTCCTCCTGAAATTTGATATCTCGTCGCACAACAATCTTGCGACTGTCTGGAAAATACACACGATAGTTTTGGGGTGTATAAGTGTACCCCACAAATATCCCAACCTCTGTGGTCGGCTCCAGCTTCTTCCTGGCATCCTTCATCACATGAATGTAAACAGGTGAACCAAAAATCCTCAAATGGGAAATATCAGGCCTCTTACCAGAAAATACCTCCTCGGGTGTACTCATGCCAAGTATACTGTGAGGACAACGGTTCTGCACATATACTGCAGTATTGCATGCCTCAGCCCACAAGTGTATGGGAAGGCCCTGATCATGCAACATCACCCGTGCAACACCCACGATCGTTCTGTTCTTCCACTCAGCAACCCCATTCTGCTGTGGGTTATGGGGTGCTATGAGCTCTCTTCGAATTCCTTTTATGCTGCAAAAGTCCTTGAATTTTCCAGAGATGAATTCACCACCATTTTCACTCCTAAGAGCCTTCACCTACTTCCCCGATTCTTTCTCAACCAGTGCCTTGAACTCACAGAACTTTGAGTATGTCTCGCTCTTCTTCTGCATGAAGAAGATCCAGCACTTACGAGAAAAATCATCAAAAAATATCACATAATACCTGTGCTTTGCTGTCGAAGCTACTGAGAAAGGTCCACACACGTCTATGTGAATTCTCTCAAGGATCGTCGTGGCGTGACTATCCTTCTTGTGAAAGGTGGCTTTCACAAATTTTCCCAAGGTACATCCCTTGCACTGATCTGACTGTGCAAGAGTACCCTTAGGAAGAAGCCCAATAGAAATCTGCTGCAGTATCTTCAAAGCTCCATGGTGAAGGTGGCCCAATCTCCGGTGCCACAACTCGCCATCATCCCGGCTCACCACTCCTTCTGCCTTGCCTGCCATTGCTGCGCAGCCATCTACCTGAAATTGATAAAGGTTCTTAACTCGAACCCCTATCCTCTGGGTCTCACCAGTTGCCTTACTGCACAGGAAAGCCTTTCCCTCGCTAAAGACAACATCATATCCCTTGTCTTCTAACATCGCCACAAAGGTAAGATTCTTCTTCAATCCTGGAACATGCATCACTTCCTTCAATACGAAGGGTTTACCAGAATCCCTCTCAAAAGAAATGGTACCGATACCGGTCGCACTGTATCTACCATCATCGCCCATCTCGATGTGCACTCCAAGATATTTCTCATCCAGATCAGTAAACAAATCTCGATCTCCTGTCATTTGAAAATATGCACCACTGTCCAGAAACCACACTGAACCCATCACACTTGAGACCAAGCATGCGATAAGCAAAAAATCCAGCTCAAACTGCGAGGCTAGGGCCTCTCCAGCTGCAGATCCAGCAGCCTGCTTATTTTTCTTCTTCTGCAGACAATTTGTGGCATAATGTCCGTGTTGGTGACAGTGAAAGCACTTCACCTTGGACATGTCCTGCTTCTTGCCTTTAGCACCGGAATGAGAAGATTTCTTGCTTTTCCCCTTCTTTGATTTGGCAGCCAAAGCGCAATTCTCTTCATCAGAGTTCTTTGATGAAGATCCGTCCCTGGTACTTCGCCTTATCTCCTCTTGCACAAGATCCGACCAAAGTCGCTCCCATCCTGGCAATTTCTCCCGACCATTGACAGAGTCCTGATAGGAATTCCAACTCTTCGGAAGCCCAAGGAGAGCCAAGCTCACCAAGTCCTCATCATCTACAGTCACCCCCACACTTCCCAGCTCATCCCTGCATTGGGTGAACTTCGTGAGGTACTTGGGCATACTGTCGCCTTTCTCCATCTTTATGTTTTTGAGTTTATCCTTGAGCACCAACTTCCTCTGGTCGCTCTTGCTTTGGAATAAATCTGTCAAGGATTTCCACATCAAGAATGGAGAAGCCTTACCATGCAGGCTGGACACTATGTGATCCTTCACGCCCTCCAACAGAATCCTTTGACACTTGCTGTCTTCTTTTTCCATGCGTCAAGTACGACAGCATTGCTAGAAGTAGGCTTTGGTACTTTAGCATCTATGAACTCCTTCAACCCATTGTCATCCAGAACTGACTCCATCCTGTTCTTCCATGTAATATAATTCGAGCTGCCCTCAAGGGCATACTCCAATCGCAATCTGTTGAAAGACATCTCAACTTTGACACCAAGAAAACATTGCTACAAATTCGAATTCCACTAGCACAAAACTCAACCGCTTCAATGTTTTGCAATTGCTCCAATGATCAATATCACTCTGATACCATGTAGAAATTTGAATAAATGTTAAATTATTCACCGAGATTATCCTGATCACACACTATTTGAGCTTCATGCATAATACATAACCTCTTCTACTATTGATCATTAATTGCGGAAATATAAACAATCGCATGTGCACATTAAAACCATAAACAATCACACATATAAACACAATATTTATGGGAAAGCTTAAAGCTGAAAACCCCCAACTATATTTATATTATAATGATAGAGATCATGTAACAATCATTGTACAAACTCCTCACAAGCTCTCAGTACAATCTCCAATTGTTACACACTACACAAGCTCAGATCTAACAAAACACATGCTCCAATCTGCTCCACCTCTTAGCCTGCCTCTACTGCGCAATCCCTGATGCATATTGGCCTTGACTGAGTTCGAATCCACCTGGTGTGTACTGCGCAATCCTCATTGGAATCTCCATCAATGTGTGGTGCAAACTCATGCACCAGTATAGTCACAACTGATAGTCACACTTACTCTTTCACCTACCTCTCCACTGGTCTCCACTGAAACTGTCCATGCACTGAAGTTAACTGATGTATTATTTAGTTGATTTATGAGTTAATAATTAGTGAATTAATTAATAATTAATTCACACCACTCTCATTAGTGTATCAATTAGTTAGACTAGTACAACTAGCTCAACTATGTTTAACTGAGTTAAACTGAATACAACTCCACTAACTTCCTCAATCAACTCCACCAAACTCTGTCACATGAGTTCTAACTGAAGTCTCCATGCAATAGCTCCACTTGACCCTCAAGAATAGCATAATTCCTTCTGTCAGCTGCATGTGCCACTTCTATGCACTTAACTGAAGTGCTCCAAGAGGATAAGATAATGTTTAGAGTCCAAATATTATTAAGAGATAATAATATTCGACATATCTATTTTTAGACTGGCAATCTAAAAATAGATTCCGCCCAGTATGTCTAAAAATAGAAGTCCATATATTTTTTTCGACTTGACCAACCATCCACAAATAGCATTCTGCAACTCATAGAACATGATCCATATGTCTAAAAATAGACATAGTCTAAAAATAGACTTTGCGACAAAAATAGCCTGCGGGCCCACTTAGTGAAGGTGACTTCTTTCCACTAAGCTCATCATCTTTTTGCAATCTCAACATGAGCAACCCAATTTTCATGTCCAATATGTTATGGAAATCATCCATTAGAGCAGTGCCATTACATCCCTCAGTTTCGCTTAGCGCTAAACCAGTTTACACACGGCCATAGTATGCCTCTCCCTAGAAGATGGATCTGATACAGAATCCATGGATAGCTCGACAACACAGGAGGATGTGACAAGTAGGTCCATCCTCTTCCTGTTAGTTGAAAAGCAGCTGGTTGGGGAACCCTTAGTCATCCCCAGTTGCCCTTCACGGAGAAGACCAACATGTGCGTTGTGTAACACACACAGAACATGTGGTCACTACATGCCTAGACCTAGAAGCACTACACCGCTGGTACACAATCACGTCACCAAACGAACAGGACAGGAATACCCAAGAACGTCGTTCTTGTCTAGTATGCTAGGGAAACCATCATGACCAGTGCTGCACTTATATCCCCCAAGTGCACCCACTAATTGACATCTTTCATTCATTAGAAATGAACCATCGGGATATCACCATTCCATAACTTAGAAAACATTATGGAAGGAATATTTCCTCCAGGCAGCCTACTCCATTTCCATACTGACACGTTGGGTAAGTTAAAAAGTTGCATCGACCTAGCATGACCGATTTGTAGCCTAGGCCGACATGCAGACTATGCGACAAAATCGGCCACTAGTTCAATCAATGTAAAGAACTAAAGTACCTCTCGAACAAATTTTGCATGGTCTCCCCCATACCTCAAAGACACCTCTCTAACCAAGAGAAAATCACACACTTCTATTGCTAGATTTGTTCACATTTTCACCATACTATGAAATGTGAACACCTCCCCAAGCTTAGAGTGGTAAGAGAAGAATTAAGTCTACACTCTCCAAAAGATTTAGACCTACCCAAACCAAAAAATTGGAAATGGCAGTAGAGGAATATCTCCCCTACGTAATCCTTTCCAAGTGTCCACTTCAGGGATGAAGAGTAGTGTTGGCTCTCACACAATCTATTCAGTAGGCACAGTGGTACTGTGCACCATTTGCACCGGCCATAATCACAAACTAGAGGCATGCCCAATAATGGAAATGTTCAGGCACCTCTGCACCATGCACAACTTCCAAATCCTGGAAATTGCTTAGCCTAATGAGGAACCTAGCCTTGCTCCCACGCAAGCCACCACAATGGAAATTCCTCCCCAACCAAACACCGATGACACGATACATCATATACGATTCATATCATCATGTATTAGAACCATGAATTGCGTTGTCTGCTCATCATTCATATGTGTCGAGTCAGCTGCAACTACGAGAGTAGTTGTACAAACGATGGTGCAAACCCAATCCATCTGCACCTTGTCGACCGTGTCCAATTCCACCACATCGACGATGGAATCTTATTCATGTTTGTTGACTAGTTCCGTTACGACTAAACCTCTTCCTTATGACCTTGCCCAGACTCAACCTCCCTTGGGATCCTTATTTCACTCAGACGATGATATCCTTGAGGCCATGATGGAACCCGATTATCCATGGGATGTGATGCATCACTGCTCGTTTTTTCTTCCTAAAAAAAAATTCAGCCCTAACAAGAAAGGAGACCAAGAGATTTATGCAATTAAATCAAAAGATTTGTTTACATCAGGGAAATTCGATTGGTTCAAAAATCCCATCCCGACGCCCGATGCATTTGAAGAAGGGAACATGTCAAAAATTTCGCCTACCATCAAGGTGAATATCTCTCGAAATCTTGAAAAATTCGAAGAAATATCCCTAGGGGCAGCATATTCACCAGAGGAGATAACCTCATACACCCAATTATTACAAGATTAGCGCGATATATTTGCATGGGACTACTTGGAAATGCCCGCGCTTAGTCCCACTATTATAGAGACCATATTGACACCTGGCCTGACATACCACCAATACCCTAGAAAAAATGTTAACTGCACCCAATTGCATGTAATATTCCCAATTAGCCATGAGCTAGTTGGAATATTAAATTTTGTTTTTGTTTCCTTGTTTGATGAATAAGAGGGTATGGAGACCCATAAATCTCCTTAATATGAATAAAATCACTGCTAATGTGAAAGGAGATCACTTTAATGGCTTGATAAAGCACATTTACGTGTGAAAAGGGGCTGGAGCATGAAGACTGGGTCAACTTTGACCAAATCAACAAAAACTCAAGGAGTAGTGGCATTCATTGAGGGACAATACAGTTTTAGTTGGAGACTCTTTGCATGGAAGTAATGTCTTAAATGAGTCGGGCCTAGGGTTAGGAAGCTCATTACTTATATAAGGAAGAGGATGGAAGCCATATTCATTATGAATCTATGTTTATGTTTTGATATATGGTCTATTTAGACATATATCTTTCTTCAGTTGTTTAGCTAAGATTGCAGTGTTGTTTAGCACAAGGTGTTCTCGAGCGGGAATCCCACCTCTTTCCTTAAGGATCCTCTAAGGAATATTTTTCACTATATTTCCACATTCAGGCATTAGGCCAAGCTCCCTCTTTCATCTATAGCGCAAATCCTGTTGAGGGTTGTGTTGTGGTGTAGGTTGCAGCAGTGGAGAACACATTAGGGTCACTTTAGTGCTTATTTTCAGTGGAGGAGGGTTCCTTTCCATTAGGAGGTTAGTAAGGAAGGCCCTTGAGCCTTATTGGAGCATTTGGCATCAGGCCACTTATTTATTTTCCCCTACAATGCAGTTTCTATCTTGGACTGCGTTATTTTTAGGGAGGAGTTGCAGGGTGGTTTCAGTACACCATTTGGAGAGGAGGTTTCCTAGTGAAGGGGTAAGCCTTTCAACTAGAGGATCTGTTGGAGGAGGCTATATTTATTGCTACATCATATCAGCCACAAATTTCCATTTATATTGTTGCAGTGAATCTTCAGTCCTAGGGCTTTGATTCAGATTTTATATATTGGTGTATTTCAGAAAACCCTCTTGGGTTCCTGTTGGAGGTTTTATAAAGCCTTAAACTTCACTGTATATTCTTTCTTGAGGCCTATATCAGCCCTTCATATATTTTATGTTCATTTTTTGTAGTAGTGCACCTTATGACTGTGCTGTAGCAGTCTTCTGACATTTTGGTATAGTAGCAACACCTCATTCTTGAGGGTTTTCTCCATTGGAGGCTTTTTCTATCTTGTATTATGGTTTGTGGCCCATTATATTACACATGTTTGCTACTGTTATAATGAATAAGAACACTCCATATTGGTCTCCATTATTTATGTCATGATTTACACTGCTATTTCCATGATTTTGCACTATATTCCTGCTTTTCCCATTTGGGAATATTACAGTGGTATTAGAGCATAATCTTGGCTCAACCTGTGCATCTTAAGCCAATATGTCATCAGAAGAAGGAGATCCTTTCACAGATAGAGAGAAGATGTATCCCAGAATAAGACATTCGAAGTTTGATAATACAGATGATAAAGAAGACAAGGGTAAAACCCCTTTATCAGGAGAAGGTGAGGAGAAGGAGTACCCAAAGCTTCTTCTTTTAACTATGCAAGACATTGCTAGAGAAATAAAGGAGATGAGGATGAATAGATACAAGGAATCCAATAAAGGGTTCCTACATGGTGAAGGCTTTGACATTTCTCATCACTGGAGTGATCAACCAGTGAAGCAGCAACAAGTTTCCGAACGCTTTACAATGCCTACATTCTTAGCAGTGGGAAATGAAGGGTTTCAAGAACAAGAAACTCTTGAATAATATTCATGGAGTATGAGTCTCAATCACAGAGATTCAAGGATCACTTGATTTTTAAAGATTTTTTTCATATCAAGGACAATAGGAGACCCAGGCATCACAATAGAGGTGGAGGATTCATTCAGAATCATGATCTACACCAAACTATGGGCATATTTTTCTTACCCAAATTTGATGGGTCATCTAAATGCACTACCAAATCATGGGTAGAGAAGCTAGACATCTACTTATAGCTGAGAAAAGTACCAGAGATGGAGGCCACCAAGATAGCAGTGTTGCACCTTGAGGGTGAGGCACATGATTGGTGGTTTCATGGCTTTTCTACATTGGGTCATGCCAATGTGACTGCATATTCAGAGTTCACAAGGAGGTTGGTGGAGAGGTTTTATCGGAGAGACCCGAAGGCACCTTTCATGGGGCTAGCAAAGCTCAAACAATTAGGTAATCCAGAAACTTACATTTCTGAATTTCTAAAACTTTCTGTTATGGTTCTTGATTTATCTGCAGCAAGAAGGGTCTACATGTTTATTGACGGGTTAGCAAAACCTGTTCATGGGTTGGTTAAATCTACCAAGCCCACTACCCTTCAAGATGCCATTGAAAGGGCTAGATATCTACAAGATGCCTTGCTAAAAGCAAAGTCAACATTTCATAAAAATCCCACTTTTCCATCTAAGGGAAAAATAAGAGAATGCTCCTATTTCAAAGGAGGGCCAAAAAAAAGTGCCTCTTAGTGATGATGTCTGAATAGATTTGAGGAGAAGGAAGCTTTCCTTCACATGCAAACAATCATGGGCACCTGGACATAGACGTGCAACAGGAAATGCACACTATATAGAGGTCTTCTCAGATGATGAGGAGGAAGAAGAAGAAGAACCAGAAAGAGGTCACAATGCTAGCATAGCAAGAGATGATCCACCACCACTAGGGTGTGGGGGTGGGGCATTTTCTCCAATTGGAGGGGCTCTTGCATCATTGAGAGGAGTACCAAAGTACTTGACCTTGAGGGTTTGAGGTTCCATGTTAGATCAGAGGGTTTCAGTTTTGATTGACAGTGGGGCTACCCACAACTTTATTGATGGCCAAATAGTGCAGAGGAGGGAAATACCCACTTATGATTTTGAGGGATTTTCTATTTTGGTCCCAGGAGCTAGAACTATGGAGTGTATGCATTATGTTCCATCTTTATCTGTCACCATGGGGACATATACATTGAATGATCACTTCTTTGTGTTTGACATACCTAAAACCAATGTGATATTGGGTGTGCAGTGGTTGATTGCTTTGGGGAAGGTCACCACAGATTGGGAGACTTTGCAGATGGAATGGATGGATAGAAAGAGTGGCAAAAATTAGATGAGCAAGGGCATGCGCACATATCCCTCACATACAAATTCCACACATAAAATAGAGATGGATTTTCACAGTGGAAGCAAGGACCTAATAGTCCCATCTATCATGCACATGACTTTGGTCCATGAGACATTACTGTTTTGTGGAAAACCACTTGGGAAGCCACCTGATCAGGAGTTGGTGAGAAATGTCTCACATCATGGTGCAACACTCATATATCTAGGAGGAGTGGGGGCATTGGGAGGTCATGGTACAACGCTGAGAGTCTTGGGTAGACTCAAGGAGGAGGGAGACATTCTCCCAACATCATCATTACCCACTCTCATTTCAGATTTTGCGCTGATAAAGGAGCAGCAGAGGGAGGATAGCAGCATCCCGGTATGTGAATTTGGCATGGGATATGTCAAAGAGGAGGACAACCATATGAAATATGTTTTATGTGATAGATCATCAACGTTGTCACTATGGAGGAAAGATCCATATTGGAAATACCAGCTGTTGGTGGATTATTCCAAGGATCTTCTTACTTGCATGATACTTGATGACCAGCTACAAGAGGAAGAATATTCAGTCAGAGTTGAGGTCATCTAATATCATGGTAGGATATTCTTATCTATATCTTCCAAGCTTAAAGAGAAGTTTCTACAAGAAACAAATGAAGATTTTATCTTCAGCCACACTTATTCCATGAAAGCCTACAACACCATCATGGAAGGATACACTTGGGAAGGTTTTGAAGAGGAGATATATCAGAATTTGAAGAGATGCATGGATCATGTGGATATGGAGGGGATACATAACTATATGAAGGAGTTATCACAGCCACATCTTTCCTCTTTAGGAATGAGAGGGGATCTATCTATGGACCACTGCATTTGTATGAGCAAGGTTTATGGTAAGGATCATGTTTATGTGCATAATGATTTACTTGACGATTATTTTCATTTATTTACCATATATGTGAATGCCATTGCTCCAAGTAGGAGAATTCTTCCATATAAACTTCATGTTCAACTTGGGGCCATATAATTTTTTGAGCATGGACACCCCGTAAGAGGATATAGAGAGATGATGTATCGTTCAGGGTGCACTCCAAAGGCACCAAACATTTCTCACCTTCTCCAAACTTGTGAGAAGACTATAGAAGCAATTAAGTGGTGGGGAAACCACTTACAACATCATGATTTGAGGCAATCAGGAGATATACTTCGCTGGTTCCACATGTGGGACTATGACCCACCTCCATTTTTGCATATTGATGTTTATGTATACTTGGTTTTGATCCCATACATTTATGATGTTCTTATTCTTATTATGGTAATGAATGGAGGAAGGATGGGAGGATTGAGAATGCCCTTTGGGAGAGAGATTCTCCATGTTTATTATGCTACATGTTTTAGGGAGAACATTGGGCAAACCATGATTTTTTCATTGGATCTTTTGATTCCTTGTGGGATGAATCATTTGCATCCCATGAGAACTTGGGAGGAGCATGTCATGGAGGGATGGATTGGGAGACACTTGGCTAATGAGGGAAGCTTATCACATAGAGGTGTCACCAATGATGGAGGAGAAGAGTTGCAACACTCACCTTTAAAGTTGCTTGAGGACAAGCAACATTTAGGATGGGAGGACTGCAATATTCCTAATTAGCCATGAGCTATTTGGAATATTAAATTTTGTTTTTGCTTCCTTGTTTGATGAATAAGAGCATATGGAGACCCATAAATCTCCTTAATATGAATAAAATCATTGATAATGTGAAAGGAGATCACTTTAGTGGCTTGATAAAGCACCCTTAGGTGTGAAAAGGGGTTGGAGCATGTAGACTAGGTCAACTTTGACCAAATCAACAATGTTGTCAAGGAGTAGTGGCATTTATTGAGGGACAATGCAATTTTTTTTGGAGACTCTTTGCATGGAAGTAGTGTCTTAAATGAGTGGGGCCTAGGGTTAGGAAGCTCATCACTTATATAAGGAAGAGGATGGCAGCCATATTCATTATGAATGTATGTTTATGTTTTGATATATGGTCTATTTAGACATATCAATTTTTTCAGTTGTTTATCTACGATTGCAATGCTGTTTAGCACAGGGTGTTCCCAAGTGGGAATTCCACCTCTTTCCTTGAGGAGCCTCTAAGGAATATTTTGCACTATATTTCCACATTTAGGTATTATTACAAGATCCATATTTCATCTACAACGCAGATCCTGTTGAGGGTTGTGTTGTGTTGTAGGTTGCAATAGTGGAGAACACATTTGGGTCACTTCAGTGCTTATTTTCAGTGGAGGAGGGTTCATTTCCATTGGAAGGTTAGTAAGGAAGGCCCTTGAGCCTTATTGTAGCATTTGGCATCATGCCACTTATTTATTTTCCCCTACAACACATTTTCTGTCTTGGACTGCGTTATTTTCAGGGAGGAGTTACAGGGTGGTTTCAGTACACCATTTGGAGAGGAGGTTTCCTAGTGAAGGGGTAAACCTTTCAACTAGAGGATCTGTTGGAGGAGGTTATATTCTTGCTAAATCATATCAGCCACAAATTTCCAGTTATATTGTTACAGTGAATCTTCATCCCTAGGGCTTTAATTCAAATCTTATATATTAGTGTATTTCAGAAAACCCTCTTGGGTTCCTGTTGGAGGTTATATAGAAAATTAAACTTCATTGTATATTATTTATTGAGGAATATATCAGCCCTTCATATTTTGTATGTTCATTTATTTTAGTAGTTCACCTTATGACTTAGCTGTAGCAGTCTTCTGACATTTTGGTATAGTAGCAACACCTCATTCTTGAGGGTTTTCTCCATTGGAGGCTTGTTCTATGTTATAATCTTGTATTATGGTTTGTGGCCCATTATATTACACATGTTTGATACTGTTATAATGAATAAGAAGACTCCATATTGGTCTCCATTATTTATGTCATGATTTACACTACTATTTCCATGAATTTTCACTATATTCCTGCTTTTCCCATTTGGGAATATTACATTGCAGAACCGAAAGCAACACAGTGATCAACACCTCATAATTCACAAAGGAGGCTCCACACATTCACACCTCTGAAAAGATATATATATATATATATATATATATATATATATATATCCAGTTCTGACAGGTATGCCCTCTCTTATCCCCGGTTCATTCATGGTTTCAATAATTTTTGAATGAGAAACATGCTTTCACTTGGGGTATTTTGTTGCAGGGGCTGTACAACACAAAAAACCATCTCTTGCCCCATACACTGAAGGTTCTAGAGTAGGTACCATTCTACCTTCAACATGATAGAGTCCCAGAGAAAATCTGCATATCATGACATCATTTCTCCACAAGAAATCAAACATAGGTTCCAAAAACTCGACCATGTTTATCATCTCCCCACCTTGCACATGATAAACATCCTCGTTGGTCGGTAGAGCTTCCCCCTCCATGGTGTCCATCACTCAAAGTAGACCATGCATCAGAAAAATACGACGCCATGGCCATGCCACCTCAGTCTGGGAAGCACTTCATGACCATTCATCCACCATGCGTTAAGTCAAGTTTTACCACATCCAAATAAAGCCCCTTTCCCGGAATACCATTTTTTGCAAGCAGATTTAATACACACCACCACATATCGCATTTGGCCTACCATCCCTCCATAAGCATAGCCCATCTGCAATATTTCCCATCTGCTTTACCATCCCCACACAGAGACCAACTAATGGGGCTCCTATCCTCACAAAAACACCTTCCTCACATCATCAGTGAGTGAACATTTACATGTTTTTGGGGCACCCGTCTCTGTGTTTTGTACAATTCAATCAAATTCTTTTATTATTTTGGAAAGTGTACAAAGATATCAAACAGAGAATAGTCCCCCACTCATCCATCCATTTTTATCCCATGGTAGCAGTCCCTAGTCACCCTTGGTTGAAGCATCACACCCTTCACGCAAAAGCCACCACGACATTCATAACCGACATATACCCACCTTGGATGTCCTAATGACTCCAGGGATTTTCCTCATCAAAAATAGTTATGACTGCCGCTAAGCTTCTTTTTCATGCTCCGACTTTGGGCCACTAACCTCCCATTACCAATTTTCAGTCACCCCTTGCCATCATGCCTATTATAAACCTATGAAATCAGAGACCCTTGTCCCTTGCATCAATAGCTATCTCGTTCGCTTGAGGCTTCCTTTTTGTTGACTTCAACACCCATTCTCCAAAAAGGAAGCGGTACCTTGAATGGCTCCTCACTGCAATAGGGGCATCCTTAGGTGGCACTGCTGGAATAATCATTGCCCACAAATGTCATCGATCCTCCTAACATTTGACTACAACACAAAGCATTCATGTCAAGATGGTATTGTACTAACCATTGCACTTTTCCTAGATTCGTTGAAGACCTATGCCATTATAGGTATCCCCTTCAACAATGCTTACACGGGAAGGTCCAAATCATACACCCATGCATACAATGAGCATTTATATGTCATACCAAGATTACCCAGGTGGGAATTTATATGCCATTCAACCTATTTTCAAAGAAAAAACGCCCCTGAGGGCGTCAACAATCGTCATCATCAACCAAAGTAGTAGATCACTACCATATCAGTGACATAGAAAGAACCTTTATCTGTCAGAGAGACTTGTTTAGCTAGGCAAAACATTAAGAGCATGGGACATTCCTGCCTCGTATAAAAATTATACTTGTTGTATCATACTATTTCTTGCAGGTTTCTAACAGAACATGGTCACTATTTTAACCACTGTAAGGGGTTTCAATCGTTGGGTTGTATGCAAGTCTCTCTCTCTCTCTCTCTCTCTCTCTCTCTCTCTCGACACAGGTTACACAGAAAAGAAACTATAATGTATTTCAGCTATACACTTCTTCATTAGGGGGCAACTATTATCACTGGAAAATCAAACGAGAAAAAATGACATTATTAAATGTCAAGCAGAAGGATTTACAAGCCCGAGAAATAGTAGAGGATCTAAAAAATTTTAAAAATCTCTAAGGTCAAAATGCAAAAATAAAATTGTGCACCAGAAATACAGGAAAAATGCACCTTTGCACGCATTTTTCTTCGATAGGCGCATTGGTCTGTGTGGCTTTAACTAAAAAATATGTGTGGTCCTGGGAGTGGCGGAAGTCACCATTTGGGACCACTTGACACACTTCAAGAAATGATCCTCCACTTGAGGCCGCCCAAGGACAGACGCCTTGAGCCTCCTTAGACCTCAAGTGAGCACATAAAGGAATCAAGTGAGAACACAAAGGAATCAACCCCCTCTCTTGGGTCACCATCCACAAGTGTACAATGAGAGGGAAGAAAAGGATTTGAATTTGCCTATAAAATTCCACCAAGATAAGAACAAAAGGAAAACACATTGTTATGCTGCCCAAATTTCTCATGAGAATGGGAGAAATGTGTAATCTAGAGCAGCAATAGATTTAGAGGACTTGGTTATTGGCCACCCAACAACTTCAATCCCTTTGGAGAAGAGAGAGGCCTTGTGACATCAGCTCAAGGGTAAAAACTTCCTTGCACTGGGTCTTAGAACTCCATAGTTTTAAGGATCCTTTGGCAAGTGTGTAATGTTTTATCTTTCTTACTAATAGAGGTCAATAGGAGGGGATTTTATTCCACTGTTTGCATTATTGTCTTGTTTGAATCATTGTGAGCTTTTGTTTTGTTTTAGTTTAATTGTGCTTCTTCTCCTTATATGCAACATACTACATCCCATAATTTAGTGTGTTTTATATATATCATCATGTGTTCACTAACCTACTAACCATATTTTATGCTTGTGACAATAGATTTTAGGTTACAACCATTCCTACATAGCACCGCTGGTTTGGTACACTTGTGCACCAAAACCACCACTACAACCACAACTTTAGAGCTTGGTTGGTCATTGTCAGACTCATCTGAACTCTCACCCCCATGCATCCTAGCATTGCGATAAAGCCTAAGTGTTCGGGAAAAGGAATGCTTTTGAGCTTTGGTGAAGGACTTGGATTTTCACCAAAGGATGCCTCCAAAATAAAGGCCTAGATTTTAAGCTCTCCTTTTGTATTTATCAATAATAACATTTGATGTTTTCTTTATATATTTGTCTAAATGTTTATGCAAATATTCTGGTACTCCTTGATATGCTAGATAGCTAATGTTTACGATTATTATGTATTTTATTAATTTTGTTGTTGTCTCTTGATCATCCGTAGGTATTCATGTGCCATTAGTAGCAGGGAGTGGGCTTACAAGGATCATGGATCAAGGTCATCACCAACAGACTCAAGCGTAGCATTGGGAAAAAGGTATATATGTCTCTTTTCTCGTCGCATGGTAAATGTTAGTTAAGAGAGCTTTGCATTAGAAAGAATCTTGTGTTGCTAGACCCACTCTAGGGATAGAGAGATTGCCTCTATCCATAGAGGAGATTTATCTTGAAAACAGAAATGGCGACTCCACTGGGGAGCTTAGCCTCTTAATCTTCCTTCCTCGAACTAATCTTGGACAAGTTTCACTGATTTTCAAATCTAAATCTGCTTAGGCCTTTGTTAGCTTGTGTAAGGATTGATAATAACTTCACTGTGTTAGGCCTGGTGTTTTTGTGAGACTCTTTTTTATTTTTATTTGTTTTTAGTGACCAACGCACCTTCTGTTTGCACATTAGCACTAGAAGCGTTATTATATATAGTACAATCACGCCGATTTGCCTTTCAGCACCCTTCTTCTTAGCATAGAAGCGCTGATCTGAGACCTAGGAAAATTTGAGTTTCCCTTTTGATTTTCCAATGTGTCCTGGCCCTTGAATGAAGTTTGTAGGATCTTAGTGATCTCCTTGCTACATGTTTGACTTACTTGTCTTCTCTGAGTGATTATTTCTCGTCTCTTTGAATTGTTTGTAAGTTTGAGAATTATTCACCACTTCAAACACCTTTTGTTGCATTGTTCTTGGCTTGATTCAAAGTGTTTTTTTGTATACTTTGGTCATCACTGCATCACTAATATTCTCTTTGGTTTAGTGTCAAACATAAGATCACAAATTTTTTGATTCACAAGTCTATAAGAGTGTGTTTTTTGTCTAAATTCAAAAGAAATTAGAAGTTATTTTCATTTTAGTTTTGATTCAGATTATCTTTATCGTTTTAAGAAGAGTGAAAATCATTTCATTCGTGCATTCTTTAAAGCGATTTTTTGTTTTGTTAGATTGAAAGAAAAGTGAAAGGATTTGAATTTCTTATTTCATTCATTTGTTTTTCTTTTGATTGCATTTCAAAGTGATTTTTTTTTTCTTTGTGCATCTTAGTGAAAAGAAAATCATTTTCATTTTTCAATAAGTTGCATTTGTTTGGGAAAAGTGAATTCGATTGAAAAATATTGTATTTCGTAGCTTTGAGCTAGTTTGGAGGGCATTATTGTTGCTACATTGATTTCACTTTTGCTTGTCTCTCTTCCTTAAATATTTTAGGTTTCATTGAAATGGAAAGCGTTATTTTTTTCATTTAATATGCACTATAAGGATTCAGGTGACACTCGTTTTGAGCCTTGAAATTGAAACTTTAATCAAGATCAACTTAAAATGAACCCAATTTACCTTAAGGAGCGTTGGAACTAACAAGAATATTTAGTGGTCTAGGCTAAAGACATGTTCTGGCGTCGTAAAACGTAGGAGTTGTCGCTAACAGTCTGCGTTACAACCCGGGGGTGATATCTTGTCTCACGTATGGAAGTATATTGATGTATGATAAGTATATTTTGGGAACTCTCATCGAACGGTTACTCATTAGACAACACTACTATAGACTGGACTCCTGCGTACCATCACATATATTTGGGGAGACACCACTAGTTCGCAAGCTTGCTATAGGTAATTGAGTCGACCGCCTTGTAAACGTGATACATCGAACACAACATTTGGGGAGATTGGCTGCCATACATTAAGTCCTTGGTCATTTTTCAATCATTTATCACCAAGGTGTATATTATAGTTTATGGATACTTGGTAAACCTTTATGCCCAACACACCCTTTTTATTTATTTTTTGTTAATTCGAAAAGTAACTTCCCATGAAAAAAATCTTACCCGTGTAGCTCTCCAGTCTCGTTATCACTTGGTAAATTGTGAATTTGTTTTTACCCTGTACAGAAACTATCTGCAAAAAAATCTTAAAACATAAAATAAACAATATCAAGAGCATAAAACACCAAACAAATATACACAGACATTTTCCCCTGGATCCCAAATCGGGACGACCAGCTTGATTTTTCATTATATTCCTTTTAGTGTTACAACACATATATATACATACCGAAGCATACATAAACCCCAATCCATTAACCCTGGATTAGAACATAACCATAGTTCCTTTGACCAGGGGCCAAAAACCATCATACCCCAAACCATGTGCAAACCCACGCACAAAACCATGGGCGGGTTCGCCCACCAGAAAATAAGGTCCAATTTTTTTTTCCTCGGGGCGCTGCCACCCCCCTGTGAATCCCTTTCTGCGCCCGACACAACATATAGGGAGGTATTTTGCCCCCCCTGTGACCCCCCCGCACGTGACTAGTCGTGGAAAGAATATAACACAAACCCAACATTCTCCCACTTGTTGTTTTCTTTCCGCAGAGGGCCACAGGAGAGCTGAGTCATTAGCCCAAATTTGCAACACCACTGTTTCTCTACACCAAGAGAACTTCTGAGTGCTCACAAACTTCGTCAATGCATCTGAAACATTCTTCAAGGTGTCCACCTTTACCAGCAACACCCTTTTAGCCTCAACCATATATCTCACAAAGTGATATTGAACATCAATGTGCTTTGTCTTTTAATGATAAGCAGGGTTCTTAGCCAATAAAATTGCACTTTGGCTATCACAGTCTATCCTTATAGCTTGCTGCACCAACCCCATACTTGAACACAATCTCTAAAACCAAACTGCTTCCTTGCTTGCATGAGTGGCTGCCATGTATTCTACCTTTGTAGTTGAAAGAGCCACTACAGATTGTCTTTTATTCATCCAACTGACTGCACCTCCAAATAGGATAAACACATACCCACTTGTAGATCTTCTTTGGTCCAGATCTCCAGCCCAGTCTGCATCAACAAAACCATGAATGTCCAACATTCTTTCCAATCCTGGTCTTCCCTGGTAGCACAAGCCATAATCACTAGTGCCACGTAAATATCTGAAAACCCGCTTCACTACCGTCCAATGCTCCTTCCCTGGGTTTGACATAAACCTGCTCAATACTCCCACTGCATGTGCAATGTCTGGTCTAGTACAGACCATTGCATACATCAAGCTACCCACCGCACTTGCATATGGAACATGGGACATATACTCCTCTTCTTCTTGTGTCTTGGGACACTGTTCATCAGACAGCTTTACACCTACAGGAATAGGAACATTCACCGGTTTACTATCCTGCATATTGAACCTCTACAATATTGTCTCGACATACTTCCTCTGGTTTAACCAGAGCTTCCTCTTTGCCCAATCTCTCTTAATTTCCATGCCTAAAATATAGTTTGCAGCACCCAGATCCTTCATGTCGAATTTGGAGAACAGTTGGGTCTTCAAATCTTGGATAATTTCTTTGTCATTTCCAATCAACAACATATCATCCACATACAAGACCAAATAAATAACATGGTCACTAATTAATTTAAAATAAACACAGTGATCCTCCTTGCTTCTGGTGAAGCCAAGTCCCCGTATATAGGTATCAAATTTCTGATACCACATCCTTGGTGACTGTTTTAACCCATACAAAGACTTCTTTAACCTGCATACTAGTTCTTTCTTCCCCTTCACCATAAAGCCTTTAGGTTGTTTCATGTAGATTTCCTCTTCCAGATCCCCGTGAAGAAATGTTGTCTTCACATCCATCTGTTCTACCTCAAAATCAAATGCAACAACAACAGATAAAAGTAATCTGATAGAAATAACTTTGGAAACAGGATAAAAAATATCACCAAAATAAATTCCCGACACCTGGGAATAACCTTTTGCTACCAACCGAGCTTTTTATTTCTCCACCTTGCCTTCTACATTCATCTTCTTCTTAAACACCCATTTTTTCTCGATGGGCTTCCTTCCAGCCAAAAACTCCACCAGATCCCATGCCTCATTTTTATGCAAGGATTCCATTTCATCAACCATGGCCTCCTTCCAGAGTTTTCCATCCTTTGAATCTTTTGCCTTCCTGACGGTTTTGGGATCATCATCAAGTATAGTTAAAGAAAAATTTGAACAGAAAGAAGATGGAATATACCTTTCTGGTTGTCTTCTTTCCCGTACTGATCTTCTCACAGCTGGAGTTTGTGGCTCTTCCTCTTCTCAGTCTTCTTCTGTGTAGATTATGATTCATCCTCCTTTAGCTCAAACTCTATCTTCTTAGGTTCCTTTGGTAGGAATTCATGCTTAACAACATCTTTCACCTCTCTAAACACCAGATCTCGGTTGTACACAACCTTCCTAGTTTCTGGGTTCCAAATCTTGAAACCCTTTAAACCATCCTTATACCCAATAAAGATGCACCTTTCAGATTTATTATCCAACTTGGTCCTTTTCTCCTTTGGAACATGTACATATGCATCACATCCAAATACCCTCAAATGTGAAAGAGAGGGTTTCTTACTAGTCCATACCTCATGTGGAGTCTTATCCTCCAACGCTAATGAAGGTGATATGTTAACCAAGTAACATGCAGTCTCCACTGCCTCTGCCCATAATTCTTATCCTAACCCGGTACCATTGAGCATGCTTCTTGCCTTTTCCATCAACGTTCTGTTCATTATTTATGCAACTCCTTTTTGCTGAGGTGTGTATGGAGTAGTCTTCTACCGTGCTATACCACCATTCTTACAGAACTCTTCAAATTCCTTCCTGCATAACTCCCCACCATTATCTGTCCTCAACACCTTTATCTTCTTCTCTATCTGGTTTTCCACCAGAGCCTTAAATTATTTAAATTTGTCAAAGACTTCAGATTTATTCCTCAAGAAATATATCCATGTATTCCTTGAGAAGTCACCTATGAAGGAAACATAGTACACAGACTTGCCCAATGATGGAACCATCACAGGTCCAAACATATCAATGTGCACAAGCTCTAATCTCTTGTTCGCCCTCTTAGCACCAGAAGGAAAACTCACCCAATTTTTCTTCCCATATACAAAATGTTCACAAAAATAGAAATCCAGAGAGCTATTAGACATACCTTCTACCATACAATTTCCATGCAGTATCCGAAGGCCCTTATCTCCAATATGTCCAAGCCTTTGATGCCATAGCATGGTATTTCTCCAGAGACCACTAGGCTTTCCGCTCCACTTTTGGGAACCACAGAACTGTTGCACCCATCAATAAAAGTGTTGCCCTGAAGCTTGTACAGAGTTCCAATTCGAACTCCCCACATTAATACGAGTGCTCCCCGAACCATCTTACAGGTATCTTTCTCGAACACTTTTTTTACACATGCATCATCCATCCTGCTTATAGAAATCAATTTCTAGCCAATGTAGGAATGTGAAAAAAACTAGGAAGTGTTCTAATCCTTCCACCTTGTAGCTTCAGCTTGAATTTTCCACATCCGACAATTCTGGCCTCCCTATCATCCCCTAGGAAGACATCACCGCCATCATATTTCTCATACTCGCAGAACCACTCCCTATGGGGAGTGAAGTGAAAGGATGCACCTGAGTCAATCAACCATGACTCATGATCTACATGTGTATTTGAAGAAGAAGCCAAATACACATCCCCACCTTCATTCGAGGTGGTTTTTGCCTCTGTAGAAGGAGCATCATAAAATCCTTTTCCTTTCTCAGGAGCTTTAGATCTGCAGTCCTTTTTGTAGTGCCCTTCCTTTCTGCATTTCTAGCACACCTTTACAAACTTTCCAGGAGATTTAGATCTCCCTCTAGATTTAGATATCCCACTTGAAACCTTATTTTTGTTTCTGTTCTGGGACCTTCCTCGTACAGATAAGGTATCTCCATTATGACCCTCCATATTTCTCTGTCTCATTTCCTCCGACAGCAAGGCTGAGACAATGTCATCAAAATTCAAGGTAGTTGTATTGCTACCTATTTCAATAACCAGACTGTCCCATGAATCTGGCAGATAACGCAACAAACTGATGCACTTATCTTCATTTGAGATTTTAATATCAACAGATGATAGTTGGCTTACCACAGTATTGAAGGCATTCAGATGCTCTATCACCAAGTCTCCATCCTTCATCCCCAGGTTATACAAATTTTTCCGTAGGAACAATTTATTCACCAGAGACTTAGATTGGTACAAAGTCCCTAGCTTTTCCCACAAGGTATTTGCCGTAGCTTCCCCAGATACATTCAAAAATACTGAAACTGAGACACACAACCGTATTGTGCTCTTTGCCTTCCGATCCAACTTCTTCCAGTCTTCATCTAACATTTCTGTTGGTTTAGTACCCGCATCTACCGCGATCCACTGATCTTTAGCCAGCAGATCCTCCATCTTAGGCTTCCACAACTCAAAAATATAACCATTAAATTTCTCAATCTCTATCTTCCCATCGCTCACCATCTTCTTTCACCCAAGAATCAATCCCGCAGATCTCCCACTAAACAGGGTCTACTTCAGGCCCGAGCAAAAAATCCCTCAGCAGCAAAGGCATCCCCTTGAAGCCGAAATTGCTCCGATACCAAATGTAGGTTTTAACCCTGTACATAAATTATCTGCAAAAAAATCTTAAAACAGAAAATAAACAATAGCGAGAGCATAAAACACCAAATAGATATAGACATAGATTTTCCCCTGGATCCCAAATCGGGACGACCAACTTGATTTTTCATTATATTCCTTTTAGTGTTACAACACATATATATACATGCAAGAGAATACATAAACCCCAATCCATTAACCCTGGATTAGAACATAACCATAGTTCCTTTGACTGGATATACAAAATACCAGGGGCCAAAAACCATCATGCCTGAAAACTATGTGCAAACCCATGCATAAAACCATGGGCGGGTCCACCCACTGAAAAATAAGGTGAATTTTTTTTTTCTCGGGGCACTGCCCCAAACCCCGACAGGGGGGGCTTTCGCCCCCCTTGTGATCCCCCTATTGTGCCTGGAGAAATGTACATGGGGGGATTTTTCCCCCCTATGAACCCCCCGCACGTGACTAGTCGTGGAAATAATATAACACAAACCCAACACCGAACACAACAGTTGGGGAGATTGGTTGCCATACGTTAATTCCTTGGTCATTTTTCTATCATTTATCACCAAGGTGTATATTACAATTCATGGATACTTGGTAGCACGCCCTTTTTATTTATTTTTTGTTAATTCGGAAAGTAACTTCCCATGAAAAAATATTACCTGTGTAGTTCACCAGTCTCATTATCGCTTGGTAAATTGTGAATTTGTTCACCTCTTTATTTTTTGATCTTCCTTTGAAATTTAAAATTGGTTGAATCATCTAATTCTCCTATTCCCTCCTCTAACGGATCTCAATAAAATCCTCCTAAGGTCCCTCAGTTTCCGGTTGGACCACTTGAAGTGCAATGTGAGGAACTTGGGATTGTCATCAGTGTTCAACCCATATCATCTCGACCACACCTGAAGATTCTCCTTGGATGATATCAGAAGGCTTTGAGCCGAAAAGCCCCGAAATATCTGCACAGTTCTTGGTCTTTCCTTTGAATCCACTCTTTGATCCAATTGTAGTCTTGCCTCAACAACCATATATCGCTTTTGATCAACCCAGAATCCCCTTTCGCACTTCTCTAGTAATGTCTCACTCTACTATCTGTTGGTTATTTCCTAACGAAATGGCATCCAATGTTGATGATGTTCCATTCATGAGTGCTCCTCAAGGCACTCTTTAGGAAACCACTGGCTCTTATATCCCAGAAGTTGCTTCATCGATGTTTCCCTTCAAAAGCAAGTTGTTCGGTTCCACAACTCACGATTTAGGCAGTGGGACCGAAATACCTTCCAGTCATGTTGTGTCCACAATCCCGCATGGTTATGTCTCTTTGGGGAACCTTATTTCTAGAGCTTCCAGTGGTACACCTTTATTTCCGGATCACGTTTGGTCAACGAATATTCCTCTGTCTTCAGACCCATTCTTTTCAAATGTGGCCGCTGTGTCTCAACCCATTGTTTGACCTACGGTCACCATCAGTCAAATGACTGTGTCGATAAGATCCTCTATCCTCTATTCGCCATCTATTATTACTACAGTTCCACCACTAAGTGGATAATTCATGGTTTCATCCTTGCACAGGAGGTATTCTAACCCTCTTTATGTACCTCCCCCGTTGGGTGGGGGGCATCCGAGTTCTAGGTCTATTCTTGGGGCAAGACAACCTCATGTTCAATATTCTCAGGTTCAACATCTCCTTCAACAACCAAACTTATCGTATTTGTATGTTCAACAACCTAACATCCCTTATGTTCAACAACTGAAAGTACAATATCAATATGTTCCTCAACCGAATGTATCTCAGCAGTATGTCCAACAACCCTAGCATTTGGTGAGTGCTGTTGCGACTAATGCTTAGTTCGGTTCTTACACCCAAGCTTGTCTAAATCTCCTCCTGGGTCAATCGGGTCCTTTCCCCAATCAGATTGGTACTCAATACCAACCATTTCCTCAAGGTTAGTACCAGCAACCCCAGTCTGGGCCTCAGCCTGGTGCTTCATATCAACATATTCCTTAGTACCAGCAGGCTCAATCAGGACCTCTGGCTGGAACCTATGTTTATTAAGGACCATAGGATGGACCCTATATTTAGCTGGGACCTTAGGCTAGAACCTATGTTCAGTGGGGACCATAGGATAGACCCTACTTTTAGCAGGGACATAGACTAAACCTCATGTTCAGCAGGTACCTTACCCTGGATCCTATTTCCATCAAGTTCCGCAACCTCAGTTCCCACAGGGGTCTTATCAACAACCCCATCAAGGTCCCTACTAGCAATATCTGCAGTAAGGTCCTTACCAACCATAAGGGAAATATACGTATCTAGGACAGAATCTGCCCTATTGGGGTCAGAATCCGTATCAATTAGGTTGGAACCCCCAAAATTTTTCACTTCATCACCCGCCCTTGCCATTCTTGGCTATGTTGGAATTTTCGGATGTGTCAAAGGTCACAAATGACCCCATCTAGCATCACCTGCATTGGCTGCCAATTTCAACTAAAATTCTAGGAGATTGTTCAAATTTCGAAGGCATATTTGGGAAGACCCCCAAACCCATGTAATGACATACTAGTTGTGGTGTTCCTCTAATTCTTGGATCGACGATTCTATTCGTCTTCGTCTTTTCCAGGGTACTCTAACCGGTACCGTGGCCAAGTGGTATATTGAGCTCCCTTGAGTAATTTTCTTTGATTTCAATTGCTTGGCTATGACTTTCCTCACTCACTTCTAGCTATCTGTCCAGTATGAAATCAACACCCATCTTCTCACTTGGATGAAGCAGTCAAATTCTATGCATATTTCGGATCACATTGATGAATGACAACGTTGTTGTAGCCTCATTAAATTTGAGATCCCTAATCAACTATTGACTGAATGTCTTACGAAATTATTTGTTACTGGGATTTCTAAATATATTTCCATTGGTGGGTGTGTCACGGAAGAGGAGATAATTTCTAGATCTCAGTACCTCGATTTGATTTATTCCCAGTCCGAGACTCTATATGAGTTATTACCTAATGTGCAACAACCTTCAGCTGATCCCACATTATCTTAGTCTCTTGTTACGCTTTGGTGGATGGTGTTATTGGGGTAGTGGCTCATACTGATAATAGTGTGCCTAAAAATTCTTCGAAGTCTAAATACACTACTGCCGTTACACCCCTACTCCTTCCAATAACCAAAAAAATCCTGGTAAAACCTCAGAGGTAAATGATGTTCAATCTACTGCAACACATAAATCCTTGAAAGGTAAGAAAAAGGGTAAAGGCAAGTCTAAATAGGATTCAAAGAAGTCATATGCTGATGATTCTTCAACACGTAAGCCCAAATATTCTTGTCTGATATGTGACAACTATCATTAAACCAAGGGTTTTCCTCGACATGCCAAATTTTCCTGTATTCTAAGGGGTGCACCCGAGACTTTGACCAGTTTGAAAGGAACTTTCCCCTCTCAGTAGATGAAAATGGTAGATTTAGATCAATCGTTTGGAAGCTCTCCAGTTTTCATGGCTAGAACGCAACCAATTTGCATTACCATGAGAAAAAAATATTATCCCAATCTGTCCAAGGATCCTGTGGAATTGGAATTTACAGATCAACCTTCCTCTTCCACGTCCCCTACCTCTGGTCCTCTCTAAATTGAGATACTGAGTAGTTACTCCATCATTCGACCACCCCCAAAAGGTGTTCTTCAGAAATAGTCTTATAATCCGAATGCGAGAGCCGCATAACACTACAACATTGAAGAAGATCTGGCTCAAGTGCCTTCGACGATGTCGGCTTTGGAGGTCCTTTAGTCATTCCCATAACAACAAAAGGCACTACTCTATGCTATAGGAGGGATTGATCCTGCAGATTATAATCTGATTACTTTCGATCTTGAGAATTTTGTTTCCCGCCTCCCATCTCAGGTAGCTTTTCTGATTCAATTTACCATTATGGGAAATAATATTCATTGGATTGTCATTGATGAAGGCGCTTCACCTTGCATCATGTTTGTTGCATGCTGGAAAACCACTAGCTCTCCCCAATTCAGTCAGTCCCCGAATACCTTAGAAGCTTTCAATGGTAGAGGTTCTCTTCCGTACGGTGTTCTCAAGGCATTTCCCATCCTATTGGAGGGGAAAACAGTAACCATGGAAGTTGAAGTGGTAGACGCCAACTTGAACTATAATATCCTTCTTGGACATAGTTGAACAAACTCTATGGTTTGCGTGGTCTCCACCCTTTTTTGTGTCCTTTGTTTCCCTCATCAAGGGAATATAGTGACTGTCGATCAATTGGATTTCTTCCCCTCTAGTTATTCAGCAGGAAACGTTCCATATGTTGGGAAGACCATTACTCATTATGAGAACATCAAGCCAGGTCTGTTCAAAGACTCATCACTTATGGGAGTTTTTCCACTCCCACCTCTGAATGTCGCCTCCATCAATATGATATTTTCTGGTCACGATCCATGGATTGTTCCAAATCCTGATGACCTGGAGAGTTTTGTTGATGTTATGCCTGTAAGCCCAGCTGAGCAAATGTATCAAAGTATTCTCACGGCTTCTAAGGCTACATCCAAAAAAAACATTCATTTGGTTTCTTCTTTGGACACTTATGCAAAGTCTCCCTGGTTTGGTTCTTGGGACTCTGTTTATCCCTTGAATGAGACTTTCCCCACCGATGAGAGTATCGTGGAGATAATGTCTCTCTAAGAAAATTCGTGGGATGATGGAAATCACCATTCCTCATTTTTCCAAATCCCGGGTGACATATCTACTTGTCTGGAATCCCATGCTTCGCCAGTATCGACTGAACCACTTCAGGGTCCAACTTTGATTCATGAAATTTTTTCCAAAAGGAACATGGGAAATATCACTCCAACCATTCTGATCGACATCTCTATCAAACCAGGGATTTTCAAGAATGTTCATATAGGTGAATCTTGTTCTCTTGATGAGATCAAGATCTATACTGATGTTTTTCAGGAATTACACGATGTCTTCGTGTGTTCATATGAAGAAATTCCTGGAATTGATCTGAGTATCGTTGTGCATGAAATTCCCACCTATTCGTATTCAAAGCCCATTCATCAGCGACTTCATCTTATGCACCCGAGAAAGGCTGCTGCCATAAAGGGTGAAGTTGAAAAACTTCTAAAAGCTAGTTTTATTTACCCTATACCATTGACAGATTGGGTCTCGAATATTGTTCTTGTCAATAAGAAACAAGGTACAATTTGGGTTTGCATTGATTATTGTGATATCAATCAAGCCTATCCTAAGGAAAATTACCCCACTCCTTTTATCGACCAGATCGTCGATGAATGTGCCAGGAGTGAGATTTTTTCCTTTATGGACAATTTCTATGGATATAAACAGATTAACATTGCTCCAGCTGATCAACAAAAAACCACGTTTATCTGTTGATGGGGGACATTTTCCTATAAAAATATCCTTTTTGGCTTGAAGAATGTCGGGCCACCTTCCAACGAGATATGTCATATGCTTTTCATGACATCAAGACCATAGTTCAGCCATATCTTAATGATATTCTTGCTCATCATACGAAACCTTGAGATCACCCGGAACATCTTAGAGCTATCTTCCTTCGTTGTCGACAACAATATTAGGTTGAATCCTCATAAGTGTGTCTCCTACGTCAAATGCGGTCGACTCCTAGGATTCGTGGTATCCAAAGAGGGCATCTGCGTCAATCCTCTTAAAATCGAGGCAATCATCAATTTGCCTCCTCCCTCTTCCCTCTTAGTGTAATACTTGAGCCGCAATCTCTTCAATACCGAGACTCGTTACGCTCATGTAGAGAAACTCACACTGGTTGTTATCCATGTTGTTGAACTTTTTCGTCACTAAATTATCCTACGCAAAACTTTGGTGATTTCTGATTGCAAACCCATGACTTACATTCTCACACGTCAATTTATTGGAGGCAAGTACTCAAAATGGATCATCATCCTTTAAGAGTTCGTCTTAGAATTCACTGCTGCTAAGTCTAAGATATCCCTGGTCTTTGCTGAGATGATCCATGATCTTCCCACCGCAGATGATCCCACTCCTTTTGATGAGTCCATCCCCGATGAGACTCTTTTTCTCATTAGTAGTCTTTATCCATGGTATGGAGATAGGATTTTCTATCTCCAGACCCAAACTTTTCATCTAGAGCTATTGCACTCTGAGCGATGCCATATTTGTTACTGGTCCCAAACTTACCGTATTGTTGGAGACACCCTCTATCAAACTGTTATTGACTTTTTCATCCGTTGATGTTTGAATATTGAGGAAGTTGAGAAAGCTCTCAACGACTACGACTTTGAGGCTTGTGGTGGTCACATGTCTGGTTACACTACTACTCAAAAGCTTCTCCACGCAGTGTATTTTTGGACGTCTATTTTTAAAGACTGCATTATCGCAGTACGAAAATGCCATGACTGCCAGATCTACTCTCGGAAAGAGCGCACCCCACCCTCATCCTTGCACCCAGTTGTGACTGTCAGACCTCTTTTGAAATGGTGAATATATTTCATGGCCTGTAACCCTCGCTCGGATGGGGGACATGGTTATATCATCGTTGCCATCAACTATTTCACTAAATGGGCTGAAGCAATGGCTACATACAATAATGAAGGTCTAACTGTGGCACAATTCCTGTTCAATCATGTCATAGATCAGTTTAGTGTCTCGAAAGCGATTTTCACTGATCATGGCTCTGATTTTCACAATCATATGATGACATAGCTCGCTTGTCTGTTGGGGTTGCATCACGATATCTCCACCCCATATTATCCACATGAAAATGGTCAGGTTGAGGTTGTTAATGAAGTCTTGGTGACTATGCTTCAGTGCACCATTGGGAAGCACAAACGAGATTGGAACCTCATTCTCTTCTCAGCTGTTTGGGCATATTGAAACTCTACTAATATTTCCACTAGATTCACACCATTCCAATTGGTGTACGATATAGAGGCCACATTCTCGTTCAAGTGTGAGATTCCTTCTCTTAAGCTAGCCATCAAACTACTTCCTCGTACTTCACCGAAAGAGGAACATATGTTGTACCTCAACTGTCTCGATGAGACCTGTAGGCTTGTTGTTTTAGTTCTTGAAGCATAGAAACAATGAGTTTAGGTTCAATATGACAAATCTGTCAACCCTCACATTTTATTTGAATGTGACTTGGTCCTGCTTTATGACCAAGCCCATGATAAATTGGGAGTTGGAGAGCTCAAGCCAAGTGGCATGGGCCTTATATCATTCAATGAGTATTGGAATGAGGATCTTATGAGCTAGCAGATTATGAAGGAAATCCATTGGCTGAGCCCCGAAATGGGATCTATCTAAAAAAATATTATGCTTAATCATAAGTGTGATACTTTTTACATCAATTTTGTATTCACTAGTGTGCTTTGAGTTGATTTTTTGGTGTGATTGTTTGGCTTGCACACATGTTTCGTCTACTCACCTTGTGTTCCACTTGGTTTACAAATGTCTTCAAATCATTACGTTGGTTTTGCTGATGGCACTTGCTGTAGCACACGGAACTTGTGTTCCACATCATGGGAGCTATTTTCTCTCGATGGTGAGTTCATTAATTTATAAGGTATTTTTTTGGGTCAAACAACTAAAAATATTTCCGAGTATAGTGCAGTGATCGAACTATTATCAGATGCCATTGATCTTCGAATTAGATATTTGGTTGTTAAGTTAGACTCACAACTCATTGTGTTACAATTAAATGGTCATTATTATGTGCACAATCCTCAAATTTTGCATATGTATTTGCGTGTTAGATTATTGGAAAGATATTTTGATTTTATCGTATATCAACATATTCCAAGACGTTTAAATACATTAACAGATACACTAGAAAACCATGTATTGGATAGAAATTTGCACAATATGTAAAATCAAGACATCATTATGATACACAAGTAGCTGTAGAAACATGCATATATATATATATCAGTCTGTCAAATGTGTTATATCCAAAATCTCAAAAAATATGTGTTTTGTTACAAAAATGGCTCTTCGAGCCTACATCAGTACAAAAATGTAAAAAAAGGTCTATTATCCTCCCACATGGTGCTCCTGGTAGTAGGTGACTGCTCGAATCACTCGTCAGAGTAATCGACGCAGTCTTCTTGGAACTCCGACCGTATGTCTCTGAAGGCATAGAGGAATCTCATCGAACGTAGCATACTATGGAATGCCTCTCGTAAGGACAACCAAGTTCCACTCCATCTTAGATAGTGTATATTCTCCCTCCTCATAAAGAGCATCCTCTATTGGGCGGGCTATGCTCCATGCAGTCGGTGACATGCCAGGAGGTCTATGAGGACCTGTATCTGTTAACACATCATAATTTTACATTTCAGAATACATAAGAAAAAAACATTCAAAAAGTAAAAATGTAAAAAAAAACAAATTTTACCTGCATTGGTCCACTGTGTACTTGGTGGAATAGGAAGATCCAGATCTCCTCTAAAGTCAATGCCGACATATGCGTAATCCTCAAATACGATAAGTTGACATTGCAGCCAATTGAAAAAGGCTGTTGGGAAATTAATCTGTTGGCCCCCACCTTGTCATGGCATAATGTCGCACCATGTCATCAACATCGGATCTCTTGGGGTTGGATCATGAATCTCTAGCCACTGGTATTGAAACAGGGGCACTCTCTCTAGAAAGAATGTCACCATAATTGACCCGTACTCGAACTATTTCAGTTGCCTTGTCTTGTACTTGGTTAACTGACTCTTCATATTAGCTTGTAATCCCTCACACCAGTTGAACATCATTGGGGCCAAGAAGTCCACCCTATATTGGAACTAAGATTCATTGCCTCATGCAGTGCTTGGGCTCCTTCCACTCTCATAATGCAATGTAGAATTGTGCGTAGAGGAAGCACTCTGATGGAAGAAATGTCTACCTTCCTGCTCTCTATTTTTCAAGCCCTAGGACAATATCTCTGGATGAGCATGCTATTACTCTCATCCCCTGTGCGAGCTCCAGAGAGTTGGATCCTCTCCGCTCTCCTGGACATTCCAGTGATGAAATAGATGTCCATCACATCTAGCTCTAACTCTTGGTCCCCAATGATAAATAACTGTCGTTCCACATCCTATATACTAATAAATTATTGGAGTAGCTCCAGTTGAGCTCTTAGCCTAGATGTTTGAAAAAATTTCAACAACCCACAATTTCACAAAGCATTGACGTAATTTTGATCCTGCAAAGCTTGGTGTTCTTCCACCTCATGGCCTCGCTTTTTCCATTCGACTGACATGTTTGACGAAGGCACCTGCAAAACATATTTAATTTGAATTTTAGGAGTTTTCACTGGAGTAATTTTGTAAATTAACCATCAATTTAGGTGGATTTACTGTTTTAAAATCCTTCCCGCGGCCAGTGAGATTGTCTGAATTAGTTCAACACTGGCAGCGCTCTGCCCTAATGGGCTAAACACGACCTTAATAGCTCGAAATTGCGCTGGTCACAGACGATTTTAAAAATTTAAATTCTCCCCCCAATCTCCCTATTTTTGAAAAAAAATGACAAATGAATGGAATAAAAATGAAAAGGAGGCTGAGATCTCTTACCTGAAGCTAATAGATCGACGAATGGTGTCCTGTATTGATCGCACTACTGATTGGAAATTCAGAGGAAAAATGGACAAAATGCTCTTCTCAAAATGGAAAGGTGAAAATGATTTTTTTTTGGTCTATTTATAGATTTTTGAAAACATTTCGCTAATATTTTATTATTTTTCCTCGATATCTGTGATGTTTGTTGTTTTTGTGAAGTACATGACTTCCACATTGTTGATGATTATTTTTGATACAAATGAGTTGTATTTTATCTCTTTTTTAGGCTCGTTAAACGTTTACAAAAAAGGAACCCCCTTGGAGTCAAATTTCAGCTCTTTTTTTGAATCTCGAAAAATAAAAATATTGCCGAGTATTTTTTATTTCGAACTCATTAAAGTGAATGAATTTACGTGATCTCAGTATACATTTACCCCTTTTTTGGGCTGAGATTTACTATTTATGAAAAAGGAATGACTTGATCAGACATGGTCAAGAGGTTCTCTCGGATATTGTTTTCTACCTTTTTGGATTCAAGAGACGACTTACAAAAAGGGACATGATGGAGTTTCCTTTTTGTTTCTTTTCAAACTCCTTAAACATGAAAATTTACCGAGTTACCCTTTTGTTGGACTTGTTGAAGATTAAACGATGAAAGAATTGTCACCATGATGAGACCGTGTTTTTCCTTCCTAGGACTCGTTAAAATTACTAGGATTGATTCATTCGAAGACTGAACTTACATTCTCAGCATATACTATCCTCTTCATGCTGCCTATAAAAAATAAAGAGGTAATCGTTAGCAATAATGGGGGGAAATTGAAAGTGAACGTCCTATGTGTATTTTTGGTAGGTTGTCACTCTTGAACACGACACTCATCTATAGTTCATTTCAGGTTGGGGACATCCTACATTCACCACTTTGCCTCCATGGGTTTGGGAAATCCGTTTGCCTCTCATTTGATTACCAAAATTTTCAACATGACCTTTGATCCTATTTGAGTCAAATGCTGCCACACTCCGGAGTGATGTCGCCAAAATGTTCAAGAGAAGTTCCTTTTTTCAAACATCCTCTACTTATATTACCTCCTATGTTACAATCCTGAATCACTCCTATCATCTTAAGATATATGTTTTTTCATGTCGATGATGTGGGAATCAGCATGACCCTCCTTCGATGAATCACTTCCTATCGACTTCAACTCATTATCTAGGAAGGTGATTTAGAAACTTTTGTTCAATACCTTGGAGCTTGCATGCCTCAATGGTAAGTTATTCATGTTCAACGACAAGTTCACATCATTTTCCTTAGATCAAATGATTCTGCAAGTGTTCAAATTCAAGACATTAATTCACACTTGTAGATTGTGTTGTAGTACCTTGAGGTACATCTTCATTATTGGTGGTATCTCTCATGCCTATTAACGGTTCTCATCATTGACTGGTAATCAGGTGGTTTCTACCATGTTCAACACCAACACATCTATTCGCATGGATAGATTCATACATTGGATTGATTGAGATTGCGGTGAAGACCCCAGGTCACATTTGATTTTTGATCCAGGCTGCGGGGAGTTATTGAGTATTCATGATTGTATACATGATCCTATCCATACGGATGGTTGCATCCATACCATAGATCAATTTCTATGATCTCTTTAGACAGATGGTTGCGACCATGCCATGGGTTCATGTGTTATTTGATGCCTAGTGAAGCATTATGTGATTAGGCATATTCATACCATATATGTCATATATTGTAAAATGCTGGTTTTGTCATGTTTTCCAGAGGTGGTCTGCGTTCTTTGCCTTGGTTCATAAAGAATTTCAGCCATCACTCTCTATTTTGACTTCATGCCTTAGGGGGCATCTGTTACACATTAATTTGTCACCATGCTCATTTTCCCATCCCTGATCCTGAAATGCCCGGTGACAGATCCTATTCAATGTTTCTGCCATCAAGAAATATGTTAACACATCCCCTGAAGATCCAAAGAAGACTGCCTTGGAATATTATTTATGAAACTTGGTAAAATTCCTAGTTTCTTGGGTCATCGCCCTTCCTAGTGCCATGAAAATGTTGATGTCCTTTTCACAGTTCTGGCTTAGTGCTGTCAGTGCCCTAATTTCTTGGATAACTACATTGATCCCCTTTCTGGCAGTGTTTCCTCAAATTAAGGAGAAGCTTTGACCTCTAGAAGCTCAGGGGTGACGAGTTGGTTGTTAAATGATGGTGATAAGGTTAAGCTCTCTAATTTTAGAGCCTTGATCTCATCCATGGGGGTTCATACCTTAGAAAGTGGTCTTTCCTCCTCCTTTCATGGGCTACCAACATCTTCTCCTTTCCTATAAATTCACATCCCTCATTCCCACAACTTTAGATCTTGGTTGGTCATTGTCAAACTCGTCTAAACTTTCATCCCCTTGCATCCCAACATTGTGATAAAACCTAAGTGTTCGGGAGAAGGAATTATTTTGAGCTTTGGTGAAGGAATCCAATTTTCACCGAAGGACACCTCCAACATCAAGGCCTAGGTTCTAAGCTCTCCTTTTGTATTTATCAATAATAACATTTGATGTTTTCTTTCTATATTTTTCTAAATGTTAAAATATTATGGTACTCCTTGATCTTCTAGATAGCTAATGTTTATGATTATTATGTATTGTATTACATTTTCTATTGTCTCTTGATAATATGCATGTATTTGCTTGCCATCAGGAGCAGGGAGCGGGCCTACAAGGATCATGGATCAAGGTAATCATCAACGGGCTCAAGCGTAGTGTTGGGAAAAAGGTATTTATGTCTCTGTTCTCATCGCATGGTAAATGTTAGTTAAGAGAGCTTTGCATTAGAATGAATCTCGTGTTTCTAGACCCACTCTAGGGCTAGAGAGATCGCCTTTGTCCGCAGAGGGTATTTATCTTGACAACAATGAGGTCTAGGAAGAACTTGTATAGTCAAAATAAAATATGTTCTCTTTGCTGTGTGATCTTTTTGATAGAGATAGAGAGAGTAAATGTCTTTGGAACTGATTTGGAAGACCACTTGTATTAAGTAAAAAAGACACCATGCTCTGTAGGAAACCTACAACAGATAAAATAAGTAATATTTCTACGAGGTGGGAATGTCCCATGCTCATGATTTTTGACTAGTTAAGCTAATCTGACAAATACTGATTCTTTCATGTCACATTTATGGTTGGTGACCTATTGCTGGTTGATGACGAAGGTTTCTCACGCCCTTGGGGGAGTTTTTTATTTGAAAAAAAAGGTTGAATATGGTACCCACATGCATGGTGTGCTTTGGAGAAAGTGATCTATGGATGCATGGGTTTTTGAATATTGGGGACCTTCCCGTGTAGGAATTTCTAAAAGAGATGCTTACTGTTGGAACACCTAATCCTACATGTGTAGGTGTGGAAAGCGAAAAGTCACAATGGAGTCCAAGTGACCTTGGAATATGAAACCAAGAGTCACACCATTGTACTATAAATGTATATCATGTATAATGGAAAAATAAGAAAGCCTCACGTTTATCTTTCATTGTGAGTTGAAGTCTCTTGTGTGTGTTTATTCTTCTTCATACACCATGTGTGTGCTTAACATGGTGTTTAGCACTTACTGATATATGGTTCTTCGACGAATTTTGCAGAGTGAAATTATTATGAAGTACGATACCATCCTTGACATGAAAAATTGTACTGATGTCGAATTTCAAGAGGATTGATGAAATCAATGGGAAATTTTAATTTCCATTGTGCCATCCGAGGATGCCCCTATTATTGTGAGGAATCATCCAAGGTACTACCTCCTTGCTGGAAAATGGTTGTTTGAATTCGACAAGAAGGAAGCATCAACCGAGCGAAACAAGTACTGATGCAAGGGATCATGGTTTCTTGATGTAGTAGGGTGTAATGTGATGGGTTAACAAGGCATGATGACGAGAGATGGCTATAAATGATGATATTGGTTAAGGGCCCGAGGTCGAAGCTGTAAATGCAAGTGGCGACAACCATAACAATTTTTGATGGGGAAATCCATGGGGTCGGTAGGACATCCAGGGTAGGTTTATGTTTGCTATGATCATCATGGTTGGGTGTGGTAAAAAATGTGCCACTCCGAACAAGAGTGATTAGGGATTGCTTCCAGGTAATAAATGTAGATGGATGGGTGGGAGTCTTATCCTAAAAAAATTTGTTTACACTTTCCAAAAGAATATGAAAGCGGTTTGGATGTACAAGCACGGAGACGAGTGCCCCATAAACGTGAATAATCATGCACTATGATGTGAGGAGTGTTTTTTTCTAAGAGTGGGGGCCCCATTGGTTGGTCTCAGTGTGAGGGTGATAAGGAAGATTAAATTTCACATATGGGCTATGCTTATGATGGTGTGATAGACCAAATGTGAAACACCGTGATGCGTTTTTGTTGATCCGCTTGTAGAGAGTGGTAGCCCGGGAATGGGGGTTTTAACATGAAATGAGTGAAACTTGACTTGATGTTTGATCACGGATGTATGAAAATGAAGTGGTTCTCAGGCTGAAGTTTATGGCCATGGCTTTAGACTTTGGTGTATGGTCTTCATGAGTGATGGATGCCATGGAAGGTGAGGCTCTACCGACCTGCAAGGGTGTTTTATCATGTGAAATATGGGGTATTGATAAACATGGTCAGGTGAATGAGACCTATGGTTTTATTCTGAAGAAATGATGTCATGATATGCATAGCTTTTTGGGAAGCCTATCATCCTAAGGGAAGAATGATAACTGCTCTTGTAATTTTGTTGTCTAGGACGTATAGTGATTTGGCTTGCCTACAACATCTGTAGGCAATAGCCCAAGTGAAAGCATATTTTCCATCCAATATTTTTGAAATAACTTGAATTTTAAAGTGATAATAGAGGGCGTACCTAAACTGTAGTATGGAGGAGGTGGGCGTTGGGCCTGAAAGTAACTTTATCTCAAACCTGGATTTATGGGGTCTGGATTGGACATGAAGAAGTGTTGATCACTGTGTTTCTCACATTTTTGTGATTGGGTACTCTAAGATACATTTATGGGCTTTTGAAAATGGTAAAAAGGGCGATATATAGGCCAATATGGTTCATTTTAAAACCATTTGTGCTTTCTAAGGGTCTAAGATTAGAGAAGAGTTAGCTTCCCGAGATTTTATTGTTGTTGCCGTCAGCCAGAGTATCCAGGATTCCTGTGGTTAGTGTTAGGTAGGAGCTAAAACGTCTTGCTATTCATTTTTGTCATTTTTGTATCTAGGGGTTCCATAAAAGTGATGTTGTACGGATTTTATGCCCATTTTTTGGAAAGACAACACAAGCGATCGAAGATGGTGCATGTGGTCCCCGCGCAAAGGTTTCTCTTTGTGTGAAGACCCCGCAGGTAGTCAAGATTTAGCGCGCTACAACGAGTGCCTGTGTTTGGTACATGCACGCGGTTAGCATGCAGAGAGAGTTAACAGGCACAGGGAAGTAATTTTTTAAAGAATTTTAATGGTTTTTTGTTTAAAAAATGACTTTTTGGTGTTTTCCTTGGTGGCAAGATGTTGTGGAGAGAGTGGGATTGGCCTAATCTCAACATGACAGTCCCAAAACCCATGTGCTCGAGAGACACTAGCTCAGTATGGCTTGCTCAAGTTCATAAAGAGTAACATACTGAGATCTCAGGATGAGTTCTTGCGTTACCTGGTTTGATGCTGGAACAAGAAACAACATGTTATGGTATTGTGCCAGAGAGATGTGGTTATCGAGCTTGAGACCAATATCTACTTTGTGACAAGTATTTTGCCTAAGGGGGAGGCACTCCCATATCCACTCCCTCATGGGGGAGTGAAAATTCATTACTGGTTTGAGGAGGCGGGGAAGTCCGGTACTAACCCTATTACATGAGGTTGCATCTGAGTGATCTCTATCACTGATTTGGCTGAGTGAGTTGATTTAGAGATGATAGTTTTCCTATCTGGGTTGACATCGAACCATTGAGTGTCAGGTTCACATATTGCAGTGTTGCATCGACTCCAAGCTAGTCACTTTTTTGATTGGGATCGCTATGTTTATCAGGGTATGGTCACTTAGCTAGCCAAAGCATAGAGGGGTTATGTGAATACCTTTGTGACCTTTGCATATGTGATAATTCTTTGCAGTATCATTTCTGAGAAGGTTGTGATGTTACAACCCTTTGTGGTAGTGTCTCTAGGTCTTCTGAGGGATCCTAGGATGTGCCGATGGGCACCTATGATGCCCCGCGGTGGTGGGGGATAGGCAGGATGGTATTGGGATGCAACGATCGAGGTGTGATTCGAGTTGAACCCATAGTTATTCCTCAATTTTCCGTATCCGAGGATTTACTTCCGGGGCGATTCGGACATGGGTCTCCCTCCTCACTATGCATGGGGACTGATAGGTATGACATTTTGAGAGTCCTATATATATATATATATATATATGTCTTTGATGGTGACATTGATATTTTTTTTTGGTTTCCTTTGCAGATGTGAGGTTGACAGGGTGTCCTACTACTTGCTTGTTAGGCCATCAGCCTAGGGGGAGGGATCTTCCTGGGGTGGTTCAGGCCCAGCTTGGGGGTCAGGTTGGTGTTGAGGGTCCATATGGGGAGGGTAGAGACTACTGGTGGGGATGCTGCCCTCTTGGCATGTGCTGAGGTGGCCGAGGCATGGGTGGCCATGGTTGAGGAGCTGTTGGTTGCTGCTGATATTTGAGGACTAGTCGTAGAGGACCAAGTAGTCAATGTTGAGGGTTGACAGGGGGTTGTTGACACCCAGGACGAGGCAGTAGATGCTCGTGCTCTAAAATTGGAAGATTCATGGAGTCAGCTAGAGAGGTTGACTCAAGGTTTACTGACCAAGGATTTCAATGACCTAACTGATATATGGTTGGAGACAGTGATGGCTTGGGAGAGGGCGCATCGCCCAACTTTGTGCCGAGAAACACTTGATACTGCGATTGTTGTTGCTATACTAGCACCGGGTTCTCACGTGGGTTTGGAGGAACCAACAAGTAGGGCTCAGCCCCAAAATATAGTGTATGATTAGGGAAAGCACCCACTCTGAGGATGCTTCCCTGGGTTGATGATATGTATATTTTTGACCGACGTGATAGTCAATGACTTGTTTTTGTATACTGGGACACATATTTTTTGATGTATATATGCAAGATGTATTTTGGCAGCTCTTATGACATGTCTATGGTTATTTTTATATTTTTTTATATGTTTATGATGGATTTTATGTTCTTATGATGGATGTTATGCTTATGATGAAATTTAGTTTTATGGATGATGGTTTATATGAGATGCATTCTAGTATAGGATATGGTTAGGTATGCAATTGGCTACCTGATTTTGATCTCTTAGTATATGTGTAAATTTAATGTGATAAAAGTGGTGGACTAACTATCGTGCGTGCAAGTACTTCCTAAATAGGTGTGAATCATGTACTTGAAAGGCTTGGTTTAACTGCGATACAACTAACTGTGAATCAAGAAATACATGTAAATGGCTAATGCCCTAGTTGGAGGCATCGCTCAACAACCCGACGACTGCATCATATTATGCTTGATTATTTGTGGTTGATCCAATACATACCCCGTTGGTGAGGAATCGTGATCGGTCAGGAGATTATATGGCCCATACGACTATGATGAAATTTTGTGAGCTTCGAGAGGGTCCATCAACAAATCCAAAATAGTATATGGGCGGATGATTCATCTGTGACACAAGAGCATTTTTTTTAGAAAAATTCCATGATGATTGAGATCATCATAAAAATTTATGTTACATTCATTTTATCTCTAGGGTATTGGGGCTTTCCACCTTATTGGTGGAATTTTTTGAGGCAAAGCCCATTGACAGGAGTGACTAGGCATGTACCTTCATGATCTGAAAAAATATATGCTCCTTTGATGAGACAATGTTTGATGAGGTAAGGACCCTTCCATAATGTTTCAAAATTCCTAGGTCCCAAGGGTTCTTTTGAAACATTAGAGCGGAGGACTAGCTCCCCCTCAGAAAATGAGCGAGGGGTGATGTTGCGATCGAATGATGCCTTCACTTTTTTCTTGTGAGCCTCATTGTGTTGGAGATATTCTAGTCGATGATTTCTAATAGTACCAACCATTTCTCTATAGGCTGAGTATTAGTGATAAGTTCGATGGCTGCATGTAAGTTGGGGATTTATCGCTCAATGGGAAGCATGATCTCCATTTTGTATACCAACTAGAAAGGTGTGAACCCTATTGAGGATTTGACCATTGTGCGGTATCTCAATGGGAAGCATGAACTCCACTCTGTATACCAACTGAAAAGGTGCGAACCCTGTTGAGGATTTGACCATTGTGTGATATGCCCATAAGGCATAAAACACCATATGGTGCCAAATGGTTTTATGGTTGTTTACCATGCGCTGTAACATTGTTTTGAGTACTTTGTTAACAACTTCTACCTGGCTGTTGGACTCAAGGTAGTATGGTGACATAAACTTGTGTGTGAACCCAAGGTGATGGGATAACTCTCGGAAGATTTCATTCTCAAAATGCTTTCCAAGGTTGGAGACTAAATCCTTAGGTACATTGAACCGTGCGATGACATGGTTGAAGAGAAACTGAGGTGTTGTTTCTGTGGTGTTATCATATGTGGGCATGGATTATACCCATTTTGTGAAATATTCGATGACTACTATGATGTATTTGTGGTTGCTTGACAACATAGGGTTGGAAGTCATAAATTAGATGCCCCATTTGCAAAAGGGACCTGCTATAATGACCTGGTGCAGGGGAGTTGGAGGGGATATTGCCTTGTTAGCATAACGTTGGAATTGTTCGCATCTTTTGACTATTTGTATGCAATCGTGGAATAGGGTGTGCCAAAAATAACCAGCCCGTAATACTTTTTGGGTGGTGTCGATCTCGGAGAGATGGCCTCCATAAGCCCCACAATGGTAGTCACTTAGGGCCTTCTCAGCTTGGTCGTGAGTGAGGCATCAACATAAAATGTTGTCAACGCCTCTTTGATAAAGGATGCCCCCCATTAGAAGGTATCAGGGGGCCTGATGGCATATGCTCCTTCGGTCATCATGGGTGAGCTAAGGTTTGAACTTTTGGGTTCACAAAAACAGAAGAATGTTATTGTACCAAGGGTCCTTTGTCGTCACTAAGAAAAAATGTTCATCAGGTAATGATTCATTAACTGGAGTCTCATTTGGGAGATCAGTGATGAAATTGGCTAGGATGAGTGCTTTATTTCTCTTGGTTGGGGGCACTAAAATATATGTCAAATTATTGCAGTATAACTATCCATCAGGCGTACTTATGGTTTATCATACGATAGTTTAGCAAATATCACATGGGTTTGATAGTTGCTATGACTGTTTTGGTCGTTAGGATGATGTAATGCTAAAGCTTTTGTACTGCGTGCATTAAGGATAGGGCTATTTTTTATTCTAGCTCATACCTCAAGGTAGGCCCGGGTAGGTTCTTTTTTATGTAATAAATTATGTGCACTTTGTTATCGGGTATGTTCTAGACTAACACCCCAGCTATGGCTGTGTATGATGTAGATAGGTATAAGGTGTAGTCTTTGTCATAATTTGGTGGTCAGATCAAGGGGGCTAAAGAAAAGGTGTCTTTCAATGCCTCAAATGAATTTTGAGCCTGATTATCCCACTCGAACATAATGTCTTGACAGAGTAGACGTAGGAAGCCCTATGAAAAAGTGGCATAGTTGGGGACAAAGCGCCATAAGAAGTTGGCTTTTCAATGAAAAATTTGAAGTTTCCTTAGTGTTTTGGGTGGTGGTACCTCTTTTATTGCTTATACCTTGAGGGGTAAACTTTGATTCCTTGTTGGGATCCTATAAATCCTAATAATCTGCCTACGTTAACGCAAAAGACACACTTGAGAGGGTTCAAGTGTAGTTTGTAGTGTCGACATCATTGAAATACCAAACAAAAATATTGAAGATGATCCAGGTCATGGAATGTATATTTCATGGCCCATTGAATGGTGGCTCCAATGTTTTTAAGACCGAATGGCATAACCTAATATGAAAATGTGCCCCAAGGGGTGGTGAATGTGGTATTATACGGATCCTTATGTCGGATCTGAATTTGGTTATACCTTGATAATCCATCCATGAAGGACAAGGCCTTCGGACCGGAAAAAGCATAAATGATTTGGTCGATGAAAGGAGTGGGGTAGTTGTCTTTGGGACAAGCTTTGTTTAAATATCGAAAATAGGTATAGACTCGAATGGTGCCCTATTTCTTCATGACAGGTACAGGGTTAGAAACCAAAGACGTGTAAGTGATTGGGTAGATGAATCCATATTTATTTGATTTTTTATGCTTTGGATGGTTGTATCTAACATTGTTTTTGGTAGATGACTGATACGATAGGCCAAGTGTCAATGTGATGCTGCACGATGGTGGGGCTTAACCCTGGAATTTATGAATAATACAAACTGAATATATCCCTATACTCTTGCAATAGGTTTGTATATGCAGCTACCTCATCTAGGGAGCATGCTTCCCCCAGAGAGATTTCTTTGGTTTTTCCTAGTTGTTTCAAGATATTCACCTTAATGGTCAGTGAAATATTCAACATATTTTCTTCCTAAAATGCATCAGGCACTGGGACAGGGTTCTTGAACTAGTCTACCATTCCTGATGGAAGGAAGTATTTGGATTCAATGGCATAAATATCCTGGGTTTTTGTGCTGCTAGGCATGAACGCTTTTTCTGGAAGAAAAAACGAGCGGTGATGCATTGTGTCACACAAACAATATGGTTTTGTCATGGCCTCTAATATATCCTCATTGAAGTGAAACAATATTTCTAAGGGGGAATTGTTTTGTGTGAGGCCGTGAATAATTGGTTCAGGCCTAACAGTGATGGTCGACAGACATGAATATGATTTTTTGGTTGATGTCGTGGAACCAGATGAGGTTGACAGGGTGCAGACGCGCTGGGTTTGCACCGTCGAAGGTACTACTACCATTATGGTAGTTTCAGTAGTCTTGAAACTAAGGAATGATGGGCAGAAAACATGAGTCATGGTTCCCATGCATGAGGAGATGAATCATATATGGTGTTGTGTGTCATCAACATGAAATGGCAGAATAATTTCCATGATGTTTGTTTTTTTTTTAGCCAGAGGAGATTCATGCTCTATTGGAAGTGTATGAAAGGTACACATATCCTCTTTTATGTGAATATTTTGATGGATGCAAAGTTGCAGAAATGTTCGTAAGATAGGGTATTCCTCTGTATCATGATCATGGCTCGTGCAAATTTTGTATGGAGTAAAATTACTCACCGAGTATATTGTATGAGATCCAATACTACTCATTTTATTTTAGGATGATGATGGGGGATGGTTATAAGAATGTGCATTTCTTCGTTTCTACCATCTCCTAGTCTTAGATCTTGTGTGATTTGGCTCCTTTGGAATCTTTTCTTCTAACGCTGCTCTAGCCACTCTTAACCTTGGAATTTAATGACAATTCATCATATGGTGAAATTGCGAGAAAATTTGACGATAAAAACACATGATCTTCTCTTGTTTAGAGAGATGAATGTAAGGTATGGGAGTGACCATGCGAATACTATCAGTGAACTTGTTAATCTCTCGACATTGATTGACCATGTGGTAATTCTTATCACATAGAGCACATGAGATGTTTGACTTGCTTCTTACCTTGCTAGGGCGACGGGTTTGCTTCGTGGTCTTAGGTGGTTGGTGACAACGGGGGTATGCCTCGTTGTTACTGGCTTCCTATGTTGTGGTAAATCAAAACTGACTACGTCTGGATTATTGGTGATGAATGAGTGCATGATGTCTAGCATTAGTCAAAATCGGGGGATATAGGGGAAATGCTAAGCGTGGTGGTTATCTTGGAAAATTATACAAGAATAACAATATTTTGTTTTCCAATCCCTTTGTACCATGAGGGTGAGTGGGTACCATTTTCAGAATGATACTAAATCTAGGCACTAAGTGATTAAATGGTCATGTTCATCACACAATACATAGGTTGGGACTGGGTTTGGGGGTGGGAAGCTATCCTTTTGGTGGATGCATCTCTTCAGATATGAAAAGGATGGACCTAGTCGCTTCATTCTACTGGGTTGTGAAACTTTCTATGGAATCTGAATCCTATCTGTCCAAGTAAGTGAGATTGATTATGGCTAGACACAGTGAATCTAACGCTAAACAGAATCAGGGAATGTAGGGAAAAGGGAAAATATGGTGGTTAACCGAACATATCTTACAAGAATATCGATTGGGTCATAACCCTATGAAGTACACCGGATTAACTGGGTACCACCTTTGAAACAAATCTACAGCTTCACATTGTGCGATCAAATGATCACGTTCATCGCATAATGCATAAATGTCGTATTGAGGTTAAGGATGGTTATGGGGGAGAGGTGGTTGTTCTGGTGACCGCCTCTCTTCTGATATATATAATATGGTCCTTGTTGCTTCAGTCCTTTGAGTTGTAGTTCTGGTCGTGGATTTTGTGTATTATCTTGCTAAATTGGGATTTTCAGCGATGAAACACTGAATGAAATCGAACATTGATCAGAGACAATGAAGGTTGGGAAAATGACACACGTGATGGTTGCTTCAACATATGTGGAATTGTGTCTTCAATGTCACGATAAATTTCTTTGTGAAACATGTGGTATTGGGTACCAACAGTTGAAAGCCCCTAATTCAGGGCACTGTATAATCAAGTGATCGGGTTCATCGTACAATGCACAAACTGGGACATGTGGTGTAGCCTTTTTTTTCCTTCTTTGAGCCATTGGGTTGGATGAGTACGAGCATGATGCAGGTTCCTCTCATATATATAAGATGGTTTCAGACCTGTCATCCTCCATTTGCATGGAAGCTCTCAAGGGGTCCTCTTGATTGGATTGTTCTAGGGCTTGTAATGCATCCCTATATCAAGGCATCTCTGAGAAATGATGGGTTTAATACCTAAATTCATCGCATATGGTGCATGCATGGTTGGTGTGTAATGCCTTCCCTTGAGTATTTGTGAACTTTTCCTTTTTATGGGTGTTTGAGGTCACGACATTTCTTTTGGTATGTAGAAGAGGTTTCAATTCATCTAATTCCAGGTTATTTTTAGTAGGATGGCCTACGATATCGCACAATTCATAAGGTTGTAATGCCCTATCAATCTTAGGGGTGTTGAATATTTTCCCTTTCTTGTTATCTCTTGCGGTGGTACTAGCCAACGTTGCTACAAGGGCCTCTCTGGCTATTAATTTCTCTTGGGGCATAATAGGAGTTATGCCTGTAGAGGTCATACCTGGGCTTCCTAATGTGGTCAGGGGAGTCAAATACCAGACTAGTATTGAAAAATCCATGTTTGGAAATGTAAGAGTTGCCATGACTTGTTTCAAAATAAAATCAGGTGGTGGGTAAAAAAAGGGGTTTGGGAGATAACATAAGGTAGGAAATCCAAACCCATGGCATCGGTATTCGTGCTAATAGTTTCTAGTTCTGGGCTGGTTTTAGTGTTTAATGAGGTCATCATGCACACCACTACCTCTATACTTTTCAGGGCTTCCCCTAATATCATAGTGGGGTCTCGTGGGTACGATCCTAGGATAGAATATGGTTTGAATTGATGGGCAAAATTATGAATATTTTGTGAGTGGTTTTGTGGTCGTATCTACGTATGGTAGTACAACACCTAGAGCGGTCATGGGTTTCCTTTCATAGTATGTGAGTAGGTCGATGGTGATGATCTGATCGTCGTGAGGGAACATTATCACCCTAAAAAATGAGGATGTGATCGCGGTCATAATGTACATGTAACTCCTCCCGAGGTGTATATTGTAGTGTATTTATGCATCTAAGACCTCAATGTCTATAAGGCCTATTTTTTCGGCCATGTTCAATAGTACATTTTGATAAATACCTACAGGGGCTGATGGGAATCTGTCATACACTCTAAGCATGATGTCAAATGGTTTCAATTCAGGTGATCCTAACTTTTGCCAAAATTATTTGGACATGATGCACATGGATGCTCCTTCATCCACAATGCACTAGTGTATGGTGATATTCTGAACTAAAACTGGTATCTTGAAAGTGACTAGAGAAGGAAGCCTAGGGCTCGCCTTTTCTAGATAAAAAATTATTAGGCAAGAATCAGAAGGGTCGATTGTGCCTAAAGCGAAAAGTAAGGCCTTCTGCTGTGTTGGGCATTATTGTAGGAATTCCAATACTGACATGGATGCTGGATATGAGTCATCCAATATACTATAGATATGAGTAGATTTGGAATGATGTCATGCGTGCCTAGTTTTTCCTTTGACCGTTCTTGGAAGGGGATCACTAGGTACTTTGGAGATAGTTAATGACACGGTAGGTGCGCTCACACTTGTACATGACGGGTTGGTATCTGGGAGAGTATCATAGTTCCTATTCCATGTTTGGAAGAACAATTATTCTCCATCCATGTATATTTCATGGATGTTCCCTCTAGTTTTATTTTGGGGTGGTTGTTTTTGCTGGGTATTAACCACTCCCTGATGGGGGAAAGGTTCCTGCATCACTACAGGCTGTTGGGCAGGTCCCCCTTGTCCTTGGTTACCCTAAATTTTTTTCAATTCGGGGAGTTTAGGAAAATGGTGAGTGTAATGGCCATATTCACCACATATGGCACAAGAGTGATTTGTCCTTATATTGAGTCTCTTATTTTTCACTTGGGAGTTATTACTTGGCTCCTAGTTTTGATTTCAGTTGGGGTTGCTCTCGGCCTGATATCGTGGGGGGAATTGTTGATTACTGCCCCCTGTCTAGAATATCAATTTTACTTGTTCCTTGGATTATTATTTGCAGTGTTTTAAGGATTATTTCTCTTATACTGATCATATTATTGTTGCTTCTGAGCCTGGGATGGTTGCACAAGATTCATTGGTGCATTGTTTTGTGTTGGTGATATATTCTGTGCGGGAAAAAGGGAGTATTTATTCCCCTATCCATGATTGGTGTATGGTTGTTGTGGTGATTCTATTATATCAACATTCCTACCTAAGTATTGGTTCCCCTGCAAGGGAGGGTATGAACCTCCTTGATTTTGATGGTATGGAATTTCCTTATTCGTCACTTTCTGCAAAGGTGTAGGCTGACTTTGATGGTACTCGGGTTGTGATACGTTCTGAGTAGAATCATAAGAGTATCCTGGGTACTGAAAAATACTAATTTTTTGACCTTGGGCTAAGGACCCTATCAAACTGTCAACAATATTGGACGTGCCTAGTAACTCCCTATAAGTTTGCAGGTGTAGGGAATTTGGCAGGACATTGTAAATATATCCTGATTGGGTGTAAATGAGTTCAAGTTGCTGGGATTTGCTAATGGCATCTTCCTCTAAGGTAGGTTTTTGCATTGCCACTTCTTCTGAAATATTTTCAATGAGGGTTTTAAAAAATAAGTCCAATATAAATCTGTCGTCAAGTTTGGCTTTGCAAAAACTATGACATCTCCGCCATTCATGGAGATGGTCCGATATATGAATGGATGGTGTTTGTCTAAAATGTGTAAGAAGCTCCATTCCCAAGTCATGGTGAATTGGGAGCTAGAAATATGTAAGAAATGCAGTAGCGAGGGTGCTAAAGGTTCCATGTGATGCATATGGCTGCTCAACATACCATTTTTCCGCAGGCCCTGTCAGGCTGCGTTGAAATAGTCTCAGTCGAATGGCATCATCAATGATACTATTCAACGAACACCACAGGTGGAAAATAATTATATGATTTCTGGGGTCCTCCATTTTCTTCCCTTCAAATTTCAGTATATCAGAAGGTAGCTTCGTGGGCATGGAGTGCCAATTAAGGCCTTGAGAAATGGGGTCATTTTTTAACTTCGTTAGATTTGGAAGATTTAGTGATGCTAAGAAGGGTAATTGTGAATTGAATTCCATTATACTCTATTGAGAAACAGGTATCTGGATGTTATAGTTTAGGGTGGGTGCTTGGGGGATGCTACCCTATGGCATGCCCTGATGAATTTTTTGTTGAATCCCCAAAGGGTACCGATCCTTTGACCTTTAGGGGTCATAGGAGGAGTTGGGTGTGGTGACCTTGTAGGGGTCTCCACTAGTGTGGTTTTGGGTGACCCTTGGGGTTTTCAATCAAATATGCGTCGATAAAGGAAGATCCAATAATAGGGGCAACATGTCATCCTCGATGCCCAAATTTCGAGAGGCATGAAACTCCTCCCTCTAATGGGGGGAGGTCTAAGAAATGTTTATATTTATGGGGTCTTGTTGGGTCTACTATCATGTCAACTAGCGTAATCTTGCTAGTATTTTTGGTTTTTTGGAGGAAGATGGATTTATATCAAATAAAATACAATCACATGCATAAAACAAAGTGAAAAAATAAGAGGTAAATTTCCCCTTAATTTTAAAACTATGTGATCAAACAAGCAAAAGATAAGGTTCTTTGTGTGTTTTGCATATGATACCAAAAGCCTATATAGACCTACTTGTCCTTACACTCTCATTATAACCGGGCCTTACAAAGATATCTTCTGATGGGTACTGCGTCCAATGTCTTGAAAGAACTGTCGACGCCTTCTAACAGCTGAAGAATTGACCAAGGTAATGGTATGAGGATCAATTGTTGCTTGCATCGTCACCTATAGGGAAATGATGCCCTAGTTTTTTGCCACTAAAGTACTGTCGTCCCACATGAGCATTCGAGCCTTGAGCAGCTTGGTAATCGCTTACCAGTACTGAGCACTAGATGGTCCAGGTAGCCCCCAAGTGTACCACATGCACTGGGCCTAAGCTTAACCCCATTTGAGACAGGTCTTTGTAATGCTCGGGTATTCGTTTCGTGGGAAAATAGACGAATTTGAAGCTCCCTAAAATGTCCACATATATGTTTCAAAATTTATTATGACCACGACGTCTTATTGGATGCCTCCCCCCAATGGTCCTAACTTGAACTATAATTTCTTTTGTGGCCCCTTTGGAGAGAATTTAGTGAGTTCATTTAATGATTATTTTTAGAGAGTCTCAATTTTCCTTTAGGGTGTGTTTTGGTGAAGCAACTGTAAGAAGAGAAAAAAGTTCCTAAAACACCAGGTGCCTTATGGTTCAATGCTTATCTATGCTTCGTGTGTGCTTTGGAGTGAACAATCACAAGTGTTATGAGATGTGGATATCTGATGATCCCTTACAATCCTTTTCTAATTACCGTGTGTGATTGTTCCTTCCAGGAAATTTAAATGATGTGCAGGTTATGAGTCGCTTACACCTTGCCTAGTTAGACTATGTTTGCACTATAGGTAGATGGTAGCTCAAATTGTCTTAGGAAAGTTTTCATATGTGTACCTAGGCTCACCGAGAGGTGCAAGGGTAGCAGATATTACTTGCTTTCTTTGTTGACGGTTTGGTCCTAGTCCCAAATCTTAATGTAAAATTGAACTAATCTAATGCAAAAAATGAAAAAAAATTGAATTGGTACAAGATGTGTGGATATTATGGGCCACTTACTTTTGGATAATTAAGCTACGTGTTCTGTATAAATATCAGCAAATGATTTTTTCGGAAAACATGCATGGATTTAAGGCCACTTAATTTCTCCCTACTTAAACTATGCTTAATTTGCAAAATAAAATAATAAAATTAAAACTACGTAGTTGCTAAGATAATTCGAGGTTAAGAATACAAATTGTGTCCTAACAGTAGTGAAATACAAAAACACAGTGATGGAAAATTACTAGGGGTTTCAAATCACCTTACAAATGGGAAAAAATAGCAATTTTTTTCCTTTACCGCGCGAGTTATCTTCCCACAGGCGCGGAGTGTGCGTATGTCAGAGAACAAGGCACACTGTCGAGTAGAATGAAGAAAAAAATTCCCTCTATGATCTGTAAAAATTTCACTGAGTGTGATGAGAGATGCAAAGAAAATGTAAGGGTGGTTTGCAGCAAACTGAGCAGGAAGAAGGACCTCCAAAAACAACCATTAACTGAAAAGAAAGAATCCAGTGGAGTCGCCATTCCTGTGGTAGTGTGTTTGGTGCAAGGGTGTACCAAATACACTTCTTTAGCAAGCTGGATACTACTTGCACAAGTTCACAGAGAAAAATGATTGTTTACTGTCAATGTAATAGATTTAACATAATGTAAACAAAGTTTGGAGGAAAAAGTAAGCATACAACACAAATAACACAACAAAAGTTACAAAATACAAGCGCTCGATGGAGAAAACAACCTAATAACAAAAGCATATAATTATCCCTTTATTAGGTGCTGGTGGTGAAAAATACACAATGCTAAAATCTTGAAGCATGTCCTTTGAGCTATGGATCTCAAATACCCAAAACAAGGGGGGCTCCTTCCCTCAAGTTCCTGCAAGCACCTTCTCCCTCTCCCAAAGGATGGTTGATCAAGATAAAATGGTGAAAATATCTCTTTTGGAATGAGATGTTCGATGGCCAACATATGAATCCTTCCAATCCCTCTGCTACTGGACTTTGCAAGATGGTTTGTTAAGAAGCAATTTGGTCAGCATAACAATGTGTCTCTATTTATTTTCCAAAGGCCAGTTTATATAGGAAGTTTTTGAACTTATCTTCCCTCTCTTGGCCCAAGATTTATAGTGACCCAAGAGCGGGGAGGAGATTACTTTGTGGGCTGCATACCTACTTAAGGTGGCTCGAATTAGAATATCCTTGATAATAATAGGTAGAGAATCATCTTGGCTAAGAGTGTTAAGTGGTCCCCGATGGTGACATTTTTCCATCTCTAGGATTGCACAATTATCAAAAGAATAGTCATTTTTTACACAAAAATCCTTTGTTACTGGTGTATTGTCCATTAATTTCCGTCTGAACCTAAGGAAAAAATAATTTTTTGGTCTTTCCTAATGTATTTCTTCTTTGAAAATCTTTGTTTGTACCTTTTGCTTGACATTTTTAATGTCTTTTTCCTATATGCTTTTTTCGTGTTAACACTTATAACCAACATATAACCAGATAAATACAAATGAGAGAACAATCATTAAATCCACATAATGACAAGTACATTTACTCATCAAAATCAAGAGAAACTTAGCTCTTATTAAACATAGGAAAAATTCAACCAAGTCCGGGACTTTCACATACCACCCGACCATAGATTGGGCTGAACCAAATATTTCTTTCAGCCAATCACCCCCGTGCCATATTCCAAGCATGAATGTGGGATCTCATGGGATAAACCAACCCATAAACAACCAAGGGAATCCAAAGGTTAAACCACCTCCACCCTCACCATACCATGATCTCACCTACTAGTGTCGAAATCATAAAACCAAATCGAGCTTGGATGCCTCAGAATTCCTTCACCATCGCTTGAGGCATCTTCCTGTCTCCACTCACCCGTTGAGGGCTTCCCGAAGAAAACCATCTCCGGCCCCAACCCTTGGGGTTTTCATGAGACCACCTCACCCATATCCAAAATCTCCCAACAATCCAAAGCTCAAACCAAGAAAAATACCCATCACACCATGACTATTTAGAAATGGAAAGGCAAGGCTAAATTCCACTGTCGAACATGGAAAAATCCATTCCAATGAAAATAAAGAACCAAATACCAGCATACACATACCATGTCTGTTAAAACCAGCTAGGAAATTGTACATGCAACTTGTTACTTGCAAGTATTATTGTTGAATCTGCTTGATCCAAATTTTCCTTTCTTGATCCTTGATTTCCTTTGCTTCCTTTTCCTTTTCTTGCTTTCTTTCCTTCTCCTCTTGGTGCTCTTCTCCTCTCTTATATTAATTCCAAAAATGAACTAAAAAAAGGCTACCAACTGATGTTTTGAGGTATTTTTATTATTGATTCCTCTATTTTCTTCATTTTCCTTAATTTTCCTTCAATTTCCTCCTCACATGCAACCTATGACCTTTCACCTCCCTTTTCTCCTAATTTCCTTTATTTTCATAAAATAAATGCCAAAAATATTTTTTTTCCTTTTCAAATCCTTTTTCATTGCCTTTTCCAATTTCCCCTTAGCCATAAACACATCAAGTGATGCCCACTAGGATATTTTTCCCAACATTCAGCTTGGAATAAGTGTCCCTTGACTGTGGTCTTATTTTCCCTTTATTAACTTTTATTACATGAAATTTTAACCTAGGGTTGTTACAATATCTCCCATTAAATTTCTCAATCTCTAATTCTAAATTACTTTCCAATTCATTCCAACAAGAATAAATTTCACATATATCCCATTATAATGGGGCCTACCATAGGCTTGAGAAAACTCCTCAGCCACAAAATCATCCCCTTGAATCCAACACTATTGTGATATCAAATGTATGTTTTAACCTTGTCTGATTATTTTCTGCGAGCATATTCTTAATAAAATAGAAAAGGTACAATGGAAAACACACACATTAACATTGATATTTTACCTTGGAAAACCAAAGCAGGAAAACTAGAAATATTTTTTAGTTTAATCAACTTTGTAGTATTAAAATACTATATATATATACATACATATATATATATATATATATATATATATATATATATATATAATTCCAATATATTTACCCTAGATTAGAATATAATCATAGTCCCTTAACTAAAACTACAAAACTATGGGATAAACCACCATGCACCACAAAACCACTAAAGGTGAAATCTGTGTGCTAAAAACTTCCAAAAATAGATGCAAAAATTGATCTTCGATTGTCATATAGTTTATTTGTTGGAAATATAAACGCATACACCATGAACCATCATTTTTTATAACTATCACCATTTGTGAGGAGAAATAACAACAATTAGGTTGAATTATGCTAGCCTCTAACATTTCTTGGATCACTTGCTCAATCTCATCTTCAATGCACATGGATACTTGTAATGCCTAATGTTAGGTGGTACATTTCTAGGTTGAAAATGAATAGCATGGTCATGATATCAAGTAGGTGGAAGAACCTTAGGGATATATCCAAATACCTTGGAATGATTGTTGATAGCTTTTGGAGATCCATTGGACCAGAGGATATAAATTCTTGGAGTATTGAATGTTGGCCAATGCATGACAATATATTTTTGGAGTAGTCTCTTCTAGATCGAGATCTTTTAATGGTTCCAATATTTGATATTATTCTTCTTCATAACCTATAATTACTATAAAAATTGAAACATAATCCCCTTACTCTTATTTCATCCATTTTTTGAGGTGTAAATCTTCTCAGTTCATTGAGGTTAGGAGTGGGAACATGGTGCTCTTTATAATTTTTAGTGACAACTCTTCTTGTAGCCATACTTTTACTTTAAGTTTTTCCTTCCATCTTGAATGCATGCTTTAGGGATTTAGGTTCAATTTTATACACTTCATGTTGGATTCTTTCCTTTAATATTCCCATAAAGAGGTATAACAAGTTATCCTATGAGATGTTATTTACCTTTAGAATCAAATTTTGGAATTATTGAATGTGCTTTGTAATTGGACCATTTTGTCGAATATTTACAAAATGACTAAGGAATGTATTTCTCTTAATATCCCCATAATGTGCTATCAATTCCTCTATAAAAGTGGATCAAGATGCAATAGAATCGTTTTATATTTGCAAATCTATTGATACCATACATGTTGATATTATTCTAAAAACATGGATGAAATATTTACTTTTTGTAAGGAATTCACTTGGTGTAGATCAAAGTATTGCTTCATCTAGAATATTCACATTACAAGATATTTCCCATCAAAATTCCTCATAATGATCTTCAGAATGAAGTAGTTACTTGGCACCACATTGAAAACGTGATGATGTGTATTTTGAGATTAATAATTATGATTCTTAGACTCAATATTTGTCTTCCATGTTTTCTTTTTTACCTTGCTTCTTAAAATTTCCTCTAGGGAACCTTTGCTCTAGTGTATGTATGATTATGGATGATATGGAATTTTGCAATTCCTCCATCTTCCTTTCCATATGTTGCTTCACTTCTTCCCCAATTGAAATCATCTTAAATTGCATTATGTTTTATTTGTGTTGGGTGTTTATCAAATCATCCTTTGTTAATGATTTTTTACTCAAATCAATAACTTTTATTTCCAATTGGGAAAGTTGATTATGTATCTCTTCATTTTCTTGATAAGTCATAGAGAATATTTCTAGATGCCTAATTAGTGAAGCTAATTTTGGATCTTTCTTTCGAGCCATGTGAAATAATAATAATAATAACACTTCTCTTTATCACAACTTTTCATCACCCAAAGAAATGGATCTTCTAATAAAAAATTATATCACTTGTAAGCTATGTACCTTTAAAACCTTAATTTGAAGACTATCTAAATTTCTAACTTTTATTTTCATATATGTCTAAGATTTGAGCCCTTTTTAATTTGAAAATTTGTTCTTTAACACTTTCAATTTTCCTCTCTATAGTTCTACATATTTTACCAATGTTTTAAGTGAACATTATGGTTACTTTCCCAAAACTTGATGATTTTTAATCTCTTCCCAAAAGAGAAATTGTAAGTGTGCCACATGTCCAATTCTTTAAATCTAGTTCTAAAATTTTCTGTATGTCACCTCAAATATTTGAAAGTTTTCAAGTCTGAAGTGTATTAGAAATAATTTTACTGTGAAAATGCGAATATCTCTTGGTTGAAACTAATTTTAGGACCATTCACAAAACCTAACTTCCACAGGTATATCTCCAAAATTATAGTGAGCAAGAATCTAATATTTTTACTAGAAGTACCTTGATATGTTTTATCAATATGATAAAAAATTCATGGTTGAAATTTCCCCAAAAAAATAATTATAAGAAAAATTTCAAGATCACTCATTTGAAACACATTTTAGGACCGTTAACGAACCCTAACTTCCATAGGGTATATCTATTAAAGTATAGAGAATTGTAATCTAAATTTTTTACTATATGAGCCTTGAGATATGATCTATATCTTCCCAAAATTTCACAGACTAAAATTTCCCTAAAAAAAGTTATAGTGAAATTATGAATATGACTCATTTGAATAATAAAAACTGTAAGATCATAGCTCTGATATCAAATGTTATGAGCCATCCACCTTATAAATGATAATAAACCATTAAGTATAATTCACTTTGAAGTGGAAACCTCCTTTTACAATGAATACAATGTATAATAAAATAGAAGATGATATATATATATATATATATATATGAGACAAAGGGTATTATTATAATGAAAAGTTATCATTGACATAACAATATAACAATCAAAATGTAATAACTCAATATCTAAGGATTAATTGGGGGTTTTAAGGTTAACATGGGGCTTGTATATGGCTAAACATAAAATAAAGTAGACCAAATTTAAATTAGCTTATTCATAAGTGCCTAAGTGTCCAAACTAAAAAAAAGTGATGTCATGCCCTTAAAAAAACATTATTTGTTTTACTACAAGTATAAAAAACAAGATACCTTTAAAATATAAATATAGGGGTGCTATCGTGTGCTCTTTAATGAAGATATATAGATAATTCAAATTAATTAGATTTCTATACCATGAATCATAAGGCATGAAAATCCAACTAAACAACATTTTTTATTCTCTTTGAGTGCACTAATACTATATAAAACAAAAACATGATTTTTGATTAAGAGAAAAGTAATTCAAAACCGATTAAATTATAGGTCTTATGCAAGAATCATAAATATTATAACAAACAAAGGATTTTGGGGGCATAATAAATGCTCTGAAGACAAGTATAAACATTTAATAAACTAAATGAAACAATATAAAAATTACAAAATGTCATTGTTTGATTTGGAGAACCATCTTATTTTATGTCTTTGATCAAATTACGGGGTAGGCATGTGGCTAGTGAGAATTAAGTTGTATATCTAGTTGGTGTGAAAAAACAACATTTGAATAATTTATTGCTCTTAGATGGTTAAGTTCCTTCAATAGAAACAACTATATCCATCTATAAAATTTTCAAATCTTTGGTCAACCCCTTCACCAACCAATATGAGATTAGATGGGAGATGAAAAGTGAAAATTTCGTTACACATTTCAATCTATAATATTCCATAATAGTATGAAATACACTAAATCTTACACTACCGATGTGTCTGATGATGTTATTGCGCATGAAGTATAAGTTTATCTAACATGTTATTGGGTATTTAATGTCATAAATCATCAAATGTATCATGTACCTTTCCAATGTTATTAATGCATGTGACAATAATTCAAGGTTATTAATGCCATTTCATGTGTATGTCATTGTCATGCATTGATAACACGTCACGGAAGGAGGATTTTTTTTGAAATTGTAATTTATTAGATCGAGTTTAAGCATCAATACATAAAATTACATTATTGATGCTTGTAGAAAATAATGCTTATGTTGATATGGACCATCAAGAAATTTGTAGAGATCCAAAATATTTTCCATGTTAGGATTATCTACTACATTTTGCATAAATTCATAAAATATTATTCCTATGAGAAAATTATGCAAATTGCAGAAGATCAATCATAGTTGGGAAAAGGCACTAAATGGGATCTCTCAATTCCTCCATATTGATCCACAACAATGCTAACATCACTATCTATAAACAATATCAACATGCATTTGTGTGGTTTCACTTAAACTCAATAAAATATATTTTGAATTTCAGATTTCCTTTTTATTTATATAATATGCATGGCACGACATAGGCATACACATGAAAGGACATCAGTAAGACATTGATTATCATTTTTGTTTGCAATAATGACATTGTAAATGTATAGTGGACATTTGATAGACTAAGGCATTGATGATTTAATACTTGAATAGAGATAAATAAAAAAATTAAAAAAAATAGATATCTATATAGTTGAATTATTGCATTAAATTGTTGAAATTATAAAAAGACAAAAAAAAGGGTTTGGGATTAATAATAATTTGAAATTTATAGAAATCATAACATTTATATCATTGTTACAACATTCAAATCTATTCTTTTTAAAGAAACATTCTTTTTTTAAGAAAGATATACAAATTTAGACAAAAATGTAGAAATCATAATTTAACGGGAATAAGAGAATCATATGATAATATTAAATTAAAATTTTATGTAAATAAAGGGATCATACAAACTACCATACCCTACCTCATCATGACACAATAGTAAAACAAAATAAACAATTTCACTATTATTTTTGTAATGAATAATAAAAAATATGGTTGTAATAAGATGTTAATAGGAAAGTAAAGAGGACTAACATCTCACAAAAATAAGACTAAGGCAGTATAATGTACAGGAAACCATACCAAATAACAAGTAAACAAAACCCCCCCACATTGAACAAGGCTAAATGCTTTACAAGTATCATTAAATATACATCTACATATTGGATCATGGTTAGTTTACTAGGGAGACAACTTGTTATTTACATAACAAATCAAATCAAAAGATTATGTTTCTCACAAATCTATTTACTTATTAATGAATAGCATCATTGCAATAAATTAGACAAATAAAAACTAGATTATTTATATAATACCATACCAACACATATATCTTGAATTTAGGTTTCCTTCATATAAGTTATAGATTGATAAATAACCTCTACACATTATATTTGTTTTTGTTTTGATAAACGAGATAATTAATATAAAAATGCAAAAACAATGACCAACCAAATAAATAAAATGCAATTCCAATTAATTTTCCAAATTCAAATAATTATTTTTGGAATAAGTAAAATTCTATCTAGGTATTTGTAGGTACAAATTATATTAGTGATGCTATCTCCAAATATGATTTAAAGTACAAATAAACATATAGATGAATGGTAGTGGTAAATTTCTTCCTTTATTTCTCGATAAAAATAACATAAATGACATATACATGCCATAGGTTACCATAAATACATACATATTAATATATATAGATAGATATATCTTGTAAACACATACTGAGAGACAAACAGACTATAAGCACATACACACAAGCAAAAAAATAGAACACAAACATATCCAAATACACAAAAAAAACATATTCTAAGCACATACATATAGACAATATGAAACAAAAAGTATTCCATAACTAAGATAAACAAGTAAATGGTTTCACTCAACCAGATAAAATTTTACTTGCTTGGGAAGACACACAGGTTCTTTAATTCTCATATCTAGTAAAATAAATTTCTCCCCTTTAATTTTTTTGTCCAAAAAATTAGAAAAACAAATTAGGATTCCTATATTCTTTCATCTATTTGGAGTTTTTTTTTTAAAGTTTGGCTAGTGAGATGTTTGGGGAATTTAACTTTTGATCACTTAGATACACAAAGACTTGCCAATGTTTTTTTCCAATTGCACTACCACCCATAAACTCATTCACTTTAGTTTATACACATTTATCTTAATAATTTTAAAATTTCCACATTTTAACACTAAATATAATACAATTCCCAATTTAATTAATAATTAGCAAAATCATTTTATATTAATTTTTTTAATATTATTAATTTATTTTCGTATTTTTAAACCATCCCCTTTTTCTTTGAATTTAGCAACTCCAAATTGACAAAAAGAAGAAAATTAACCTAATCACATTTAAAAAAGGTGAGCCAATCATGGTCTTTTAAAATAAACCAAGGAAAATTTCCAAACACACTTTAGGCTAAACATGGATGGTCCTTTAAGTGAGGTACATTAATAACCCACCTTAGGTTAAATAAATATGGATGGCCCTTTTAAGCGAGGTGCATTAAAATTAAAAATATTTTATTTAACAAGATTAAAATATCCATCTTAATCATTTATATAAACTGCAAAGGGTTGATGGGCTAGCTAATAATATAGGACACCTTCAAAATGATTGTCCTCTCCATTCAAGCAAGCAAGTATTTATTTATTAAAGGGCCATGTCAAGAATAAATTATTTCATGCCTTCTAAATGTTGCACTAAGGGTAACCGAATGGAGTTGGAATTGTATTTAAAAAACAAAACAAAAGCTTAAAAAATTCGGTTGAAATTCATTTATTTTGAGCATTTTCGTTAAGTTACAATCCTCCCAATTTATCTTATGAAACCTCAATCATATTAAAGCATCCCCATTGGTTTATCAAGCCTTTTCCATATTGTTTAACATTCATCTCTTAAAATGATCTCTGTTATATGAGTTGGGGGTATAAATATTTTCAAGCCCCAATTTTATATTTTCAACTATGGACAACCATACGAACGTTAGTTGTTGTCCTAATTGCAACATACTTGAGAAAATAACTACTTTATATTTGTTAATAATCCATACACAACTTAGAGAAAGTCACATATTAATAGAGTTTACATTAAAATTTAAGATATTAAAAAAATTAAAATTTAATATATTAAAAAAATTATACATAGTTTGTAAAAAATGGAATTGCAATTTTTTAGATAGGAAAAGCAATTTCCTTGGATATATGCAACAGCTAGCAAGCCATTACTTTCTATTCTTATGATTAATATAAAAAAGTGACCACTAAATAAATATCAAAATCATTAAAATAAAATAAAATAATTTAATTATTATTTTAATTCATTTATGGATTCTTTTAATTTTTATTCTTAATGAAAAAAATAAAACCAAACTACCCAACAATTATTAAAATCATCAAAATAAAATAAAATGAAACCAAAATTAATATAAGTTCCATCACTTGTATTTCTTATAATAAGAGAATCCAAATCTCCATATGGAATATTTAAAAATTTAATTTAGAATCTCTGAAATCCTCATATTTCAAGATACATATTTAATCTAAAAGGTGTTAAAATGGGTTTCTTAAATTTTAGGAGTATTAGTTTTACTTCTTGAATTTTTTTTTGTGAAGTTATAATACAAAATATTTAAACAATTTTTTTTGTTTTTGTTGCTATGGTTTTTTTTGTATTGGGTTTCTTTATTGTTGTTGATGCTGGTGTTGGTGAAGTCAAATATGGATGGTTGATGTCTATGATGATGATGTCTACACTTTTTAAAAAAATGTTCGTGACCATGTGTATAAGTTTTCTCAATGGTTTCATCTTGTTTTGTCGCTTCTATTGTGTCATCTAATGAGATCCTTCTCCTTTTGTCTTCATTGACTCTGATTACCAACTTGAAATTAAAAAATTGTCTTCTGGCATTGTAGGCACAAGAAAATGAAAGTTTGGTTAAACTGGGGAAGCTAAAGTGTATGTTGTAGATTCAGATCTTGATGTTGTCCAACCATTGTTTTGGGAATGTGTGGTGCAAGCCTTTGTAGTTGATGATTCAAGGTTGACTATTCATCAATAATGTATTACGCCTACACTCATGCATAAGTTAATCTTTCCAAATGTTCAAGTTTTTATGTTAAAGTAGCCCATTGTACTTCCTATAGGCCCAAGTTACACTAATATTCCAATTTATTTGCTTGATCCAACACTCTATGCAGGTGTTTGAGGCATTGTTGGCTTCCATTTGTGATCATTTATGCTATGAAAATCACTACCTTTCCTCTTGGATCATTTTCTCTTCCATTTCCCTTCTTGCAACTATCTAGGATGACAAGTCTTTTTTTTCTTTGAATTCTAATGCCATATTGTCCCTACTGGTTATGTATTTAATTAAGATTTGTTACTCTTTCAGTCAACTACAAGTTGTGGAAAAATAACTTGGACAGTTATTCAAAATTTTTGACATTATTATTTCCTGGTTCATTGATTTCTCCAAGTTCTTCCTTATTTGTTTGATTTTATTGGATTCATCTCTTAGAAAGGCACATGTTTGGTTGGCTTGTTCTTACCGGTTTTGTTGTTGTACTTATTTTAGTTTTAAATTAGTTTCAACCAATTGATATAATAGACACGAAAGGGAGTCTAGTCAATCAATTTCCTTGCTTGGTGGTCCTATTTGCATCTTTTCCTAGGCCAAATCTATCCATTATTTTCATACCTATTTTTTCTTAGACTTCCTTAAATTTGTTGTGATAGTGTTCTTCATTTCATTTCTCCATCGTAATGTCTATTCTTTATTTATTTTAAGATACAAATAAAAATTTTGGTTGTTGGAAACTACTTAAGGATTGAATGTGACCTTGACAGTCTTAGCCGGTTCTTTCAAAGGTCAGAATTCCATGTAAACTTTGGCTAGCACTTAGTCTTACGTCCTTTTTTTTTTCTTCATTGTGGTGATTGTTTCTTGCACTGGTTTCTTAGAGATCGGCTATGTTGAGTAAAATATTTATCCTATTGGCTATATAGAAGTTGGTTATTAGGCCAACCTTTGAATAGGTTTTGTGGATGTCAAGATATAGGTTTCTTTAACATGTTCTCCTCCTGGTCCCTATAAGTGTGTACTTGTAGTTATCTATGAATGATCATGATATGTTATAAACATAAAGTGATACAAATTTTCATATTCTCCTTGATAATAATGACTAGATTGCTACATGGTTTAGCACTAGACTAGTCCATGATATCTATTTTAAGATCACGGAGGATACTTTTTTAATAATCAATTGTGAGAAACTCATGTAATTTTTTTTCTTTTGCAATATGATACTGTCTCAAGTGGCCACATTGGATGGGGCCATAGACTGCTGCCCTGTTTGAGGCTTTTAACCATGTAATACATTGGTATATTGGTCTTGATATTTTTGTGTGAGAAATTTCTTAATGTGTTCAAATTCTATGGAAATACCTTGTTTATTGTACTTGGCATCAAATCTTGTATGAAGACATATTCTCATTGTTGTTTGAGATCATATACCTATTTCACTGCATGCATCAAAGGATTTTTGGGTTATACTATTTCTATGTATTTCTACATTGAGAGGGTCATTATGTTGAACCTAGAGAGTTTCTTTTAATTGAAAATAATTTTATTTTAAAATGAACAAGTTCTCATTTTCCCAATATAAAACCATTTTGATCAGATCTAGAGGTAAAAACGTTTATTGTGGTTATTATTTTTCTTTTCATATTGTATTATTATTTTAGTTTTCCTACCTTTTAGGTTTGTGTATGCTCTTTCCATGCACCTTGTCTAATATTGGCAAACCATAACATAGCAGAAAGTGTTTTCTTTTCTACACATGCTATTTTATATATGCTCCAAGAGATATTAGAAAATCATAAATAAAGAGGAAATTTTCATTTTCTAACTCAAATAGTTGAGTTCTAATACACATCTTATAAATATTTGGATTTTTTTTTCAAAAAATTGGTCATTTTGTTTGCAGTTATGCTAAAGCTTCTTGCAAAAAAAAAAGGGTTCTTGGGGTAATCATACTCTTAGAAGCAACGCCAGAGAAGGGATTTCCTTTTTTTATTACTTTTATAATTAGAAACCTAATTTTGTTCTCATCTTCATGCGAGCCAATGTCTACATGCCATGTGGCACTTTAGTCACTTGTTAATGCTTTCACAAGTGTTAATTTTAAGTGATGGAGACCATGTGATATAATGTTTCTTTCTCAACATTTCAAGATTGATAGCTTAGCCCATATTTAGGAGATAACTTCTCTCATAAATATGGGTTGAGCTACCAAACTCGAAACATTGAGAAAATAACATTATAACACATGGTCTCCATCACCCAAAAATTTAGTCAATTTTTATGTCTTCCTTAAAAAGGGAACAACTATGATATTCAAAGTTTGTTTTTATCATGTTTTCTTTGAAATTTCATATTTTTTCATATCTTTCCATCTGTTGGTGTCCTGTGAATTGGCTGATTGGCAAACCAAATGACAAGGCAACATTCAAACCAAGCTTTAGAGCTCTAGGATCTAGCCCTCCTAGTCTCAGAGAGGGATCTCTCAATATGTTTGTAAGGATATAGCTTGATTGCTTTTAAGGGTTGATTTTAGGCTAGTTATTAAGTGCAATCTTGTTTGTTTGGGTTTGGTTGGTTGGACATGAATGATCTAGGAAGCATAGATAGAAAGGGGAAATATCAAAGCCATTGGGAAATAGAGTCAAGAAGAAGTTATAACAAGCTCGATCAATGGATGTGGGATATCAAAGGGAAAATCTAACATGGCTAGTGGATCTTGGGTTTGGTGGATGAAATGAAATGGACATTAAGGATTAAGAAGGAGAAGTAGAGCTAAGGGCAATTAAGAATCCTTAATTATATGTACCTCTCAACAAAGGGACTCAAAGCATTATCTGAACATGAAGAGGCATTCCATATATAGGGCTAACCATAAATTCTAGAAACCACACTTCAACAAATAAAAATTTCAAGACAAACATTTCAAAAGAAATCTAGGAGTCGAGGAACGCTCTATTTCATCCAAAGATTTCACCTTCAAGGAATTTAGAAAACATAAAAGATTCACAAATAACTACATTCACAGAAGAGGGAATGCCTAAATATCTAAGACTGCAATTATAAAGACCTTAAAAACAATTATCTCAGCAAGAACAAAGGGTATGATCAAAACAGACCTCTTTGGCAGACCGTAAACAATGGTACTTTAAAGGGAGACTTCAGAAACAATTTTCAAGTGGCAGCAAGTAAGCAGGGAAAACCATAAATCATTCTTGACACCAACTGTTTGAACTATTTCAGAAATAAATAAGCATAAGGGTTCAAGAGAGAATTTAAGACTACTCAATAATACCTCAGCAGATGAAAACATAAAGATAGTGAAGAGCAAACAGGTCTAAGGTGCTTCTAGGAGACATTTCTTAGCCTAAACTTTTTACTCTACTTTAAGTATAGAATGATGGAACAGAATGGAAAACAATAAATAACAATTAACAGATTAGAATACATCACCAACAGCCATGCTCAGGGATCCAATGATAGAGCCTTCTTATTAACAAAACATGTCAAAACATCATCATTCTTCCAATACTTTAATTTCTTCTTTAATCTTCAGCCAGACTATGTACAACTTCAAAGAGTTTGAATGCCAGCAACCAACCCCTAACAAAGAGCTCCTAATAGAGTATTTATAGAAGAATGAGGAGGTGGAACTATTTTTAGGGTTCAAAATGTTATTAATTACAGAGTAAATGCATTCCTAGCCTTGAAAACTACGCAAGGCCTACGGTAGGAATGAGTTGCACTACTTCTCTGTTTAATAACTCTGTCTTTACTTCCTAAGGATAAAGTAGGTGAAAAGAATGGGTTTTAAGGCTTTCCCATGTCTTACAATAACTGTTCTGACAGTCAACAGATGTTATGTCAGTGTGATAACTGTCAAAGTGTCCTTGTAGGTGCAAAGCAGGCTATAGGTGGCTTTAGATATTTTGATGAATTAACTGTTTTGTCCTGATGTGCTCGGGGCTCCATGCCTTGTTGATCTGTCCTTTAATCATCTTCAACTTCATTCTTTGAACTGCATGTTAAGTCTTTGGATCCTCGGGATCTAATTGTATCCTTTAACCTTTATCTTGAACTCTGATACTCTTCATTGTTTGTTGATGGGTACTTTCTTTGCACTGGAGGGTTTGATTTAATAGTAGATGCTCATGACACATCGACTAGATTTGGAGATAAAACCCTTTTGTCCCTTTCTGCATTTGATCAGGCCACAAAGGATCGTCATCCTCGGCCTGTGTCACCTTTTAGTGACTGTGGGACGCCTTTAATAGCTTAAATTGCCATAAAACCTGCAAAAACCAATAAATTCGTTAAATAAAACCTGTGCGTGGGCTTAAACTACTTCAGAGGCTTGGGTGGAAATGAAGGAGCTGTGAGGAGGCGGTGGATGCAGCGGAAAAGGGTCTCATGGCACAAAACCATGAAAACCAGGGTTCAAAACTGAGTTTGGCACGAAGAACTGGAAAAGCAGTTTTCAGGAATACTGGAGGTGGTATTCGTGCAGGATTTGGGTGGTAGGTGGTATTGGGCTGGGGGAACGCAATACACGCCGGAGGTTGACTCGTGTCCTACTAAAAACCACCCATTTCGCATTATAATTGCATGGTGGGAAGGTTTGGGGAGATCGGGTGCGAAACCAGTTCTAGACCGTCAGATCTGGGAGATCGGGCTGAGATCAAATGCGAAGGGTGAAAGGATGTGCGGGAGAAGAAAGGTGGGACCCGGAAGATGACGTCATTAGTTTTTTTGGGTAGCGAAAAGCTATTGGGCGGAGTTGAAAAGAGGGGATTAATGGGAGCTGTTGGATCGTGAGGATCAACAGTGGAGATTAACTGTGGGGGGACTGGGGGGTATGGAGGGATCTCGGGGCTGGGTGCCTCTGCAGTGAATGAGAAACGGGGAAGAAGTGCTGGTTGTTGGATCAGGAGAAGATCAACGGTGGAGATCGAGGGTGCGGGGGGACTGGGGAGTAGGACCACTTTGGTTGGGTGCCCCCGCAGTGAACCTGCACCGTTGATCTGGGAGGAATGGACGGTCTAGATTGAATCAGGAGATCAGAGATTAAATATGGTTGATGAGGGGTCAGGGGGATGGCAAAGTTGCAAGGAAGCAAGGGCCGTTAGATCTTGAGGATCAACGACGGAGATTAAATCAGAGAATGGCAGGCAGAATGGGATTGGGAACAAGGAAACAGGGATTGCCGATGTGCGATGGCCGATAGAGTAGAGTGTGGAGGGCGATGGCCATCGAATCTTGGGGAATGGACGGTACAGATCTCATCGGAGGATCATCCATCAGAAGAAAAAGGAAAAGGGAAGCAGAACTCGAGAAAGAGCGATTTGTGATGGGCGATTCACCGATGGCCTTTGGATCTAGCGAATGATTAACGGCTGGGATCAATTCAGGGAATCGGCCATCGGTGGGAGAGGAGACAGGGGAGCAAGAACTTTGGGAAGTACAATACACCGATGAGTGGTGGGCGTTTGGTCGCAGGCCCGGGTTACATGAAGAGGAGGGGCTGAGGGCTTAAGCCGAAAGGGGCTTAAGGCCTTCTTTTAATAAAAGGTCGGAAAATAGGCCTAAAAAGTGAGTTTTTGAGCCTTTTTGAGGTTCTGATAGGATAAAAAGGGTGAATTAAAACCATATGAAGGGGGTTTTTCATGATTTGAATGGATTTTTCAAGGGTAATGAAGGGTAAATGAAGAGTATGAAACCCTTTTTGAAGAGGAAAATGACTATTAAAATGAGTGAAAATGGGTGAAATGGAGGGGAGAATTATGAGATGATGAACATAACCCTTTATCACAGTTCCTTTATATCAGCAGGATAATCTTGGAGGTTTTAGGTGAATATTTTCAATGGATTGGTAGATTTAGGATAAAGAACACAGTGGGCTTTCAAGAACTCACCAAGTTTTCATAAAAATTCGTTTCTTGAAAGCTTAAGAACCTTTTTAGCCATCATGAGATATAATTTTTTTTATAGATGGCTAACAGTGGCTCCACTTGGGGAGGACAGCTTGCCCTTTAGGTGTCCAGAACCTCAGTTTATCAATCTCTCACTTTCAGCAGACCAGCGTCTTAATCCATTGGGCAGCAATCCTTTTCTTTCTTGGGCTTGATAATATTTCAGAAATCTACAACATATGACATTATTCAAAGCAACATCACTACCTACCCAATCCTACTTATCCTAGCATTTTTTCTTCTCTTGAGTGCACTTGGGCTGACATCTGTTTTACATTTTATTTTTGAAAACAGAAAGATAAAACTATCTAATACTACCCTTATTTCTTCCAAGAGTCCAAATTAAACAGTTGGACTCAAAAAATTCTCTACCTAATCTACTATCTGTCAAGATTAAGCTGTTTGACAGATATGCATTCTTTACATTCTAAAACAGAAATTTAAACACAGACAAACCAGGATTAAACAGTTTGATTTGTTGTAGTGTCTATGGCATAAGAAACCAGCTGCACATAGACTTTTATTTGCAGAAAACTAAAAAAAAAATTTGAAGGCTTAAGATCTGAGAATAGTAAGCATCCTTCCCTTCTTTTTCAGCTCTGATTTTGATCTTCTTGAGTTGTCTTCTTCTTCTTTTCCTGGTTCAAGTTTTTAGCATATTATAACCAACCCTTTCTTTTCTTTGACTCAATTTTTGAGCTTGTTAGAGCCATTTTCTTCTATCCTAATCTATTCTACTGATAAGCCAAGATTAAACAGTTTGGAAAATTTTCTTCACTAACCTATTAGCAGTAAATTGAAATCTATCTAGTCACGATTAGGCTGTATGACTAAATAGTAGTGTTTTCTTTTAGTAGTGGCATTGAAGCTTGCACACTTTCAGATTATTCTCTTTTTTGGTATGGGGTTGTACCTTTCTTCTTTTATATCTGCCCTCTTTTCTCTTTTTCTATTGTTTTTGTATTTTTTCTTTTTCTTTCAAAGCAAAAAATAAAAAACTAAATAAATGCTCACAACCTGAGCTTTATTGATATTCCTACCTACCCTAATCTAATCTGAAAAATTTACATATTTGCTTGATGAACTCCCTTTTCCAATATAGCCAATAAAGTAAATGGTTCCATGATTGGTATTTTCTCATCTCCTTGAGCATGCTGGACAAAAAGGGCCACTCCCATTTCCCTTGTTCTTTAGTAGCAATGCTAAAAAATCTTCTTGATTTTGGCAATACACTGCTTCTAACAACCTTTATCCCTTATTCAAATATCTTCAAGAAATGAGCATAGGGATCTTGAAAAAATGCCTGGTTATGAATATTTGGAAGATAGGTTTCGACCAGGCTTAATTTCTTATCCATTGGATCAAGCTTAAGATTCTTTTGAGAAAGAACTTCTTCCTCATCTTCATTATCATCTGAACTGGAGGACTCATCATATATTGCAGTGCTGTCCTCTTGTGGTCCTAGTATGCTCTGATTCAGTAGACTGTACTCTGTGAAGAGATCATCATATTCTTTAGCAGGGGTATCTTTTATTACCTCAACCCTCTCAGGAGAAGGTTCCTTGTATTCATCCTGCTCAAGAAATTCCTCTTTCTTCTCAATCTCATCATCACAACTGATAGATTGTTGAATCCCAATTATGTGAAAGCTATTTCTGATGGATTGGATTGGTTGATTGCTACTTTCAAGCTGATGATAGTGAATTTTATGACACCAATCAACTGCTAGTTTCCCTGCATGATTAGCTTCTTCGTGAAGCTCATCATCATCATCATACTGATCAAAAATTGGAAAATCATTAGTATAAACAATCTCACCAATCAAACATATTGGGTTATCAATTTGTTTTTCTTTAAGCTGATCTACAAGTTTATTTTCTGGTTTAAGACAACAAGGTTCAGTAGGTAGATGAGCAGAAGTGTTTTGTTCAAATGAAGTTTTGAGGGCTGACTGTTTGTTTAATATTTGATCAATTTCTTCTTCTGTCAATGGAGAAGGAATTTTATTTTTGCTCTGGACAGAAAAACAACAGTCCTCTTCCTCTTATGTTGACTAATTGCGAGGCTGTATGTCTTCTTGAGCCTCTGTGAGGGGATCTTTACTTGTGCTTGTAGGGAAATTTTGAGGATTCTCTTCTATTTCCTGATCTTTTTCTCTCTCAAACAACTCTTCTTGATCTTTGTGATGGTCAGTTTGAGGTTCATGAATTGTTTCTGTTATATTGTTGGGATGCCACTCTCCTTTTAAAATCTGAAATGAGTTACAACATAGAGGGAGAGTCCCTATAGGTGTTTATTTTTCTTCTATTTCAGGTTATGTGTTTCCTAGGAGGCTTATTGTTTCCTCAAAGCGCTGCTCACTTTTTACATTTGCATTTTGGTCGTAAAGTTCTCTTAACAGCGCAATACAAGATAAAGGTATGTTGTCAGGACTTTCTTGACAACCTTCTTCATTGATTTCTCTGTAACCTTGCTCACCATACATATTTTGCTTGTTGTATATGTCTTGTAGTGGTTGAGTTTGTGTTTGATCAGGGAAAGGCATAGGTTGCTCTGGATAATCAACATCTGTATCAACCTCATGCCTTTCCAGTTTCTTATCAAGTATGTACACTATTTTTCCAATTAGGTTCAATAGTGTGTTTAGTTTAACTTCTCGGTCTATACTTGGATCCATGTTTGTAAAAATGAGGTCACTATATCTGGTCAACCAGTTCAGAGTCTTCTACCAGTGTAGTAATCAGGTCTTTTGGAGGTTGTGGAGTCACGAGGTGTAAGATTTGAACTTTGTTGTCCACCATCAGCATGATTTGGTTTTCTCAGTGCATTCCCAAAGGAGTTTTCAAGGAATAGTGAAGTAATAGGCCTACTGGAGGCCAGTGGAGTCGCCAGGTGGAAATTTTTAGCTCTTTTGGAGGTAAAATATTCTATGGTCCACCACCAATGTTTATTATGAAATCAATCTGAAATTTTTTGGGTTTTCTGAGTTTCTATGGTTGTTGAAGGACGAATGAGTCTATAAGAGCTTGCTAGACTATTATGTACTCAGAAGTCCCACCGTGATCGCCAAAATTTTGTTGTGGCGATGAGGTAGCAAATTCACTGGATATTCTTTGATTTACTAAGGGTCTAAGGAGTTTTTAAGAGGTATTTATGTGAATATATACTCATAAGTCCCACCGTGATCGCCAAAATGTTGGTGTCCTGTGATTTGGATGATTGGAAAACCAAATGACAAGGCAACATTCAAACCAAGCTTTAGAGCTCTAGGATCTAGCCCTCCTAGTCTCAGAGAGGGATCTCTCAATATGTTTGTAAGGATATAGCTTGATTGATTTTAAGGGTTGATTTTAGGCTAGTTATTAAGTGCAAGTTTTTTTGTTTGGGTTTGGTTGGTTGGACATGAATGATCTAGGAAGCATAGATAGAAAGGGGAAATATCAGAGCCATTGGGCAATGGAGTCAAGAAGAAGTTATAACAAGCTTGATCAATGGATGTGGGATATCAAAGGGAAAATCTAACTTGGCCAGTGGATCTTGGGTTTGGTGGATGAAATGAAATGGACATTAAGGATTAAGAAGGAGAAGTAGAACTAAGGGCAATTAAGAATCCTTAATTATATGTACCTCTCAACAAAGGGACTCAAAGAATTATCTAAACATGAAAAGGCATTCCGTAGACAGGGCTAACCATAAATTCTAGAAACCACACTTCAGCAAATAACAATTTCAAGACAAACTTTTCAAAATAAATCTAGGAGTCGAGGAATGCTCTATTTCATCCAAAGATTTCACCTTCAAGGAATTTAGAAAACATAAAAGATTCACAAATAACTGCATTCAGAGAAGAGGGAATGCCTAAACATCTAAGACTGCAATTATAAATACCTTCAAAACAATTATCTCAGCAAGAACAAAGGGTATGATAAAAAAAGACCTCTTTGGCAGACCATAAAAAATGGTACTTTAAAGGGAGACTTCAGAAACCGTTTTCAAGTGGCAGCAAGTAAGCAGGGAAAACCATAAATCATTCTTGAGACCAACTGTTTGAACTATTTCAGAAATAAACAAGCATAAGGGTTCAAGAGAGCATTTAAGACTACTCAATAATACCTCAGTAGATGAAAACATAAAGACAGTGAAGAGAAAAAAGGTCTAAGGTGATTCTAGGAGACATTTCTTAGCCTAAACTTTTTACTCTACTGTAAGTATAGAATGATGGAACAAAATGGAAAATAGGAAATAAAAATTAACAGATTATAATACATCACCAACAACCATGCTCAGGGATCCAATGATAGAGCCTTCTTATTAACAAAACATGTCAAAACATCATCATTCTTCCAATACTTCAATTTCTTCTTTAATCTTCAGCCAGACTATGTACAACTTCAAAGAGTTCGAATGCTAGCAACCAACCCCTAAAAAAGAGCTCCTCATAAAGTATTTATAGAAGAATGATGAGGTGGAACTCTTTTTAGGGTTCAAAATGGTATTAATTATAGAGTAAATGCATTCCTAGCCTTGAAAACTACGCAAGGCCTAAGGTAGGAATAAGTTACACTACTTCTCTGTTTAATAACTCTGTCTTTACTTCCTAAGGATAAAGTAGGTGAAAAGAATGGGTTTTAAGGCTTTCCCATGTATTACAATAACTATTTTGACAGTCAACAGATGTTCTGTCAGTGTGATAACTGTCAAAGTGTCCTTGTAGGTGAAAAGCAGGCTACAGGTGGCTTCAGATATTTTTATGAATTAACTGTTCTGTCCTGATGTGCTCAGTGCTCCATGCCTTGTTGATCTGTCCTTTAATCATCTTCAGCTTCATTCTTTGAACTACATGTTAAGTCTTTGGATCCTCAGGATTTGACTGTATCCTTTAACCTTTATCTTGAACTCTGATACTCTTCACTGTTTGCTAATGGGTACTTTCTTTACGTTGGAGGGTTTGATTTAATAGTAGATGCTCATGACACATCGACTAGATTTGGAGATAAAACCATTTTGTCCCTTTCTTCATTTGATTAGGCCATAGAGGATCGTCATCCTCGGCCTGTGTCACCTTTTAGTGACTGTGGGACGCCTTTAATAGCTTAAACCGCCATAAAACATGCAAAAACCAATAAATTTGTTAAATAAAACCTGAGCGAGGGCTTGAACTGCTTCAGAGGCTCGGGTGGAAATGGAGGAGCTGTGAGGAGGCGGTGGATGATGTGGAAAAGGGTCTCATGGCGTAAAACCATGAAAACTAGGGTTAAAAACTGAGTTTGGCGCGAAGAACTGGAAAAGAGGTTTTCGGAAATACTAGAGGTGGTATTCGCGCAAGATTTGGGTGGTAGGTGGTATTGGGCTGGGGGAACGCGATACACGCTGGAGGTTGATGTGTGTTCTATTGAAAACCACCCATTTTGCATTAGGATTGCACGGTGGGAAGGTTTGGGGAGATCGAGCGTGAAAATAGTTCTAGACCGTCAGATCTGGGAGATCGACGAGTGAGATCATATGCGAAGGGAGAAAGGATGTGTGGGAGGAAGAAAGGTGGGACCCGACGGATGATGTCATTAGTTTTTTCGGGTAGCGAAAAGCTATTTGGCGGAGTTAAAAAGAGGGGATCAATGGGAGTTGTTGGATCATGAAGATCACTAGTGGAGATTAACTGCTGGGGGACTGGGGGGTATGGAGGGATCTTGGGGCTGGGTGCCTCCGGAGTGAATGAGAAACGGGGAAGAAGTTCTGGCCATTGGATCAGGAGAAGATCAACGGTGGAGATCGAGGGTGCAGGGGGAATGGGGAGTACGGGCCACTTTGGTCGGGTGCCCCTGCAGTGAACCTACACCGTTGATCTGGGAGGAATGGACGGTCTAGATTTATTCGGGAGATCAGAGATTAAATATGGTGGATGAGGGGTCAGGGAGATGGCGAAGTTGCGAGGAAGAGAGGGCCTTTAGATCTTGAGGATCAATGGTGGAGATTAAATCGGAGAATGGCAGGCAGAAGGGGCTTGGGAACGAGGAAATGGGGATCGCCGATGTGCGATGGCCGATGCGATGGCTGATAGAGCAGAGCATGAAGGGCGATGGCCGTCGGATCTTGGGGAATGGACGGTCCAGATCTCATCGGAGGATTAGCCATCGGAATAAAAAGGAAAAGGGAAGTGGAACCAGGGAAAGAGAGATTTGCGATGGGCGATTCGCCGATGGCCATTGGATCTGGCGGATGATTAACAGCTAGGATCAAATTGGGGAATCAGCCATCAGGGGCAGAGGAGACAGGGGAGTGAGAAATTTGGGAAGTACGATGCACCGATGAGCGATGGGCGTTTGGTCGCAGGGCCGGTTTACATGAAGAGGAGGGGCTAAGGGTTTAAGCCGAAAGGGGCTTAAGGCCTTCTTTTAATAAAAGGTCGGAAAATAGGCCTAAAAAGTGAGTTTTTGAGCCTTTTTGAGGTTCCGTTAGGATAAAAAGGGTGAATTAAAACCATATGAAGGGGGTTTTTCATGATTTGAATGGATTTTTCAAGGGTAATGAATGGTAAATGAAGAGTATGAAACCATTTTTGAAGAGGAAAATAACTGTTAAAATGAATGAAAAATGGGTGAAATGGAGGGGAGAATTATGAGATGATGAACATAACCCTTTATCACAGTTCCTTTGTATTAGCAGGATAATCTTGGAGGTTTTGGGTGAAGATTTTCAGTGGATTGGTAGATTTAGGATAAAGAACACAGTGGGCTTTCAAGAACTCACCAAGTTTTCATAAAAATTCGTTTCTTGAAAGCTTAAGAACCTTTTTAGCCATCATGAGATATAACAAAATTTATAGATGGCTAACAGTGGCTCCACTTGGGGAGGATAGCTTGCCCTTTAGGTGTCCAGAACCTCAGTTTATCAATCTCTAGATTTCAGCAAACCAGTGTCTTAATCCATTGGGCAGCAATCCTTTTCTTTCTTGGGCTTGATAATATTTCAGCAATCTGTAGCATATGACATTATTCAAAGCATCATCACTACCTACCCAATCCTACTTATCCTAGCATTTTTTCTTCTCTTGAGTGCACTTGAGCTGGCATCTATTTTACATTTTATTTTTGAAAACAGAAAGATAAAACTATCTAATGCTACCCTTATTTCTTCCAAGAGTCTATATTAAATAGTTGGACTCAAAATATTCTCTACCTAATCTACTATCTGTCAAGATTAAGCTGTTTGATAGATCTGCATTCTCTACATTCTAAAACAGAAATTTAAACACAGACAAACCATGATTAAACAGTCTGATTTGCTATAGTGTCTATGGCATAAGAAACTAGCTGCACATAGACTTTTATTTGTAGAAACTAAAACAAAACTGTGAAGGCTTAAGATTTGAGAATAGTAAGCATCCTTCCCTTCTTTTTCAGCTCTGATTTTGATCTTTTTGAGTTGTCTTCTTCTTCTTTTCCTAGTTCAAGTTTTTAGCATATTAGAACCAGCCCTTTCTTTTCTTTGTCTCAAGTTTTTAGCTTGTTAGAGCCATTTTCTTCTATCCTAATCTATTCTACTAATAAGCTAAGATTAAACAGTTTGTAAAATCTTCTTCACTAACCTATCAGTAGTAAATTGAAATATATCTAGTCATGATTAGGATGTATGACTAAATAGTAGTGTTTTCTTTTAGTAGTGGCATTTAAGCTTGCACACTTTCAGATTATTCTCTTTTTTGGTATGGAGATGTACCTTTCTTCTTTTATATCCGCCCTCTTTTCTCTTTTTCTATTGTTTTTGTGTTTTTTCTTTTTCTTTCAAAGAAAAAAACAAAAACTAAATAAATGCTCACAGGCTGAGCTTTATTGATATTCCTGCCTACCCTAATCTAATCTGAAAAATTTACATATTTACCTGATGAAATCCCTTTTCCAATATAGCCAATAAAGTAAATGGTTCCATGATTGGTCTTTGCTCATCTCCTTGAGCATGGTGGAAAAAAAGGGCCACTCCCATTTCCCTTGTTCTTTAGCAGCAGTGCTAAAAAATCTTCTTGCTTTTGGTAATACACTTCTTCTAACAACCTTTATCCCTTCTTCAAATATCTTCAAGAAATGAGCATAGGGATCTTGAAACAATGCCTGGTTATGAATATTTGGAAGATAGGTTTTGACCAGGCTTACTTTCTTCTCCACTGGATCAAGCTTAAGATTCTGTTGAGAAAGAGCTTCTTCCTCATCTTCATTATCATCTGAACTGGAGGACTCATCATATATTGCAGTGCTGTCCTCTTGTGGTCCTGGTATGCTCTGATTCAGTGGACTGTACTCTAGGAAGAGATCATCATATTCTTGAGCAGGGGTATCTTTTATTACCTCAGCCCTCTCAGGAGAAGGTTCCTTGTATTCATCCTGCTCAAGAAATTCCTCTTTCTTCTCAACCTCATCATCACAACTAATAGATTGTTGAATCGCAATTATGTGAAAGCTATTTTTGATGGATTGGATTGGTTGATTGCTACTTTCAAGCTGATGATAGTGAATTTTATGACACCAGTCAACTATTGGTTTCCCTGCATGATTAGTTTCTGCTTGAAGCTCATCATCATCATCAGACTGATCAAAAATTGGAAAATCATTAGTATAAACAATCTCACCAATCAAACATATTAGGTGATCAGTTTGTTTTTCTTTAAGCTGATCTACAAGTTTATTTTCTGGTTTAAGACAACAAGGTTCAGTATGTAGATGAGCAGAAGTGTTTTGTTCAAATGAAGTTTTGAGTGCTGGCTATTTATTTAATATTTGATAAATTTCTTCTTCTGACATAGGAGAACGAATTTTCTTTTTTCTCTGGATAGAAAAACAAAGTCCTCTTCCTCTTGTGTTGACTGATTCGGAGGCTGGATGTCTTCTTGAGCCTCTCTTAGGGGATCTTTACTTGTGCTTGCATCTAAGGATTCTCTTATATTTCCTGATATTTTTCGCTCTCAAACAAATCTTCTTGATCTTTGTGATGGTCAGTTTGAGGTTCATGAATTGTTTTTGTTATATTGTCAGGATGCCACTCTCCTTTTAAAATCTGAAATGAGTTACAACATAGAGGGAGAGTCCCTATAGGTGTTTATTTTTCTTCTATTTCAGGTTATGTGTTTCCTAGGAGGCTTATTGTTTCCTCAAAGCGCTGCTCACTTTTTACATTTGCATTTTGGTCGTAAAGTTCTCTTAACAGCGCAATACAAGATAAAGGTATGCTATCAGGACTTTCTTGACAACCTTCTTCATTGATTTCTCTGTAACCTTGCTCACCATACATATTTTTCTTGTTGTATATGTCTTGTAGTGGTTGAGTTTGTGTTTGATCAGGGAAAGGCATAGGTTGCTTTGGATAATCAACATCTGTATCAACCTCATGCCTTTCTAGTTTCTTATCAAGTATGTACACTATTTTGCCAATTAGGTCCAATAATGTGTTTAGTTTAGCTTCTCTATCTATACTTGGATCAATGTTTGTAAAAAAGAGGTCACTATATCCGGTCAACCAGTTCAAAGTCTTCTACCAGTGGAGTCATTAGGTTTTTTGGAGGTTGTGGAGTCGCCAGGTGGAAGATTTTAACTTTGCTGTCCACCATCAGCATGATTTGGTTTTCTCAGTACATTCCCAAAGGATTTTTCAAGGACTAGTGAAGCAATAGGTCTACTGGAGGCCAGTGGAGTCGCCAGGTGGAAATTTTTAGCTCTTTTGGAGGTAAAATATTCTATGGTCCACCACCAATGTTTATTATGAAACCAATCTGAAATGTTTTGGGTTTTCTGAGTTTCTATGGTTGTTGAAGGACTAATGAGTCTATAAGAGCTTGTTCGACTATTATGTACTCAGAAATCCCACCGTGATCGCCAAAATGTTGTTGTGGCGATGAGGTGGCAGATTCACTGGATATTCTTTGATTTACTAAGGGTCTAATGAGTGTTTAAGAGGTATTTATGTGACTATATACTCAGAAGTCCCACCGTGATCACCAAAATGTTGGCGTCCTGTGATTTGGCTGATTAGAAAACCAAATGACAAGGCAACATTCAAACCAAGCTTTAGAGCTCTAGGATCTAGCCCTCCTAGTCTCAGAGAGGGATCTCTCAATATGTTTGTAAGGATATAGCTTGATTACTTCTAAGGGTTGATTTTAGGCTAGTTATTAAGTGCAAGTTTCTATTTTTGGGTTTGGTTGGTTGGACATGAATGATCTAGGAAGCATAGATAGAAAGGGGAAATATCAGAGCCATTGGGCAATGGAGTCAAGAAGAAGTTATAACAAGCTCGATTAATGGATGTGGGATATCAAAGGGCAAATCTAACTTGGCCAGTGGATCTTGGGTTTGGTGGATGAAATGAAATGGACATTAAGGATTAAGAAGGAGAAGTAGAACTAAGGGAAATTAAGAATCCTTAATTATATGTACCTCTCAACAAAGGGACTCAAAGCATTATCTGAACATGAAGAGGCATTCCATAGACAGGGCTAACCATAAAGTCTAGAAACCACACTTCAGCAAATAAAAATTTCAAGAAAATTTTTTCAAAAGAAATCTAGGAGTTGAGGAACACTCTATTTCATCCAAAGGTTTCACCTTCAGGGAATTTAGAAAACATAAAAGATTCACAAATAACTGCATTCATAGAAGAGGGAATGCCTAAACATCTAAGACTTCAATTATAAATACCTTCAAAACAATTATCTCAGCAAGAACAAAGGGTGTGATCAAAACAGACCACTTTGGTAGACCGTAAACAATGGTACTTTAAAGGGAGACTTCAGAAATAGATTTCAAGTGGCAGCAAGTAAGCAGGGAAAACCATAAATCATTCTTGAGACCAATTGTTTGAACTATTTCAGAAATAAAAAAGCATAAGGTTTCAAGAGAGAATTTAAGACTACTCAATAATACCTCCGCAGATGAAAACATAAAGACAGTGAAGAGCAAACAGGTCTAAGGTGATTCTAGGAAACATTTCTTAGCCTAAAATTTTTACTCTACTGTAAGTATAGAATGATGGAACAAAATGGAAAACAAGAAATAAAAATTAACAAATTAGAATACATCACCAACAACCATGCTCAGGGATCCAATGATAGAGCCTTCTTATTAACGAAACATGTCAAAACATCATCAATCTTCCAATACTTCAATTTCTTCTTTAATCTTTAGCCAGACTATGTACAACTTCAAAGAGTTCGAATGCCAGCAACCAACCCCTAACAAAGAGCTCCTCATAGAGTATTTATAGAAGAATGAGGAGGTGGAACTCTTTTTAGGGTTCAAAATGTTATTAATTATAGAGTAAATGCATTCCTAGCCTTGAAAACTACGCAAGGCCTAAGGTAGGAATGAGTTGGACTACTTATTTTTTTAATAACTCTGTCTTTACTTCCTAAGGATAAAGTAGGTGAAAAGAATTGGTTTTAAGGCTTTCCCATGTCTTATAATAACTGTTCGGACAGTCAACAGATGTTCTATCAGTGTGATAATTGTCAAAGTGTCCTTGTAGGTGAAAAGCAGGCTACAGGTGGCTTTAGATATTTTGATGAATTAACTTTTCTGTCCTGATGTTCTCTGGGCTCCATGCCTTGTTGATCTGTCCTTTAATAATCTTCAGCTTTATTCTTTGAACTGCAAGTTAAGTCTTTGGATCCTCGGGATCTGACTTTATCCTTTAACCTTTATCTTGAACTCTGATACTCTTCACTATTTGCTGACGGGTACTTTCTTTGCGCTGGAGGGTTTGATTTAATAGTAGATGCTCATGACACATCAACTAGATTTGGAGATAAAACCCTTTTGTCCCTTTCTGCATTTGATCATGCCACAAAGGATCGTCATCCTCGGCTTGTGTCACCTTTTAGTGACTGTGGGACGCCTTTAATAGCTTAAACCGTCATAAAACCTCCAAAAACCAATAAATTCATTAAATAAAACCTGCGGGAGGGCTTGACCTGCTTCAGAGGCTCGGGTGGAAACGGAGGAGCTATGAGGAGGCAGTGGATGCAGCGGAAAAGGCTCTCATAGTGAAAAACCGTGAAAACTAGGGTTCAAAATTGAGTTTGGCGCGAAGAACTGGAAAAGTGGGTTTCAGGAATGCCGGAGGTGGTATTCGCGTAGGATTTGGGTTGGTAGGTGGGATTGGGCTGGGGGAAAACGATACATGCCGGAGGTTGATTCGTGTCCTACTGAAAACCACCCATTTTGCATTATAATTGCATAGTGGGAAGGTTTGGGGAGATTGGGCGCAAAAATAGTTCTAGATCGTCAGATCTGGGAGATCAACGGCTGAGATCAAATGCGAAGGGAGAAAGGATGTGTGGGAAGAAGAAAGGTGGGACCCGACGGATGACGTCATCAGTTTTGTCGGGTAGCGAAAAGCTATTTGGTGGAGTTGAAAAGAGGGGATCAATGGGAACTGTTGGATCGTGAGGATCAATGGTGGAGATTAACTATGGGAGGACTGGGGGGTACGGAGGGATCTCGGGGCCGGGGGCATCTGCAATGAATGAGAAATGGGGAAGAAGTCCTAGCCATTGGATCGTGAGAAGATCAACAGTGGAGATAGAACGTGTGCGGCGACTAGGGAGTATGGGCCACTTTGGTCGGGTGCCCCCGTAGTGAACCTGTGCCGTTGACCTGGGAGGAATGGATGATCCAAATTGAATCAGGAGATTGGATATTAGAGATGGTGGATGAGGGGTCAGGGGGATGGTGAATTTGCGAGGAAGCGAGGGCCATTAGACCTTGAGGATCAACGACAGAGATTAAATCAAAGAATGGCAGGCAGAAGGGGCTTGGGAACGAGGAAATGAGGATCATCGATGTGCGATGGCCGATGCAATGGAGCGATGCGATGGACGATAGAGCGGAGCGCGGAGGGCGATGGCCATAGGATCTTGGGGAATGGATGGTCCAAATCTCAACAGAGGATCAGCCATCGGAAGAAAAAGGAAAAGGGAAGCAGAACTAGGGAAAGAGTGATTTTCAATGGGAAATTCGCCGATGGCTGTTGGATCTGGTGGATGATTAACAACTGGGATCAAATCAGGGAATCGACCATCAGCGGGAGAGGAGACAGGGGAGCGAGAACTTTGGGAAGTGCGATGTGCCAATGAGCGATGGGCATTTGTTCGCAGGGCCGGGTTACATGAAGAGGAGGGGCTGAGGGCTTAAACCGAAAGAGGCTTAAGGCGTTCTTTTAATAAAAGGTCAGAAAATAGGCCCAAAAAGTGAGTTTTTGAGCCTTTTTTAGGTTCCGATAGGATAAAAAGGGTGAATTAAAACCATATGAAGGGGCTTTTTCATGATTTGAATGGATTTTTCAAGGGTAATGAAGGGTAAATGAAGAGTACGAAACCCTTTTTGAAGAGGAAAATGACTGTTAAAATGAGTGAAAAATGGGTGAAATGGAGGGGAGAATTATGAGATGATGAACATAACCCTTTATCACAGTTCCTTTGTATCAACAGGATAATCTTGGAGGTTTTGGGCGAATATTTTCAGTGGATTGGTAGATTTAGGATAAAGAACACAGTGGGCTCTCAAGAACTCACCAAGTTTTCATAAAAATTCGTTTCTTGAAAGCTTAAGAACCTTTTTAGCCATCATGAGATATAACAAAATTTATAGATGGCTAACACCATCCAAAGAGTCAAATTTTTCTTTTGGATTAATCTTACCTACATATTTTAATGTGTCTATTCCAAGTGGTCTTCTACTCATTACTTCAAACTATATCTCATGGAAATTCCATATGGATGATATGTTATGAAGTAAATTCCATTACAAAATTACCTAAGAAAAAGAAACTTACCCCATTGATACCTCAAAGAAATAAAAATGGGTTAATAAAAATGAAAAAAACATGTGGATTAATCATAATGTCCATCTCTACAGATTTATGTTTTCACCTTGGTTCTTCAAGGAGTTGACAAACAAGATGATACTTGGACAAATCTAAAAATTGTATTTGTAAAAACAAAATTATCCAAGTCCATTAGCTCGAAAACCAATTTATTTATTTAAATATTGGTGATTTATCTTGTATTCAAGGCTATCTAAGTTTAAAAAAAAAATAGCTTTTTTACTTGAAGGATATAACATAGCAAAGGATGATCAATGTATATATGTTATTTTATCTAAGCCTTGGTAGAGCATGTTTTGTATTTTCATATATTTTTCAGTACACTAGATAAGCTCTATAGGATCCTTAAAAAACACCCAATCTTCAAACTTTCTATGATTATTTGAATAGAGAAATATAACCTCTTACAACTTCAAGTGATAAGAATTGTAGGTACAACTAACAAGGTCTTATTGGCACAATAGCTGGATAAATATAAGAAATTAAAGATGCAACATCCTTGTAACAAGTAGAAAAACAAGGACCCTAACCTTCTTAAGTAGCTCCTACTCCCACTTTTGTGAAAGGAAAAAAATAAAAAAGTTAGAGGGTTGAGATACATTGTAATTTTTTTGGAAAGATGATTATTTGGAGTTTAATGTTTTAAGAAGATGGAATCCTTATAACAAACAATGTAGAAACACATTATTGATATTCATTATTATTTTTCTAACTCTATGAAAGGAAGAAAAGTTCTCTCTCTCTCTCTCTCTCTCTCTCCCGTCCCCTCTCTCTCACCTTTTAGGCAAGTTTGGATTCATAAGAGTGCATGATTACCATAGACACCCTTGCCTTTGCATGCAAGCAATTTCATATTCCATACCAAAAGAATGAGTGAATCTTTCCAAAATAATTTTAGAACCTTGTATACCTAGGGTTAGATTTCTATTAGTTGACCCCAAAGATGTAACTTTTTTTAATGTTTTTTTATTTTCCAAGATTTCTCAAGGCATGAGTAAAATAGCATACGCAAATAGGAAAACAAAAACTTCCTCTTTGTTTACAATTTCTTGAGATTGCACAAAGGTGTAAGGAAAATAACATACATAGATTAGAAAGGCAAAACCTTTATACAAATTGAAAAACTAAAATAATATATTAAAACAATATCATAGAGATTTTAAATAGCTTAAAAAATAAAATTATATACCTCTAGATCTGAGATGTATGATCATATGTATGGAAAAAATATTTTTTCTAAAATTAATAAGGTTACCAAATTGAAATGAAACTCCAAAGTTATTAGCAGTTAAATTGGCTATAAATATTTAGAAATAATAGAATCCAAAATCCCTTCAATGCATGCAATGACACATGTTCAAGATCATAGTTAACAACTAGAGTGGATTTTCATAGGAGCTTTGATATTATGTTTGAAAAATAAGGTATATCCACATATGTCAAACACATTAAGGAAACCACTCACACATAGATCAAATATTATTACACTAATATTTACATGGTTAAAACCCTCAAATAAGGAAACAACCCATGACCCCAACCAACATGACCGATCACAGTAATATATTAATAAAACAAGATTTGTTTTTTAGATGAAAATACCTAAAATTTATCATCAAGAAATGACCCTCCATGTTCTTTGAATAGAGATAATGGACTGATTAGGTGTTAATCCATAGAGCAAGTATTGTTAGTAATGAGGATATGAACCTTCATATCACTTGTCTAGAATATAATCATGACTATTAGATTAATTAGTTTAAAAAACACATTAAAGAAACACACTTTACCTAAAGACATATTAGACCTAGTTAAACTTAGCTTATTCATAAGTATACAAGTATCATAAGAAAAATTAATGTCTTACTCGTACGAAAAAAATAAAAAATGGTTTAGTAGAATAAATTTAAAAAAATTAAATAATGTAACTTTAAACTATAGATATAGAGATGATACCATCTTTTCTTCAGTGAATACATATACACATTCAAATTCAATAGAGTTATATATTTTTCACCATAAGACACAACTAATCAACTAAAAAACATTCTAGTTCCCTTAGTAGATCGGTAATTTGAAAAATAAAGACATCATTCACAATAGAAAGAAACTTAAATAAAAAACCACTCAACCATAGATGATATCCAAGAAACATAAATCTTGGAACAAACAAGGGAATTTGGGGGTACAATAAATATTATATGAAGACAAAGACAATAATTCAATAGAAAAAATGAAACAATATAAAAATTATGAAAAATAGTGTTTGATATGAAGAACCTTCTTATTATAGTTCTTTCTTTAAATTAGGAGGTGAACATGTGACTATTGAGAATGAGGATGACTAAGTGGCATTATGCAAAGTTAAGGTCTAAATCATTTTTTTCTCTTGGTTGGTTAAGCACCTTGGAAACACCTTTATCCATCCATAAAATTTTCAAACCCTTTACCCATCCCCTTTTCCAACTAATATGAGATTGAATGAGAGATTAAATGTCAAAATTTAATTATGCATTTCAATCACCAATCACATTCCATAATATGAAGTACACTAATGTGAATCTGTATGAGGTCTCAATATCCAACTTGTTACTAGCACTTTAGTGCTTTGGATTTTCAAATGTATGATGTACATTTATAATATCATTAATGCACATGACAACAATTGACCATTACTTATATCATTTCATGTGTATGCCCATGCCATGCATTCACAACACATGTCATTGAAAGAAGATAGCTTTTGAAATTGTAATCGTATTTGATTGAGATTAATCACTAAGAAGTTAAATTATGCTATTGATATTTATAGAAGGTGATGCAAATGTTGATATGAACTATTGACTAATTTGTATAACTCCAACATATTTTCCCTATTAGGATTATCTATTACATTCTACATGAATACATACAATATTATTTCCGTGAGAACATCATTTAAGGAATATAAGGTCAATCTAGAAGGGAAAAGTCACTGAAGGTGATTTGCAACTTCCTCCATAGTAATCCACAAAAATGTTGGCATCACTATCTATAAAAAATATGAGTATTCATTTTTGTGGGGTTACCTAAGCTCAATCAAATGTAGTTGGAATTTCAAATTTTAAATATCCCTCTTATGCATGTGATATGCAGGGCATGGCATAGGCATACACATGAAAGGACATTAGTAAGACATTGTTGATCATTATTATTTGCAATAATTGCATTGTTAAATTTTAATGAACATCTAATTGACAAAATCGTTAGTGTACCAATATTAAATATATTGACTTAGTTATAATTGTATTAAGTTGTAGAAATTCTAAACAGAGAAAAATAAATCGGTGTGGAAATAACAACAATTTGACATTTGAAGGAATCACAATGCCTATAACATCATTACCACATTAAGATCCATAGTTCTTAGGGAAACCAAGAAATATTTAGAAAGAAGAAAGGTATATATGTAGATACAAAAAATAATTAAAATAAAATAAAATACATTTTGATCTCAATAACTAATAAATTTTGACCATTCACATAAGGAAGGAAAGGAGAAATTGTGGTTTAGAGGGTATACGAGAAACATATGATAAATTTAACCTAATACTGCATATAAATAAAAGGAACCTACAAACTATACATATCCCCACCTCATCATGTCTCAATATTAACACAAATAAACTATTGTAACATTAGCCTTGCAATGAACAATAAAAAATATGGTTGTAGAAAGGTATTCATTTGAAACTAAAGGGGAATAAAATTTCACAAGAGTAATATTATGGTAGGGCGGGCTGGAGTAAACAAAACCCTTAGACGGATAAAATTTTCTTTAAAATAAAATCTCCCCATGTTGAATAATGTTAAATGTTTTACAAATACCCTTAGATCTACACATTTGATCATTGATAACTAAAGAAAGACACAACTTGTTAGTTACATAACAAATCAAATAAAAGACTTGTATTTTCAAGAAATGTGTTTACCTAACAATGCACAACATCATCACAGGGAACTAGGTAAATGGAACCTCTATTAATTGATTATATAATAGTTTCTCAATTGACATAATGACACAACCCAAGTTTTGTAGATTTCACTACACATACAGAATCTGGATCGTTTTTACAGAGTGCACAACCCATGCCATTGGAGTTTGGCTACTAAATTAATTAATTCAAATGACTAATAACAAAACACAACAAAGGGAATAATTTGAGTCTGCTCACAAGAAAGAAAAAAGGATTTCAAATATTTTATTCATTCAATTGTGCTTTTATAGAAAAGAATTTAGGTTATAGGACAACTCCCTCAGAGCGCTTGAATTTCCTATGTTTTTACACAACGAAGCCATGCACAACAACTAGAAACCTTCTTAACTCGCACAAAAACCAATTGCACTCTCTAAAAATTTCACAATTGTCAACCAAAGCCATCAATCCAACAACCAAACATCAAGGATCCAAGAGGTAAAATCGAAATCATGAATGCCAAAAAAAAACTCCCTTTCCTTCCTTATTCTTTGTGATTTATCCTCCCGTTGTTTAGCTTTTCGTATTCCACTGTAATAGATTTCTTCCCATGTTTCTGACCTCTTAATATTCGCAATATTAATAGATTCACCTCCTCTCAACAAGTAGACAAACCAAATTTTAACTTACACCCCATTATGGCAACACATCTAGTAGTGTTTTTCCTATAGCAGCGCAACTAAATAAATTTTTATTTTTGGTGTCTCAACATATCTATGCAAAATGAGTATCAACACGCATTCCTGGGAGTGTCATAAACTTGGGAGCAGTTGTAGACTTGATAAAATGTAGCTATATGAGTAGAAAAAACTAACGGTTAGGTGTATCAACAACTAACATAACAGGTGTATCAAAAACTTGAAACACATGGGAGTAACAACACTTATTACAAACTCAACATAAAATTGTTTTTGGTTGATGAGGATTTCCCAAGGCTAAGGATGCTCCTACATCAGGCACCCTTAGTAAGAAAATAAGAGCTACCATCTCATTTGGTATTTCCTGCCGATATTTAAGTCCCTTGAAGGCCTCCTAGATCTTTCTAAGTCACCCACAACACATCCTCAGATACCATGCTCCTCCATTTGACCAAATAATCAAGATATTCCATGTGGCAAGTCTTATTTCCAATCCTAGTGGCCAGAATTTCTTCCTCTATTTAGACATGTTTGACTAGTAATTCTTTCTTCCACTCAACAACCATACCTATCTCTTCACTTCTTCTATCCTTCATGGAACTCATATAGATCAAATACATTGAATACTAAAGATATATCCAAGTCTCTTTCTAGTTCCAACTCGTAGGAATTTTAAGAATTTTTTTGAAGAATTCGACATCGACCTATTTTTTATTTTAAATTGTTGTAGGTACCCTTGGAAAACCTCTCTTTCTGTATATGTGCCATTACCAACTCTCCTTCAGCAAAAATATTTGCTCTTTTTTTCAAATATTTTTTCTCATTGTGCATATCATTACTTTGCTACAATATTTTCTTCACTTGTCTGTGTATCAGCTACATGTTGTCTGCAAAATCACTTGCATCTACACTCCTCCTTTCCTACAAATTTGGAAACTATATCAGATCTACAATACCCTTGGGTGACCTCCCATAAATATCTAAAATGGAATCTTACTAGTGGATATGGTCACAGAGTCATTGTATGAAAAATATTTCTATGCCAAGACCATATCCCACTGGTTGGGATTTTCAACACTCAAACTTCTCAACAAATTCCTTAGTATCCTATTCACTAGTTCAATATATCCATATGTCTGTGGATGATAGGATGAACTATATAACAGCTTATATCCCATATTCTTCCACGATGTCTTCCATAAGTGACCTATAAATCTTGTATCCCGTCTAAATAAATGGCTCTTGGAAACCCATGAAGTCTCACTACTTCCTTGAAGAATTAAACAACCACTTCAATAGCATTATTTTTCCTCTTGCATGTTATTAAATGTACCATCTTCGAAAATTCCATGCTTCCTCTGTATTCTTGTAAATCCCAAGACAAATTCCATGCTTACATCTTCCCAAGGTATTTCTAGTACCAAGAATGGAGTATACAACCTTGTATTTTGATTTCTACCTTTGGCTAGATGGAAAACTCTAGAACACCCAACAAAATTTATGACATCCTTGTTGATGTGAGGCTACAAATGCCACTCCTTTACCAATTTTGTGGTCTTATCCATGCCAAAATTTCCACCTAGGCCTATAACATGTAGCTCCTTGATAAGATTCAACCTCATTGAACCCTGAGGAATGCACAACTACTAATTTTTAAATAAAAACCCTTCTTGGATATGGTAGTCCAAGAGCATGGTTATGTCCACACTCTAAGGTTCTTTACAAGTTATCCAAGCTTCTCCAAAATCGACATCTTCTTCATACAACTCCTTCATGCTTTCCAGAACTTTCACTTGTACTAACAAAGTGTTGAGTAATAACATACTCCTACTCAAAGCGTCTGCTACCTTGTTTGAATTTCTAGACCTATACTTCTGAAAAAATGTGTAAATTTGCACAAAATTCAACCCATTTAGAATTCATTTTATTCAACTTACCTTGACTATTGACATATTGTAATGCCTTGTGATTAGTAAACAATAATTTTTTTTGGGAAATAAATAATGTCTCCACTTCTTCAAGGCCTGCACAATAGCATAAAATTCCTAATCATATATGGAATACTTATTTTTGTCATCATTCAAATTCTCACTGAATAATGTTACTGGTCTTCCTTCTTGACTTAAAAATGGTCCAATTGTTGTCCCACTTGCATTATAATCAACTTGGAATGCTTTATCAAAGTTTGGAAGCACCAAAACATGTTTCTTTGTCACCTTCCTTTTTATATCTACAAATGTCTTCCATGTTGCTATTTTCCATTTAAAATTTTCCTTCTTCATGCACTCAATAAGGGGTGCACAAATTAGGTTTAAATTCCTAATGAATTTATGGTAGAAGATTGCCAATCCATGAAAGCTCCTCACCTCAAAGGTAGGCTGAGGTGTTGGCCAATCCATAAAACCCTTCACCTTTTCGGAAAGCATCTTCAAACCTTCCTTGGAAATCAAAAATCCCAAGTATACTAACTCATCCTACATGAATGTACATTTCTTCAAGTTGATCAACAACTTCTCTTCCATCAACCATTGCAACACTTTCCTTACATGCTCCAAATGCTCCTCTTTAGTTTTGCTGAAAATTAAAATTTCATCCAAGTATACCACACCAAATTTCCTTGGGAATGGTTTCAATACCTCATTCATGTGCCTCATTAATGTGCTAGGGGAATTAGTCAGTACAAATGGCATAACCAACCACTCAGACAATCCATCCTTCATCTTGAGAGTAGTATTCCACTCATCACCTTCCATAATATGGATTTGAAATAACCACTATTTAAATTGATCTTTTTGAAATATGCATCCCAACCCAAACAATCCACAATAGCCTCCATCTATGGCAAGGGAAATGGATACCAGATGGTTATCCTATTAATCAATCTAGAATCTATGCACATCCTCCATTCACCTATCTTATTTGGAGTCAATATTGTTGGTACAACACATGCAGTCAGACTTTATCTTATCAACCCTCTATCAAGAAGCTCTTGTACATGCTTATTTAATTAGTCATTATCTGTTGGGCTAATATTGTCAATATGATGAGAAATAATTTTCACAGGAATTATTCCTTTTGGAAATTCATCAAAAACAATCTCCTTGAATTCATCTAACAAGGATTTGATTTCTGTCGAGGTGGTTTCTAATTTTACTTCCTTCGAAAAAACCTTTGGAATCATTTCTAAGTATAATTTCACCTTTCGTTCCTCATGTACAAATTCCTTGTCTAAACACAACATGATATTTATGTTACACATTTTAATACTTCCACAACTTCTTATTGTTACAATTGTATTTTCCATCATTGGGGTGAGTTTTTATTGTTTTCCATCCTTCTTGAACTCATATGTATTCTCCCATCAATCATGGTGAACTATATTTTCAAGCAAACATGTCCTTCCTAAAAGTATATGTCATGCATCCATATCAACCACATGGCACAACACTTTTTCCTGAAGGCTGCCGATTTGAAAATTCAATAATCATTACTCAGTCGCAACCACCTGTTGTCCATTTTGTAACCAAGTAATTTTTAAAGGGTTTGGATGGACTAAAATCCGAGTTTCAACTTATCCATCACTTCAATGGACACTAAATTCTTTGTACTTCCACCATCTATGATGAAGTTGCAACACTTTCCTTGGACCTTACACTTAGTTTTTAATATTTTCCTCCTTTGTTTTGGTTTTTCTACTATCCTCTTCTCAGGCTTGAATAGTTCTCTGTGAAAAATCAAATTTTATCCCTACCCTTTTTGAATCATAGTCACACTTTATCCAGCAACAAAAGATTCATCATCTTGTGTAACTTTTTTTCTAGCTTCACCTCTTCTTCTTGAACCTTGTCCTTCTGGGCATTCATATTTCTTATGTCCTTCAACTCCACAACGACAAAAAGTACTACCTACTTTCCCTTTCCTCTTCCTCTTCCAGAAGTACTTCCACATCTACCACCTTGACCACTGGTGGATTCTTCCTCCTTTCCACCGCCTCTAGTAATACCTACCTTACCTATGCCTCTATATCCTCATCCTCTACCTCTCTGTTGTGTTTTTCTATTCAATTTTTCTTCAACCTTCATGAAATGTGATAGGATTCATCAACAATTTGGAAGTAATGCATAATTATTTCATCTTGAATCAAGTATTTCATTCATTCACATACCTTACGACTCTTTGAAATTTTTTTTTTTTATACCTGATCGGAGTGATAGTCTGAAAAACTCCTCAACGTACTCACGAACAGGGGCATCCTTTTGTATTAAATTATGGACTTGTATGTATTAATTTTGTTGGTAATTAACAAGAAAAAATTTCTCTTCGCTATTCATGGCCATCTTATTCTAAGTATTGATATTTTATAGATTATTATTTACTCTGTATTTCTACAACTTATCCCACCATAGTGCAGCATGACCTTTCAATTTCATCATGGAAAATTTCACCCGATTTGGATCCTGAACATTTTCATACTTGAAGTACCTTTCAAGTTTTATAATCCAATCGTTGAGGAAATAAAATCTCACATTTCGATCACAACAATAAACTTCAACTCTAGAAGTGCCTCTATTTCTCAAATATGAAATCAACCTCATTGTTTGGTCTCTCTCCCCATCCTCCTATTCTTCATTTTTTTCTTCTTCAAGCTCTAAATCTACCTCTGAATGTCCATTTCTTTTGTGCTCCAGATCTTCTATTCTTCATATTAATTCTTCTATATCTCTATTTCTTTCACCTCCTCGTCCTCCTCCTCTTCTCCTCAGTGACATCCTTACAAGTTGTAAATGTCTCACCAACATCCACTGAACTCAACCCAACTTGTAAATTCAACACTACTACTATGTAAACACCGAAAAGACTTCTTGGTACTTTATTACATGAGGAAATTCAAGGTGCAAATGCCATAACAAATCATGCTTTGACAACACTTGACACAACCTAGGTTTTGTAGCTTTCAAAGCACCTACATAATCTACATCACTGTTACAGAGTGTATAGCTGAGGCCATAGGAGGTTTTTTATGTCCCTATAATACTAGTATATCCCCTTATTGTTATTGTTCGTGTAGCCCCATTATTGTTATTTTTGTTCCCATGTATTCCCCATATTGTTATTATTGTGCCTGATATAACCCACTATTTTTATTATTGTGCCCTTACAATATTATTGTTATGACGACTCTAATTATATTGTGAACCTTTAGACTCCTATATATAGAAAGGAGGTTTCTTCATTTGAATCATCCAATATTTGGTCATTTATGTAATGTAAAGGAGGTTTCCCCCTTGAATTGGGTTTTTTTTAAAGTCTTTGATCTATCTTTTCTTCTATTTTGTGAGCTAGTTGCATAAAATTTGGCATTAGAGCTTTGGATTCTAGGGTTTCACTTCTTCAAACAGGTCATCTTGGCATTTTCACTATAAAAATTTTTCTATAAGGCTTCAGAAGTTGAAATTTTGACCACGTGGAAAAAAAATCTTAGTGAACTTTGTGTAAACCTTTAAAATCTTGGTTCACTATATTTTCGGAGATATGATATTGGGAAGTTATGGTTTTTGCAAGCTCCAAAATTCAGTCTCAAATAGGTTACCTAGGGAAAATCGTCATAAATTTCATTTCAGGCATCGGATTTGAATTCTATAAAAATCATCTAAAATTTCATGGACAGTAGGTTTTTTTGTAGAAATTTCAAAGCTGAAGGTAGAAACACTAACATGTGGAAATCCATACAAGTTTGCTCTATTGAACCAGTCTATAACCAGGTCATCATGGGAGCTAAGACATAACTATTTGAGGAAGACGTTAATCCTTGTCTAACATGGGCTATTTGAAAGAAGACTAAGAGGGATACCACAGGATGAAATTTTAGACCTTAGAGATTCGAAATTACATAGATATAATAGATTCAATATCGAGCTCCTACAAAGCAAGAAAAATGTGTGTATTTTTTAAAATTTTGCATAAACCTTGTTTGAAAAATTAGTTTTAAGTGATTCAAAGGGCATATTGAAGCATAGATATCAGCATTTGGTTCTAATATTCATCCCAAAGAAAACAATTCCACCCCCATTAAGACCTCAAAAAACCTCTACTATGATGCATGAAGAGGAATAATTGCAGCATGATATATCAAAATTACGGGACTAGGTGCAACAAATTTCACGCTCAAAAAGAGAAAACAAAGATGAACTAAAAGGGGACATGAATGGTTTAAATGAAGAAATAAAATGTGACATGGATGGATTAAAAGGTGATATGGATGGTTTAAAAGGTGACATGGGTGGTTTAATGGTGACATGAATGGTTTAAAAGAAGACATAGAAGGTTTGACAAAATTTCCACAAGAAATTCTTCCTAATGGTGAAATTTTTTTCCATGAAACTCATGACGAGAAAAAAGGAATGTTAATCATGATTTTATAGACTCCAATTTTTGGTTTAAGACCCACCATATTTGAAATATCGATATGAGTAATTTTGATGGTAAGGATCTGGTAATATTGATAATACATATGGAGCAATATTTTGATCTCCATAATGTGAAACACACACAAAAGGTACACATTGCAACTTTATATTTAGAAGTCAGACAATTTTTATGGTATCGATGGATTTGTTCTCATAAAAAAATTGTCACTTGGTCAATTTTTATGGAGGAAATGATAGCACATTATGAGGGTACACAAAGAAACACCTTCTTTAGCCAATTGATAAATCTCAAACAAAAGGGTTCAATGGTGGAGCACATTGAGGACTTCCAAAAATAGAATATAAGGTTAAATGATATTCTAGAGGATGATAGGATTGATGTCTTCTTAGGGAATTTAAAGGATAACATACAACATGAGGTTCACATTTGGAAACTTGATTCATTGGAGAAGGCATTTAGGTTGGCAAGAAAAATTATGGCAAGAAGGAAGCCTACCACTCACAACTATAAAGATGGAAGTGTTTCTACTCCCTTCCTCCCACAACCTACAAGGTTGACACCACAACAGTTGGAAACAAAAATGGCAAAAGGTATTTTTTATAGTTGTGATAGAAAATACACTAAGGTCATAAGTGTGTTGAGAAGAAATTACTTTACATAGATTGTGAAGAGGAGGAAGAAAAGGAATAAGAAACTTCAAAAGAAGAGGATATACACCAAGAACCAACTCTAGATAAAGAAGAAATGAATACAACCATATCTTATAATGCATTGGCAGGAATTACCACTCCTCAAAATCTCAAGATAAAAGGACATATCAAGAAGAAAAAGGTCATAGTTCTAATTGATTAAGGTAGTACCCAATTTTTTTTTCATTGTAAGATAGCCAAGGAATTGAATTGGTTCCTATATCCAACATCAGAGTGTCAAGTGATGGTGGAAAATGGAGGAAATATAAATTTCTCTAGAAAGTGCCATAATATCAAACTAACTATGGGGGAATATGTATTTAATAGTCCAATACTTTCCATTCCAATGGGTGGTGTTGATGTTGTACTAGGAGTCAAATGGTTACAATATTTCAGTACGACAGTTTTTAATTTTCAAAAACTTTTCTTGAAATTTTTTTGGGAAGGAAAGGAAGTTGAATTATGGGGTATCACAGGGAAACCAAGAAAAATAATTAGCTCTAGTGGCTTGACAAATCTTCTAAAGAAATAGGAATGGGGCGTAATTGTACAATTATGCTCACTAGCAGTTCAAACATTGAAATCATTTATTTCTCCAGATCTCCAAAAATTCTTTGAAAATCATTCCAAGGTATTTGAGACTCCCAAAGGCCTCCCACCTATTCATGATCATGATCATGCTATTCATTTTATTCCAGGAAGTGTTCCTCCAAACATCAGGCCTTACATATATCCTTATTCCCAAAAGGGTGAAATTGAACATATGGTTGCAAAAATGCTAGAGGGAAATATAATTAAACCTAGTCAAAGTTCTTTCTCCGCTCCAGTAGTATTGGTTCACAAGAAGGATGGATCATGGCATATGTGTCCAGATTATTGGGAGCTCAACAAGATCACTATTAAAGATAAATTTATCATTCTTGTCATTGATGAATTATTGGATGAATTACATGGAAAAATTTACCTCACCAAGTTGGATCTTCTTTCAGGATATCATAAAATAAAAATGAAGACTGGAGATATTCCAAAAACAACATTTAGAACTCATGAGGGTCATTATGAATTTTTTTTCATGCCTTTTTTCCTTATCAATGTACCTTCTACATTTCAAATTTTGATGAATTCCATTTTCAAACCCTTTTGTAGAAAATTTGTGTTAGTATTTTTTGATGATATACTAATATACAAAAAATCTTGGAAACAAGAATTCGATAGCTAAGAAATCCATCAATTTCATAGTATCTCAGCAAGTGGAAGAACTTACCTACTGAAGATTCCACATGGGAGGATGATAATTTTATACAGAAGCATATAGAACTACTCAAGCGTTGAGGAATTTTTTTTTTTTAACGAGAGGGGCATGTTAGGTCGCTATAATACTAGTGTATCCCCTTATTTTTATCGTTAGTGTATCCCCCTTATTGTTAATTTTGTGCCCATGTAGTCCCCGTATTGTTATTATTGTGCCCCATAGAATCCCACTATTGTTATTGTTGTGCCCTTACATTATTATTGTTATGTTGGCTTTGATTATATTGTGACCCCTTAGACTCCTATATATAGAAAGAATGTTTTTTCATTTGAATCATCCAAGAATTTATCATTTATGTAATGTAATGGAGGTTCCCCCCTCGAACTTCAGGGTTGACTTCCTTTGGAAGTTCTTCTTTCATGATGACTCTTTTCCTAGGCTTTCCTCTAGAAGAGGAAGTTGTCTCCTCCTTAATTTTTGACACAGTATTCTTATGAAATAGGGTATCATCTTGATTCAATTTCATTTTACATAGATCCATGAATGACCTTAAGTTCTGAGGTTTCTTGGGTGAAATTCTTGTTGGTGAACTGCTGATATGGACTTCATTAGTTGGTTTTGTTGTTGGCATAGATGTAGGGTTTCTAGCCTTCTTGGTCAAGCTTCTATTCTACCTTCTAGATGATATGGAGGATGGGCCAGCTTGTGAGGGGATTGATGAATGAGTAGGGTTTGGCTGTTGTTTTTTTGAATCCATCACTTTTCTAGGTCTCCCTACTCTTCTTCTAGAATAAGCAGTGTTAAATCCATCCTCTGTTATAAACTTCTCCCAGGTAGTCCTTCTCCTTCTCAAGTGATAAGATATCAATATATTAATCAGGCCTCTATGATATAAGTTATGTAATAAGTAACCTGGGGTCTTTTGTAACCTCCGAGACATTGATAGGAAGGATATATGGAGAAAAAAGGGTAATTTCATGGGTCTGGCACTTGAAATATGGACTAAAAACCTCATTTGATATTTATGAACAGTCGAAAATATTCCTTCACAAGTTATATAGCGTTGGACAATAGTGATAACATGTTTCCATTCAGGTTTGAAGTAAGAAATGTGTATGGTAGGAGTCCATCCGATGTGCTCATGCTTAGGCTTCAAATAAACATTTGCATCAACTTTAAGAAGAGTTTTATTGTTTTTATGCCAAGGCTCACCTGTTTAAGAAGTCTGAGTTGCTCTGGAAATGATGGTTTCTGTAATGTTCAAGGTTTGAGACCCAATCTTAACCTTCTCACCACCAAAGGTCTCTGCAAATGCTTGAGTGACGACCACATTCTCACCAAAGAATTTCTTTAAGAATTTGTACCAACCAACTCCCTTGAACTCGACCTTAGCTTGAATATCCACAAAGAGGGTTTTTGTTGGATCAAACCTATTTACCTTACCTCCTTTGCCCATATTCTGCTTGTTAACTCTAACCTTCGACATAGCTGTAAAACAAGGATTAACCTCCAAAACCCTACCTACTGGCACATGTTAACCCTAACCTCTGACACAACTGTAAAACAAGGACTAATCCACCAAGAAACCCTACCTGCTTGCACCTGTAACGAATGATCTTAAAATGGAGAATAAAAACCGGCAATGCAGTTGTCACGGTAGCAGATGGAAACATGTTATACATGCCATATGACTCGGTAAAAAAGGCTGACACAAATCGTAGGAATAATTTAAAACCACTTCCACTTATTTCACCAACTCCATCACTCATTATTTTTACTTGTATTGTGCTTGTGATGCCTATGCCTTTTAGTAAGTAGCAATATAGTGGCATAACGTTAGCATATAAATGATCACCTTTTAATTCATATCTCAAATGAAAAATGAATACTCTTTGGATATGCAACAAATTATACTTCAACATTTTCCTTAATCTTCAAATAGAAATGCTAACTTCAGTTAAATAATATTTCCCCTACTCCATTGTATAAATTTGCAGGAAATTACTACCCTTCTGAAAAAGACTGCTTTTTATGTAAAAATATTAACTTTTAAAAATGATAGTTGCATTTCATGGAAAGAAAAACTAATGCTTTTGTTATTCTTAACCAAACTTATGATCCTAATACTCTGTCTATGACCTTGGAAAGGAAATGACGGTGAAAGAATAAGACTCTTTTCAAATGGGAACCTATGACTTCAACCACTGAAAGTAGTTGAAAGGCCTATTTAGAAGAGGCTTTTCCCTATCAACCTTGTAACAGAAACAACGTATTGGACTCAGAACTGCTTTTGAATTTAATTAAAAGTGAAAAAGACTCATAAATTTTAATCCTCCAAGGTTCTTCACTATGAGCTAGGAGATGGAAGAGGATCAAAGACAGGACTTTACAATGACACCCAGACTTTGATTTTTTTTTTTTTAAATTGTAGTGCTAACATGAACAATGTCATTTTTGGAAATAATGCTCCAATAAGAATTATAGGAAAGGGAATAGTTAGTCTTGATGAAAATACCAAGGCTCAAAATGTGTTGTCTTTAGAAGGTCGCAAGCACAGTTTGCTCAGTGTGAGTCAAATGTGTGATAATGGCTACAATGTGACTTTTTGATCCAAATATTATGAGATCCGAAAAGAAGAAAATGGAAAGCTAGTGGGAAAGGCAGCCATGACTCACAATAATGTATAAGTTTGTGATGAATCCATAATGAGTTGCAGCCCGAGTAAGACAAATCAAACGTGGTTTTGGAATATATGATTTGGTCGTATAAATTTTGATATCTTAATCAAAATCAACAATATATAAGAAATAAGAGGATTTCCAATGTTGTTGAAGCTCGTCACTCAATATGCAAGTCTTGTCAATTTGGAAAGTAGGAAAGGACTCAGTTCAATACAAAGGATTTCTCAACCTATAAACCTTTGGATTTGATTCAAATCGATATATGTGGCCCTATAAGGACAAAAATCCCAAGAGGATAAAGTTACTTTATTTTATTTATTGATGATTTTACGAGAGCCACTTGGATAATCATGTTGAAAGAAAAATCAGAAGCTCTGAAAATTTTCAAGATATTTAAAGCTTGGGTTGAGAATGAGAAACATCTAAATATCAAATGTTTAAGATCATACAGAGATGGAGAATGCAATTTAAGAGAGTTTGAAAAGTATTGTGAAAAACATGGCATAAGGAGGCAGTACTCAGTGGTTTAAACTCCACAACATAATGGAGTAGTAGAGAGAAATAACATAACAATTTAGGATATGGAAAGAGATATGATCGATGAAGTATATGTTCCAAAAAACTTATGGGGAGAAGCAGTAAAATAAACTGTCTATTTAGAGAACAAGACACAACTCAAGCCTAACAATGATAAGACTCATGTTGAGAGTGTTGGACCCTCCAACATTCAAGGGATCCTCCCAATATGAAGTCCCAATTAGACTTCACACAATTTGGTGTAGGATTCCCATCCAGAATACGACTCAGTTTCTAAAGTAGTGGGTTTTAATGATGTGCCTTGGTTGCAAGAACACATATAGTGGTGTATTTGTGACTTCAGGAAATAAATGTGTGACTCTACGGAGGGTCAAGTGCAATGCATGAAGGTTCTAACATACAAGGGGAAAATGAGTGAGCCCCTTAGAAGCCTATAATAGTACACATATTGAAAGGAAAACACGAGCATAAAGATATCACAAGCTAGCCTGCAAATTAGTTCATAACTTAATCGTGATGTAAATATATGTCAAAATTGTAATGTTCCCAATTTTAGCCTTAAGCTAAAATGGAACATTATAGTTGCATATTTTCATTTTGTTGAATAAAAGTGGGTAAAGTGACCCATTCATGTAATAAACAGGAATAAAATCCCTTACAATGTGAAAAGGGATCATGATGGAGCTAGATTTCACACCCTCATGTGTGAAAGAGGTTAAAATGCAAATGGACAAGGCTTAGTTGACCAAGTCAAACTGCGTTGGCATGAGTTGGAAAGCACTAAGTGGGACAACATAGTTTTAGTGGAGGAATATTCCATGGGGGAGGAAACTTCTAGAGGAAGGAAGGTGGAGACTTCGTAGTGTTTAAAAGAGGAGCAAGGCAGCCCATTGAGATTATCTTGGATCATTTGATTATTTGTCTATTCAGACTAATTGCTGCCTCTTGTTGTTCAGTAGAGTTGCAGTGCCTTCGGGCACGAGGGAGTCTTGTTTATGAATTCCTCTCCTTCTTGAGTAGCTCATGAAGGATTGCACTCATCCTCCATATTTCGGCATTCAGGCCATAGCTTCAGCCATCTACATTAGCGCAGTCTCTGCAGCAGATATTGTGCAGTGTTGTTGGGTGTTGCTGGGGAGGTTTCCACACACCATTTTGAGATAATATTTCATAGGAGGGAGGTTATATACTTCCGGGAGGTTAGTGAGGATTGTTCTAGAGCTTATTCCACCATCATTGGCAGGAGGCCAACCATTTCCATCAGTTACAATGCAAACCCTCTCATAGACTGTGTTCTAGTTGGAGCACATTTGCAGTGAGGGTGTTGCAGACATTTCAGAGGGTGAGATCTTTGGTGTATGGATTAGCCTTGCACTTCATATTTCCAAAGGAGAAGGGCTCTTCATCAGATTCAGCTATTCAGCCTTCTCCATTCCATTCCATGTATTGAGTTGCTGCTGCTACCCAGCAACTCCGGCATTTCAGTAGTTTTTCATATTTCAGCCAATCCTTCTAGGATTGACTTGAGGTAGTGATTGGGAGCTTAGATATTCTCTCCCAATGATGTGTGAGCCATATCTATGTAGATCCTATGATTTTTTTCACTCAGTGTAGAAGTCTCCCTCATGTGACTGCACAGTTCCTATTCATGGGCATCCTGGTATGGAGCAGCATTTTGTATTATGGCATGTGTATTCATGGAAGACTTCTTGCCTTATTCTTTTGATATTCATTGTATCATTTTGCTGCTATTATTTCATAATAAAATGGCTCAAGGGTTTCCACACATTTTTGCATAATGTTTATTCACTTCTATTTCCATTTTATGTCTTTATATTGTTGTAGTTGCATTTTTGGGTTATCTTGCAAGATTCCCAATCTTGTTGTATTTCCCTCTTAGGGATATTGTCCCTTGAAAACACTCTATAGACAGAGTATGATAGTGGGCCAGGAATCCTCTGGAGCTCATCCTTCTTTATGAAGGTGACAAATCCAGTAAATGCCCCTTCAGTCTATCTCTGGAATAGATTTGCTTGTCGATTGATAATGTTTCTGAAAAAAGGAACATTATAGTGGTATCAGAGAGTAATCTTGGCTCAGCCTATGGATCTTTGCCAAGATGCCATCTAAGAAGAAGAGGAAGAATCCAATTTGTGGAGAAGAAGAAAAAAAGGAGATGAGCTAGCCAAGCTTCTCCCTAGATCCATCTAGGGCTTTCATGGGAGCCCCGAGCAAAAGAAAAGGGAGAGATTTGAAGAATCTCTAGAAGGGTTTGAAGCAGAAACAAAATCTAGGGTTTCTGATGAGGAATGTGAACATTCAGTCACATCCTTTGATGCACAGCGCAGTCACGTGTGCAGTTTGTCATGAAAGAGATGGGAAAGGAAGGAGACGTGACCAAGAAGAAAACTCTTGGAGATTTTGTAAGAGAGTATGGGTTTCAAACTCCAGCATTCAGAGATCATATCATGGATTTTTGCAAGTCTAAGGTGAAAAGGAGCTAGCAGCAAGATAGATTTGTTCTATCTACTTTCAGAAGTTCACCTACATGTTCAGCCAAAGCATGGGTAGAGGAGTTGAAGACCATGTTGCAGCAGCACAAAGTTTCCAAAGGAGGTGCTATCAGATTTGCAGCGCTGCACTTTAGAGGTAAGACCTATGCATGGTGGATATTTGAGTCATGTTCTTTAAAGGATGCAAATACTTCTTCCTATTTCAGATTCATTGGAGCAATGATGGAAGGATTTGGTGGGAGAAAATCTGAAACACATGCAGAGAAACAAACCAAGACTTTGCATGTAAAAGGGGGAAACATAAACTCAGTTCCACTTCAGAACATTGATGAGAAGGCTAACATCTTGCATCATGCCTTGTTGGAGGCAAGGTATCCATCTCATATTCTTACACAAGAGAGCACGGAGGTCTCTTTTTCAAAAGGAGATCAGATTTTGGAGAAGTTTCCCCTACATATTGATGATGAGGAGGGCAACTGCGTTGGAATAGCTAGAGTTGATCCAGTGCCTCATGCAGAGGAAAGAGGAGCTCTTGCTCCACATAGAGGGATTCTTGTGTCTTTGCAAGAAATTCCCCAGGATCTCCCATGTAGAGATTGAGGCACAAATCATGATACATCTGTGCCATTGTTGGTAGGGTGCAAAGATATGGAGATATAAGGAAGAGATAGGGAGGATGATCAACATCATGGGATGAGGAGCACACACCCTATCTATTTTATGAGGTTGATGCACCTAAGATGATGATTGGATTGCGCAGTGGAAGCATGGAGGGTTTTCTCCATTCATACATTCATTCATCTCTTGATGGTGGTGTCTCATTGCATGGAGACATTGCACCAAGGAGACCACTAGATCAGCAGAGGAGGTTGGATGCTCCACATTTGGGGGCCTCACACCTTGATTTTAGGAGGGTGGAAACCTTGGGAGAATTCATCACAGCGTAGAGAGTTTGGGATAGACTCAAGGAGGAGGGAGACACTCTCTCATTTTCAGCATCACCCACTCTCATCAGTTATACTACGCTGATATAGTTGCTGCAGAGGTGAAGGATATCATCTTCATGATGTAGGATGGTTGCTTCATAGATTTGGTGAGAGAGATGATACCTTCTTTGAGGAAGGACTCTTTCATGCATTGGAGTAGATGGAGGCCACTCATGCTTTCATTTCCCAGGATCGGGAGATTCTTTGGAGGTGATAGTCTCTCATGGGAGGCTCATTTTCAGAGATCATCATTTCTATTTGAGCATGAGAAACTACATGATGGCATGGAAACAACTTTGAGGATGAATTTGGCATGAGGGGATGTCAAGGTAGTAGGCAGCAGCGTGATGGAGCACCATATTGAAAAACACCAGCGCTGTCTATATGGAGGATTGATCCAGGATGGAGAACTCAGCTTTGGTTGGGTATTCCCCAGGATCTTGGTTCATGCATGACTCTTGGATGGCCTTGATGGAGATGGTAGGTACTTAGTGGATGATATGATCATCTATCATCATGGCAGAATCTTCTTGACTATAATTTCTAGTCTCAAGGAGAAACTATTGCATGCAGCACATGAGGACTTCTTAGTTGTGCATTTGGATGCATACTTGGCTTTGATAGAGGAGTTCACTTTGGAGGGCATTCAGCATGATCTACATTAACATATGGATAGACGCAGAGCCCAATTGTTTTTGGAGAGGCTGGCACAACCATTCCCTTACTCATTGGAGGAGAGGGAGAGCATTCAAATGAGCCATTTCAGCTCAAGGTCTCAAGTACATGGTAGAGAAGGTATAATTTCACATTATGTACCTCTTTACTTTATATGAGCAGCATATTGATCAAGGAGGATCATCCCTTCTTGCACTTGGTATAATGCACTTGCAGCTACTTGTAGCCTTGATTTTGGCTATTCTTATGAGGGTTGTGGGGGAAGCCACATGTTTCTCGGTGTGCACCATTGGCACCAATTTGTATTCTCATGTTTTATCTTATGATGAGATGTTGTGGCAGCAAACAAGTGGCTATTTTAGCACTTGTTACTTTGGATTTTGGGGCAGGCCAAGGAGGCACTGCGTAGGTTCCATGAGTGGGATTTGGAACCACTCTTTGGTTGTCATTTGACAACTTGTTTCTATTGCATATTTCTCCTTATGTATTTCTAATGTTGAGAATTATTTGGAGAACATTGTATGTACAACCCATTGGGATCATGATTCTCCCCATTATACATGTTTTATGTTGCAGGAGATACCATGGGGAAACCGTGATTTCCACATTGCTACTTGTACCTTCTTGTGGGAGGGACCACTTGGAGAAATTGCAGAGGCATTTCATGGTTGATTTTCTTGATGGGGTAGCTTGGGCCATTCTTGGAGGCCATACTATTTCAGCCCTAGGATAGAGGTAGTCCCAAGAACACTTCAAATGGAGAGAGGACCATCTTCAGAAGCACAAGCACACTCTCCATTCAGCCCCAACACATTGCAGAAATAGGGGGTTAAGATTTTCATTTGGATGATAGCATGGATGAGAGGATAATCATTGGGAGCAGAATTATCCCATGCATATCATCACTCCTACTTTAAGGAGGCCACATTCCAGCAGGAAGGATTCCACTACACCTTCTATCTTTCCATGAGGAGCATCATTTTTAGTTTGCATACTTGGGAGAGAGCATTGGAGGGCAGATTTATGGCAGCATATTTTGAGCAGTGGTGGGACCATGGATGAGGAGGCCACAAGAGAAGAAGGAGGAGAAATTTTGTTCTCTCTATGAAATTGCTTGAGGACAAGAAACATGTGGGAGGGGAGGACTGTAATGTTCCCAATTTTAGCCTCAAGCTAAAATGGAGCATTATAGTTGCATATTTTCATTTTGTTGAATAAAAGTGGTTAAAGTGACCCATTCATGTAATAAACAGGAATAAAATCCCTTACAATGTGAAAAGGGATCATCATGGAGCTGGATTTCACACCCTCATGTGTGAAAGAGGTTAAAATGCAAATGGACAAGGCTTAGTTGACCAAGTCAAACTGCATTGGCATGAGTTCGAAAGCACTAAGTGGGATATCACAGTTTTAGTGGAGGAATATTCCATGGGGGAGGAAACTTCTATAGGAAGGAAGGTGGAGGCTTCGTAGTGTTTAAAAGAGGAGCAAGGCAGCCCATTGAGATTATCTTGGATCATTTGATTATTTGTCTATTCAGAAAAATTGCTGCCTCTTGCTGTTCAGCAGAGCTGCAGTGACTTCGGGCACGAGGGAGTCTTGTTTATGAATTCCTCTCCTTCTTTAGTAGCTCATGAAAGATTTCCCTCATCCTCCATATTCCAGCATTCAGGCCATAACTTCAGCCATCTACATCAACGCAGTCTCTGCAGCAGATATTGTGCAGTGTTGCTGGGGAGGTTTCCACACACCGTTTTGAGCTGATATTTCAGAGGAGGGAGGTTCTCTACTTCTAGGAGGTTAGTTAGGATGGTTCCAGAGCTTATTCCACCATCATTGGCAGGAGGCCAACCATTTCCATCAGTTACAAAGTAGACCCTCTCATAGACTGCATTCTAGTTGGAGCACATTTGCAGTGAGGGCATTGCAGACATTTCAGAGGGTGAGATCTTTGGTGTAAGGATCAGCCTTGCAATTCAGATTTCCAAAGGAGAAGGGCTCTTCATCAGCTTCAACTATTCATCCTTCTCCATTCCATTCCATGTATTGAGTTGCTGCTGCTACCCAGCAACTTCGACATTTCAGTAGTTTTGCATATTTCAGCCAATCCTTCTAGGATTGACTTGAGGTAGTGATTGGGAGCTTAGATATTCTCTCCCAATGATATACGAGCCATATTTATGCAGATACTATGATTTTTTTCACTCAGTGTAGCACTCTCCCTAATGTGACTGCGCAGTTCCTATTCATGGGCATCCTGGTATGGAGCAACATTTTGTATTATGGCATGTGTATTCATGGAAGGCTTCTTGCCTTATTCTTTTGATATTCATTGTATCATTTTGCTGTTGTTATTTCATAATAAAATGGCTCAAGGGTTTTCACACATTTTTGCATAATGTTTATTCACTGCTATTTCCAGTTTATGTCTTTATATTGCTGTAGCTGCATTTTTGGGTTATCTTGCAAGATTCCCAATCTTGTTGTATTTCCCTCTTGGGGATATTGTCCCTTGACAACACTCTATAGACAGAGTCTGATAGTGGGCCAGGAAGCCTCTAGAGCTCATCCTTCTTTATGAAGGTGAAAAATCCAGTAAATTCCCCTTCAATCTATCTCTGGAATAGATTTGCTTGTCGATTGACAATGTTTCTGAAAAAGGAACATTACAAAAACACATTCAACAAGATTCATACTAATTCAAATGAAATATTTCATAAGGATAAGTGTAAGTGAAATGACATACATTTCAAACATACAAGAATTGTCCTACTATATTCACAACATATTCATGAAAATGTGTCGACTTTGAGATTTATATTAAAGTGAAAGTTCAAATCATACATATACCATTGACGAACCACTAGCCTCAATAATGGAAGATGAAGTCTAAACCTACTCCTCCAAAGAAATATACTCCCTGTATGCTATGGAGAAGCCAAGGCTCTCAAAAAAAATCCCAAGCTCCTAATCCTAAGCTAAAAGCCATTAACCTAGCCAAAATCTTGGCTCCCCAAGTGCACTTTCCATGAGTTACGAGGACATATTTATAAAAAATGGATGACTATTCATCTCACTTTTGTGACTCTTGGACTTCTCTCATGACTCTTCAACTTATTTACAAAATGACACTTCAAATTCCACAATTGACGCTTATAATTCCACTTACAAATTAATTACAAAATAATATTACAGTATACTCATACCCATATAGGAAAAAATTGGGTAGAGCCAACTAGATAGCCTAATAATACAAAAAAAGGTTAAGCTTGAGTTTGGGGAAAATCCATCTCAGAAACTTCCACTTGTTGTTTCTCATTCACGTAACAGTGCCAAATTTGTACTATGAAATGACTTCCCCAAATTGTCTGATGGTATCAAGCTAGAAGCGAATTTTATCCTACAATGGTTTGGAACCGGTATGAGTTTCCTTCTTTAGTAGGAGAAACACATTATTGATTTGGTCAGGGCCATGTTGAGGCCTCAGAATTCCGTTGTCACAACATGGGGGAAAACCACCCAGTCCAGACCTTAGATAAATTCCTTCTCCGTTTGGTGTGGTGGCTTCGACTGGGGATGAAGGGACCAGTTTCCCAATAAGGATGATTTTTGGGTGTGTTCTGTTTATATAACATGAAATGGGAAATTATTTTAATCTATCACATGCATTTATGTAGCACTTATCTATTCTACTATATACCCGAGATGTTTCTTCCTTTATGCAATCTAAATAGATATCCTCCAACTATTAGTAATGAAGATTATTTAATAGTTGAAAGAGATGAAAATTATGTAAAGATGAGTCTTTTAACAAAATAGGTTGATTAAAAGAAGTGTGAAAAGTATATCACGCTCATATGTGTGATTATATATCAGATAAGAAATCATAGACAAATATTAGTACATAAGTGCATTTAACATTCATTTATGATAACCATTCAAATATATAATGCAAGTAAAAAGATAACTGTCAATCTAGAAAGAAAAACTTAATACAAGTGAATAGAAGTACCATATGTACGAAGTCCTACTCATATAAACTGACAGTAGATTTTCTTCTCCTCTTCACTTTCAAGAAATTTAAAGAGTAAAATAGTGTAACATCAGTTAAACAACTTCAAATGTCAAAATATAACAGATTGTGTTCCATTAATCCATCAAATCATTTGCAAACTTACAGAAGTGCATTCTTTGCAAATGTTTTTGACAAATTTCTGGACCCTTCTTTAAATGCATAAGAAGGGTTTAAATACTAGACTATAATATGTTTAAAAATAGATTATTACATAAAAATAGAGGAGGTTTCAAACAACCATCCTTGTAAGACAAACTTCAACTACAATATAGGAAAATAAAGTAACAATATAACTATGAGTTTTGATCCTCCATTTGGATTTGATCCCAAAGTTGACAAATATCTAGCATGGGTTTAAGTTGAGTTGGCTGTGAAATTCTTGATCTGACATATCCCTTGATTGCTGCATTTGAGAGTGTTGGTTGTGATATTTTTGTTGAATCAGTTAGTCGCAGGGTTTGGTACTGACAATAAGGTTTGATCAGAAAATTAGAATAATTTTCTTGATCAAAATTATTTACTTTTTTAATCATTTCTTCATGCATTTTCGTCCTTTTTTTTCACTGTGCTTCCAACAACTTGATTTCTGAGAGAAATTTAGATGTGGACTCTTTGATAAGCTCAACTTTCAAAAGTTGTTCACATACAGATTCAGTAATTTCCTTTGCTAACTTTGATGCTTTTGTTGTTGCTTTGTCTGCGTGCCTTAACTGTGCTTCCCAATCTTTAAATAAGATTTCCTTGTGAAATTATCTACGTGGGGTAGATCAGCTTCCATTCTTGAGTCTGATGCTTTCCATTGAATGTGTTCATTGATTTTCTTCTCAATTTTCTCACACTCAAGTTTCTGGATAGCCACTTGTTGGATCATGATTTCACTTGAATCATAATAAGAGCTAGTAATAGAAGCTTGTTGGAAAAATACTTCTTGTTGTTGTTTTAGCTTAGCATTCACTTCCAAAGCTTCCCTTATGAATTGATCTACCTATGGCTGGCTCTGTAATTTTTTTATGGCTACTTCCAGTTGCGTTTTCTTTTCTGTAAGTTGGACCTGATGCTGGAAAGTTAATATTTCAAAATCCTTTTGAAACTAAGACATTTTCAATTCCATTTTCCTACTGGATTTAGAATTTTCTTGCTCTAACAGTCTCTCTAAATCTTGTATTTTGTCTTCTCTCTAATTAAGTAAAAATTGAACTTTAGTGGCCTTATCAATAGTGCAGTAGAATATGCCCCTACAAATTGTGATAACTTGGTTAAATGTTCAGTAGGATCAGGTAGAGGATCCTTCCATAGAACATCAACAGATTCATTTGTAAGATTATAGAATGTATCATCAATTCTTCTCCTTTTTCTTCTTTGACTGCAACCTTATGATTAGATTGTAAAAGACATCTAATGAAGGAATTTATTCAATTTGTAAAAATATCTGCTCTGTGGGGTAGGACGAAATGATCTCTCGATCATGAGTTTCAGGTACTTGTTGGAGCGGAGTAGCAATTTCTACTAATTTCTAAGAATTTTCTGGTGTCTAAAAACTGGTAGTTTGATCAGTATTAGGATTTGGTTGAGAATTTTGCAATGCCTTAGAAAATTTATCATATTTAGTCTTCAAATCCTTTGGCTAAGATTTTTTTTCCTGATCAGATGTATTTTGGTTGTGCTAAAATTTTTTAGAAGATGATTTAGTTCCATTAATTCCTCCTTTCTCTTGCATCTCAATCTCTTTAATTACTTGATCAATTACCTTTTATGGGCTCTCATTTCTGTTTTCAGATTCATTATCAAAATTTATGAATTCTGAGAATTGTATTCTGATTGCCCTAACTCATTTTCAGACATGTATTTAGCTTCATTATCTGAGCTACTACTCAGAATCGGTCTGTTGACATCTTCAATAGTCAATAAATCCAAAGGAATCCTTTCCGGTCTCTTTTTTATGTATGCTTGTAAGGCTTCCAAGTCATCTTGATTGAGCTGACTGGATGCAAACTTTAGTACATCTGAAAAATTTTCAATAACTTGAAAGAAATCATCAAATCTATCTATCTCTTTAAAAAAAGGTTTCACTTTGAGATCTGCCATGTAATTTTTAATTACATCATTGGAATCATATGGCCGCTTTGGCATTACAGCCAAATTCAACAAATTAACATTTGAAACTTCCTTGAAGGCATGACCAATATCAAAAAGTGCAAAAGTACCGCACTATAAAGGGAAATTAGGCCAAATGGCCTTCTTAGCCGCTTTGATTTATTTCGAAATACCATTGACCACAAGTTGGTAATAAATCTCTCTAGCAAGTAGCTTGTTAGGAACATAATATGGTAGGACGTGGGGAGAAGCATAACTCCCGAAAAATCTGACATAGATGAAACTTTCTTTTGCAAACCATCTGGCAGCGGGAAAGATGTTTGTACTAGCCTCTTGGGAAATCCTAGGGGGTTTCTCATTGAATATAATCTGGTGCATAGGTAGTATGAATCTATGAAATTTTTTGTAAAAATGTACATGAAAATTCGACTCCCAAAGGGCTCTGTGGTAAATGTGGATTGGAGTAGGGTCTTGGGTCGTCCACTTCCATCCCATGGTAGTAAAACTCGAACAAAAGAAAATTGCGTCCATAACATAGGCACTCATGTAAAAGGGGGGTATTGCCCTAGAGGAAACACTTCTTTTACTCCTATACTTCGTGATACTTCTGGCTAAATTATCAAATAGGATATTTTCCCAATTCAGAATTAAAGAATTAATGATTGCGTCAATTAATGGGACCCAATCTACAAAAAACCTAGTTGTGTCAGGCTTTGCAAATAATCTACACAACATTCCAGCAACATAGCAATAAGGGGAAGGAAGTTGTGCTATTGGGTACATATCGAGTTTGTCCCTTTTAATCTTGCCTTGGGCATCCTTCCATTCCTTTATAAATTTCATCATGTCTGGATGTTTATTTGTAAAGCCTTGAGAAAAAGCTTTGTCATAGTTCTGTTGCGGGACGGGTAAGTGATACATTGTCCTCAAATATTTTGCCCCTAATGAACTGATATTATCGTCCTTTGAATTCTTAAATGTTTTATCTTCTATGTTCAAGTGGTCAATTACCCACTTAACCATATCTGTATAGGGGAGAATCTTTGGCCTTGCTACTACTTTATGAATGAAAAAGCATGCAACATTGAAATAGGTTGGGTCTGAAGGAACTAACGCGCCTAATGTAGTAACTTTGATTATTACCCTTGCTGATTCATTCTCAAAGAATTGATACATTTCCTCCCACGAGGAACTGTCGCAATCCTTGTTGCAGATGGTATCTCTGAATAAGGGAGACATATATGAGTCTTCAGTAGATGATGCTTGGGAAATTTCCTTTCCTTTCTTGCTCATCCATGTTTTCATTTCTTCATTAAATGGTTTCTTGAATTGAAGTGAACAGAGCGAGCTTTAGATCTTAAGGTAAATGGAGAGAAGGATAGATTTAAAACTGATATAATAAAAAAAATATGGTGCTCAATCATTCAAAACATGCTCAAAGTAGATATGAATCTTTCAAACCTTACTCCTATTAAATTTCGTTAATCACCCATAATTATTTCAATAAAATATCTTACACACCTTCACGTGAAATTTCTATCGATCAATTTAAGACATTAGATCTCATATTTGGTTGATTAGATATGAATCATTTCGCACACTTGAGAAATAACTATCAATTATTGCATATCACAACTCAAAACTTTTTCTATTATTTAGTTATTATGTTACCAATGAAATTCACAAAGTGCAATCTGCGCAAATCACAGATCACAATTTCCATATGGTAATAAAACTTGCATTTGGTTATTTTCTACGAAATGAGAAGTGCGCTTAAGGAATCATGCCGATGCGCTTTATCAGATATTTGAAGTTTTATGATGGTTTCTTTATTAATTCGTCGAGTCTGATTCATCGCAATTCTTACCGAATTGTAATTAGTTGATCATTTTTAAAAGGTGCGATGTGATTTTATTTTAAAGTGGTGTTTAGAGCTTTTGTAATGAGCATTTTATATGACTTCGGAAAATGTTTAGTGCATATCGGAGAATGAAATACTTAATATGTTTTAAGTTTTTAGGCTTGTAAGCTATGCGATTTGTGATGCATGCTAAGAAATCAAAGTGAAAAGGGAAAAACTTTTATTCCTAAAGTTTTAAGGCTTAGGCTAAGATAAAATCAAACTAATAAATTTCCTATTTATTTTAAAGGGTCCCCATTTGGTAGAAATAAATGGGGGGTGTTGTATAGCTCTGATACCAAATACTATGAAACCAACTCCAAAAATAGAAGAAAAGAGAGAGAAACAGCTTAGAATAAGCCACTTGGAGGGGGAAACCTCCAATACATTACATAAATGAACAATTCTCGGATGATACAAATGAAAAAACCTCCTTTCTATATATGAGAGTCCATGGGGACACATTGTAATCCTAGCCTACCTAACAATAATAATGTAAGGGCACAATAATAACAATATAGGGGTTACAGGGGTACAAAAATAACAATAAGGGGGTTACTCTAACAACAATAAGGGACTATACTAGTAATATAGGTACCTAACAGTCGTTGCAACAAACACCCTCAAAAAATTTGTCTACACTTGAAATTTGGAGCCTGCTATGGATCTTGTGGTTGTTGGTTCCATAGTCACTTTATGGTTCGTTGATAAGTGTAAAAGTCACCTTCTCACACATGTTCAGTCTACAACCAATTCATGAGCGCACTCTTTTATGCAAGCTTGAATAAGCATAGCACAATTCCATCAAGACAGTGCTTGTGAGATGTCCAACCTATGTCGGTAGTGAGTGCACATTTTCATCGATAGTCTCTCACTTTTGGTTGCGATCATTCTTCTATTTTTGTGAGTTTTTCCAACTGTCGCTTTTTCGCACCTTCACTTTATCAAGTTTCTCTTTCATGTTTATGAATATTTATTTTTCTTTTTTTCATTGTAAAAATTGTCATTTTCATGCTATCTTTGTTATGTCATGTGTCGCTTTCAATTTTGTTCTCATTTTCCAAGTGTTGTTTATACTTTCCTCTCACTATCGCAAATGTCGTATTTTGGCATGGCAAGCATCACACATTGAAAATATGTGGTTTTGGTTTTTTTAAGGGGTAACCTTGGTGCTAATGAGTCATTATTATCATGCGTATATGTATCACACTCATTCACAAAGTTTCAAGCATTGTCATACAAGTTTCGTCATCGTTGTCGCAAAGTGTACCTTTAGTATTGTACTTTGGAAACGTTGTTGCAATGTGGTCACATTGAGGGAAGTGCATTGTTCATGTGCTATGAGTGATCAAAGTTGCGTCATAAACTATTCTAAGTGTGTGATTATGCTTAAGCTTTATCTTTGTTCAATTTGGTCTCACGGATCCCACACTTAGCCAAATCCTGAAAATTTCCTATCCAAGCAACTTGGCCTCACTTAGCCTTCCTGAACTGCGCACTACGCACTCTTAGTACTCAAGATTTAACCTTTCCTCTTGGAACTACACAATGCACATTCCATGCCTTCTAGAACTATGCACTAAATGGTCTTAGTGCTCAGCCTTGATCCTTGAGATCCATAACTATGCAGACCTTACTTCCAACCATCCTCTTCTGTGCACTGTGTAGTCTCAAGCAACAAGCCTCAGCCTTGACCTCTTGAAATATTCAATTGCACAATACCTAAGGCCTATGCCCCTCCAAAAATACATAGTGGGAAACCTCAAGGCTCAATTCTTAAGCCTAATCACTTGAGCCCCTCAACTGCACAATTATCTTTCACTGGCGTATCTGAACTACACATTGCATAATATTTAGGCTCGGTCTTGGCCCTTTACCTCTTGAGTTGCTCAACTACGCAATCCCTTTCCCTCTTTCCCTCTTAAACTGTGCATTGGGAAACCTTAAGCCTCAAGCCTTTAGTATGACCCCTTGAGCCTCTCAATTTCACAGATGACTAACCCTGGCCTACAAAAAATGCACATTATGCAGTCTCAAGGCTCAATCCTAGCCCTTGACCTCCTGAGCTGCTCAACCACACAATTCCTGAGCCTATCTCCCTGCCTAACACTCGGATCCAGATCATTTAGTGGTTTCCATGAAGAATATTAGACTAGGGGTTGTATCATACTGATGACATATTGTCATTGGTGGATTTGAGTTGCAAGTATTATATCATGTTATGACAGGATGATGATGAAGGAGATGAATAAGGAGACCCTGTTAGATACACCTTTGTAGCTACAAAGACAAGTGGATCAATCAATAAAGACAAAGGGACACCATATTGTGACAACAAATGGAAATCATGATCACATTGAAGAATACCTACCTCAAGCCTTATGGAGGAGGAAGAAGAAGAACATGTTCCATATTTCAGGAGCCATAAAGAAAGCAACAACAAAGAAAGACTTGGATTGTAGATTTCTGTGGTGTAGAGTTTTAGAATCAGAGCTCAAAATCTCCACAGTTCTCATTTTTCAGTCTACGTTTTGGGTCTAAAGCAAGACCCATCATCAGGACAAATCTACAAAAAAGAGAGACAAATTGTGTTAAATAAATAGTGGAAAAATGACAAGAAAGAGAGCCGACTAGATATCCACTGAATGCTTTAGTTTCTAATTTATTTTCATTTATATTTATATTTTATTTTTATTTTTATTTACTTGATTTTTTAGTTATTTTGTTTTTGAACTATCAAAATCATTATTATGATACTTTAAGCTATAATGCTAATAATGTTTAATGTTTCTTAATATTAATTAATATTCCTATTTATAAAGTCTTATGTTTATCTCAATTTAGGATATTTATTTTATTATGTTAATTATTTCTAATTGTCAAGTAAAATCAAAGTGTAGTAATTTTATTCTTATCCTAATTTTGTGAAGAGAGGTCCTAGAAGAATAATTCAATGGTTAGATTTAATGGCTCAATTCTTATTAATCTTATAAGACCCTATGCAGATTATAATATCTACTATTTTAATTATTTATCCTTAAAAAGTTCTAAGTTTTTATATAATTTTAGCTTATGAATTATACTAATAGTTTAAGTTTTTTAATATTATCAAAGTATAGAATTTTCTTTGATAACCTAATATTATGTAAAAGGCCTAAGGTGATTATACTAATAGATTAAGGATTTGATTCTATTAATATTATAAGATCCTAAGGAGATTATAATGTTTACTATTTCATTAAATATGAATCAATGTTAAAAGTCCTAAGTTTTTTATCCTATTTTAGCTAATGATTTAGATTAATTGATTTTCTTTAAAGATGAGCAGCTTTATTAGAGATGTTTTAGAGTTTTAGTATCCCCTTATACTAATTTTATGATTATACTGTCCTATGTACTTGATATTATAATAATGATGATGGAGGAGATATTAAAATAGGATAGGAAAAGGTCAATTGATTATAACCCATAGATAAGGCTTGTAACCAATTGATCCAATAAACTAAGCTTTGCAGAAGGTAGGGGTTTAATTAAGGTTTAAGGTATTGATAAGAGATTCATAGGGTTGATTTTAATAATTACACTAATTAAGTTTTTAAAGAAGGGTAGTATGGTAAGGCTAAGGAGTAGGGTAAGGGTTAGAAGCGAACAGGCAGGTAGAGGAAAGGGTACGAGATAGAGAAAGAGAATCATAAAGGGATGAAGGAAGGGAAGGGGTACAAGGAGACCAGTGATTCAAGAGAGCGAGATGTTTAATAGGACAGCACATGGACCCAATTTCTACTAATTTCTAAGCCTCCATCTCTATTAAGGTTGTGAGGGTGCTTTAAGATTTCCAAGGCTTCACGTATTTTGCGTTTGAAATGATGTTTTTCTTTGGCAATGATTACTGCTTCTTCTAGGCATATGTGGTGACATGTTTTGCTCGAGTGTTTTTCCAAAGCTGAGGTTTTAATTCTTCCAATCCTAATGTCTGCCCCATGTTCTTTAAACCTTACTTTAAAGGTTCTGCCTGTTTCCCCACCATAGCAATCTCCGCATGAACAATTGATTTTGTAGACAGTAAGGGTGTGAAAACAACGATGGCCACAGTCCCTATGTAGAACCAAGCATACCATGGAACCGATCTAATGGATGTGGAAACTACCATTGTTTTGTGTACAAACAATGACGATCAAAGTACGTTTGACGAAGATGGAATGGTTAAATCAACATCGAAGTTTTTAAGAAGACGTTCCAGTGCAGCATCATGTTTTTCAAGGAATCATGGCACAAATTATAAAAATAAGAACTTGAACATATTAACTTGTAGCATAAATAATGAAAGGGTTATAGGTAATGAAAAGGGTATAAACAACAAATCCAACAACAATAAGAAAGTTGTCAACATTTCCACTTATGAATTAACGAAAGATGAAATAGAAGTTTTAAGTAAAGGACTCAAATTCGTTGTAGCCCCCAATCGTATACCAAAGGAGGAAATCATTTGCGACATTGAAGATGGCATAAAGGCTCTTAATGATCAATACAAGGACAAGGTGAGGTAAGAATGCGCCATTATACTGGATAAAGCTAAGCTTCCAAATAAAAACTTAAGTAGCGAACAATTAAAAGCCCTAAAAAACCTAAGATGCAATAACAATATTGTCATTCTAAAGGCGGACAAAGGAGGGGCTACAGTAGTTATGGACAAATAAGAGTACAACAATAAGATGAGGGATCACCTACACAATAGCGGAAGTTATAAAAAACTGAATGGAAACCCCATATCCAAAGTCATAAAAAAGGTTAAAAATGCCATTAAGGAGTCCAATCTGGACGATAATGTGAAGAAGCGCTTATACTCAGAAGGCGAAATCATACCACGTATTTATGGTGCCCCTAAAATTCATAAAGTCGGTATTCCTTTAAGGCCTATCGTTAACACTATAGGTGCGCCAACTTATGAATTAGCCAAATATGTGGCTCGCACCCTCGCCCCTATGGTGGGTAATACTAGCTCTTTCATCAAAGACTCCAACCAATACGTTGATTTCATTAAAAAAGCTAAATTAGATCCTGATGACAAAATTGTTAGCTTTGATGTTGTCCAACTTTTCACCAAAATCCCACTTGATGAAGCCGTGCAAGTTGTAAAAGATGTAGCAAACCTGCAAACTGCAGAACTCGCTGAAATATGTCTTCGCTCTACCTTTTTCACCTTCCAAGGGGAAATATTTGAACAAACATCTAGTGTTGCCATGGGTTCTCCGTTATCCCCTATAGTGGCAAACCTCTTCATGGAGAAATTTAAAAAGAAGGCTTTGGAATCCTACCCATTAAAACCCAAGTTTTGGATAAGGTTCGTAGACGACACCAATGTCAATTGGCCCCATGGAGATGAGGAATTAAATAAATTCCTAGACCATCTCAACCGCATATCCAAAGATATCCAATTTACAATGGAAGGATAAGAAAACAAGCGCATCCCTTTCCTTGACGTACTCCTCTCAAGAAATGAAGACGGATACCTTGGACACAAAGTCTTCAGAAAGAAATCACACACAGATAATTATCTGCATGCCAACTCACACCACTACCCAGCCCAGAAGACAAGGGTGCTGTTGACTCTCTTTACACGTGCTTTTAGAATATCAGACAAAACTCATCTGGAAGAAGAAATTGAATATCTGAGGAAATCCTTCATAAACTTGGGATATAGCAATAAGGACATCAACAAAGCTATACAAAAAGCCAGATCTGGAAGCAAAAGAATGGTTACTGACAAACCCTCCACTACAAAATCTTACCTTACTTATACTCAAGGGGTCACAAACAAGATAGCCAAGGTTCTAGCCAAAAAGGACATTAGGGAAACCTTCAAACCTCTAGTAACCATCAGGCAAAGAATGAAATTGGTTAAGGATGACCCCGACCACCTCCAACAAAAAGGTGTCTACAAAATCAATTGTTCATGTGGAGATTGCTATAGTGGGGAAACATGCAGAACCTTTAAAATAAGGTTTAAAGAACATGGGGCAGGCATTAGGCTTGGAAGAATTAAAACTTCAGCTTTGGCAGAACACTCGAGCAAAACATGTCACCACATATGCCTAGAAGAAGCAGTAATCATTTCCAAAGAAAAACAGCATTTCAAACGCAAAATACGTGAAGCCTTGGAAATCTTAAAGCACCCTCACAACCTTAATAGAGATGGAGGCTTAGAAATTAGCAGAAATTGGGTCCACGTGCTGTCTGGTTAAACATCTCGCTCTCTTGAATCACTGGTCACCTTGTACCCCTTCCCTTCCTTCATCCCTTTATGATTCTCTTTCTCTACCTCGTACCCTTTTCTCTACCCGCATGTTCGCTTCTAACCCTTACCCTACTCCTTAGCCTTACCATACTACCCTTCTTTAAAAACTTAATTAGTGTAATTATTAAAATCAACCCTATGAATCTCCTATCAATACCTTAAACCTTAATTAGACCCCTACCTTTTTCAAAACTTAGTTTATTGGATCAATTGGTTACAAGCCTTATCTATGGGTTATAATCAATTGACCTTTTCCTATCCTATTTTAATATCTCCTCCATCATCATTATTATAATATAAAGTACATAGGACAGTATAATCATAAAATTAGTATAAGGGGATACTAAAACTCTAAAACATCTCTAATAAAGATACTCATCTTTAAAGCAAATCAATTAATCTAAATCATTAGCTAAAATAGGATAAAAAAACTTAGGACTTTTAACATTGATTCATATTTAATGAAATAGTAAACATTATAATCTCCTTAGGATCTTATAATATTAATAGAATCAAATCCTTAATCTATTAGTATAATCACCTTAGGCCTTTTACATAATATTAGGTTATCAAAGAAAATTCTATACTTTGATAATATTAAAAAACTTAAACTATTAGTATAATTCATAAGCTAAAATTATATAAAAAACTTAGAACTTTTTAAGGATAAATAATTAAAATAGTAGATATTATAATCTGCATAGGGTCTTATAAGATTAATAAGAATCGAGCCATTAAATCTAACCATTGAATTATTCTTCTAGGACCCCTCTTCACAAAATCAAGATAAGAATAAAATTACTACACTTTGATTTTACTTGACAATTAGAAATAATTAACATAATAAAATAAATATCCTAAATTGAGATAAACATAAGACTTTATAAATAGGAATATTAATTAATATTAAGAAACATTAAACATTATTAGCATTATAGCTTAAAGTATCATAATAATGATTTTGATAGTTCAAAAACAAAATAACTAAAAACTCAAGTAAATAAAAATATAAATAAAATATAAATATAAATGAAAATAAATTAGAAACTAAAGCATTCAGTGGATATCTGGTCGGCTCTCTTTCTTGTCATTTTTCCACTATTTATTTAACACAATTTGTCTCTCTTTTTTGCAGATTTGTCCTGATGATGGGTCTTGCTTTAGACCCGAAACGTAGACTGAAAAATGAGAACTATGGAGATTCCGAGCTCTGATTCTAAAGAATGACTTTATAGTGCCACATCATCATGCAGTCCATGTCATTAGTGTCATGTCATGTCTTGTCACGAGTCATCATTTGCCACATCATTTGTGGATTATGAAAATTCACTATTGGAAAAATGTAATGTAAAGTGGAAGTCCAAGAGTCATCTGTAGAGTGTGAAAAGGCATGAAGGCGTCAAAGAGTCATAGAGAAGTCAAGAAATCATGAGGGTATTCCATGAATCACAAGGAAGGTGAATGGTTACCCAATTTTTTATATATATAACCTCATAGATCATGCAAAGGATTTTTCACCTTTACTCCTCGTACCAGGGATTAGGGAGGAAGATAATTCGTTTGGAGGAGCAAGTGGTTGCCCTAACACTCCATTATTGGAGCTAGTGGTGTTCATTTTCTTGATGTATCTTGAAACATTTGCATAATTTTGAATCTTGTTGAGCCAACACACTTTCATGCATATGTCATAATTATTGTAAGACTATTATTTAAATGTTTTCTATGTATGATGTTTTCATCTATACTATGGAAATTGAACTATTTCGGTTTCTTTGGTACTTATCTTATTGAAGGTGTGATGTATGTGTTTTAAAAATCGTTGCTTCTATGTGAACTATTTCACTAGTTTTCCAATGATTCATCCATATTGATATGATCATGTGTCTTTATTAGATTAGTACTATTACTTGTCTTTCAAAGGCTCACTTTTCTCTCCCACTTTGGTAGAAGAACCTTGATACATTTTGCATTTGAACATTCCACAAGGCATACTCATTAATTCGAAATTACTTTACTTGTGTATTACTCTGTCGTGCTAAACATTGTAGCCAAAGTACACACTAGTACTATTGGGGAGGCTAAAATTTATTAGAGGGATTTTCTCTTAGATTGATGAAGTGGTGCTATGGTGAATTATAATATTTTATTGTGTTTATTTTCTTCCATTTTGCAAATGTTGTATAATTAGGGTTTCTATGAATTCTTCATGATAGATTGAATATTTTATGTCTCTAAAATCTCCTTTCTAATATTTGTCACCAAGTATCCATCATGGAAAATTAGAATAAAGATCCCTAACCTTAAATATCCAATTTATTGAAAGAATCTAAGGTTATATTGATAGGTTTTTCTCTCTATTAATCACTCCAATCAAGGTCTTCCACCTTTGATCTCGCCATTTGTTACACATATACCCAAGATTGATAAAGGAACTAGTCTTTTTGTGTCAATATTTTATTATTAATTTTTTTTTTTTTTTTAAATGGTATACTATGTGTAGATTACAACGAAATATGAATCAAATAGCATAAAATGCCTTAAACATCATAGTCATAGGATTATGATTTGTATCTCCTAAATGGAAAAAAAGGAAAAACACCAATTTTATGCATTTTTCATCCATATTTCTAGGGTTGGAATCTAGTGTTTGATATTCATTTTTTCCATTTTCAGCCACTCATATGTTGTTTTAATATTTCCCCATGTTTTCTCATTAAAGATCATTTATGTTTTATCAATAATTTTGGGTTGTTTTTCTATTTTCATCATAAATTTTGCATCTTGTAAATTGTCCTAATCTAAACCCTAGTTTATAATAACGATCATTGAACTTAAGGTAACATGTGTTTGCAATTTATTTGAGCATATTTGAGACTTATGATGGCCCTCCATATTTATCCATAGATTAGTTTAACTTGCTACCTCATTTTACATAGAGCCCTACCCTACTGAATAATATCCTAGGATGTCTATTTAGCAAAGTCTTGTTGTACTATACAACACCCCCCATTTATTTTCACTAAAAGGGGATCCTTTAAAAAAAATAGGAAATTTATATGTTTGATTTTATCTTCGCCTAAGTCTAAAAACTTTACGAAATAAAGTTATTTCCCTTTTTGCTTTGATTTCTTAGCGCTCATCGCAAATCGCATAGCTTACAAGCCTAACAACTTAAAACATATTAAGTGTTGCAAGATGTGATATGCGCTAAACTTTTTTCAAGTCATATAAAACTCTTGCTACAAAATATTTAAACAATTCTTTAAAAAGAAAATCACATCGTGCCTTTTAAAAATGATCAACTTATGACAATTCGGTAAAGATTGTGATGAGTCGGACCCAATGAATTAATAAAAACAACAATCATAAAAATTTAAATGTCTGATAAAACACATCGGCGTGATTCCTTAGCGCACTTCACATTTCGCAGCGAATAACCAAATGCAAGTTTTATTACCGTATGGAAATTGCGATATGCAATATGTGAAGATCGCATTTCGTGAAATTCATCGGTAATGGAAAACATAACTAATAGAAATAGTTTTGAGTTGCGATATGCGACATTGATAGTTATTTCTCAAGTGTGCGAAATGATTCATATATAATCAACCAGATATAATATCTAACGTCTTAAATTGATCGAATAGACAATTTACATAAAGGTGTGTAAGAGATTTAATAAGAATAATTATGGATGATTAACGACATTTAATGGGAGCAAGGTTTGAAAGATTCATATCTACTTCGAGTGTGTTTTTAATGATTGAACGTTGGATTTGTGATTATATCGTTTTAACTCTATCCTTCTCTCCATTCACCTCAGATATAAAGTTTTCTATGTTCACCTGAATTCAGGAAACTACTTAACGGAGCAAGGATAATAGGGATGAACAAGAAAGGCAAGGAAATTGCCCAAGCATCATCTATTGAAGACTCAAATATGTTTGCCTTATTCTTAGATACCACCTACAACAAGGATTGCGGCAATTCCTCATGGGAGGCAATGTACCAACTCTTTGAGAATGAACAGCCAGGGGTAATAACCAAAATGCTACAGCATGCGTGTCAGTTTCTTCAGACCCGTCTTATTTCAACGTTGCATGCTCATTCCTTCATAAAGTAGCAACGAGGCCTAAGATTCTTCCATATATAGATATGGTTCAGTGGGTAATTGACCACCTGAACATAGCAGATAGGAAATTTAAGAATTCATAGGACGATAATATTTGTGCATTCACGACAGAATATTTGAGGAAAATGTACCACTTACCCATCCTGCATCAGAACTATGACAAAGCTTTTTTCCAAAGCTTTACAAAGAAACATCCAGACCTGATGAAAGTTATAAAGGAATGGAAGGATGACCAAGGCAAGCTGAAATGGGACAAACTTGGTATGTACCTGATAGCACAAATTCCTTCCCCTTATTGCTATGCTGCTGGAATTTCATGTAGATTGTTTGCAAAGCCTGATACTACTAGGTTTTCTGTAGACTGGGTCTCATTAATTGACGCAATCGTCAATTCTTTAATTCTGAATTGGGAAAATATCTTGTTCAATAATTTGGCTGGAAGTATCATGGAATATAGAAGTAAAAGATGTGTTTCCTCTAGGGCAATACCCCCCTTTTACATGAGTTCCTATGTCATGGATGCAATTTTATTTTGTTCGAGTTTTCCTACCATGGGATGGAAGTGGATGACCCAAGACCCCACTCCAATCCAAATTTACCACAGAGCCCTTTGGCAGTCATATTTTCATCTACATTTAAAAAAAAATTTCCATAGAGTCATACTACCTATGCACGAGATTATATTCAATGAGAAAGCCCCTAGGATTTCCAAAGAGGCTAGTATAGACATTTTTCCTGTTTCCAAATAGTTTTCTGAAAAAGTTTCACCTATGTCATATTTTTCGGGAGTTATGCTTCTCCCCACATCCTGCCCTATTATGTTCTTAACAAGCTACTTGCTAGAGAAATTTCTTACCAACTTGTAGTAAATGGTATTTCGAAGCAAGTCAAAGATGCCAAGAAGGCCATTTGGCCTAATTTCCCTTTACAGTGCGATACTTTTTCACTTTTTGATATTGGTCATACCTTCAAGGAAGTTTCAAATGTTAATTTATTTAATTTGGTTGTAATTTCAAAGCAGCCATATGACCCCAATGATGTGATTAATAATTTCACCACAGAGATGAAATTGAAGCCTTTTCTAAAAGAGATAGATAGATTTGATGATTTCTTTTAGGGCATTGAAAAGTTTAAAAATGTACTAAAAAATGCATCTAGTCAGCTCAATCAAGATGACTTTGAAGCCTTCCAAGAATACATAAACAAGAGATTGGAAATAATTCCTTTTGATTTAGTGATTATTAAAGATGTCAACATACCAACTCCAAGTATTAGCTTCGATAATGAAGCTAAAGACATGTCTAAAGATGAGTCAGGGCAATTAGAACATAATTCTTAGAATTCAGATAATTCTGATAATGAAATTGAAAATAGAAATGAGAACCGAGAAAAGGTAATTGATAAAGTAATCAAAGATATTGAGATTCAAGAGAAAATAGGAATTAATGGAACTGGATTGTCTTCCCAAGAAATTCAGCACAACCAAAATACACCTGATCAGGCAAAAAAATATCAGCCGAAGGATTTGAAGAATGAATGGGAATTTTTTTCTAAAAGCACTACAAACGTCACAACCAAATCCTAATACTGATCAATCTACCAGTTTTCAGATGCCCGAGCATTCTCAGAAATTAGTGGAAACTGTAACTCCACTACAACATGTACCTGAAACTCATGATCGAGAGATCAAACTGGCCTACCCTAAAGAGCATATAGTTTTACAAATTGAAGAAATTCCTTCACTGGATGTCTTCTACAGTCCTAGTCATAAGGTTTTAGTCAAGAGAAGAAAAAGGAGAAGAATGGATGATATAGTTTAAAATCTTATAAATGAATCTGTTGACATTATATGGAAGGATCCCCTAGCCGATCCTACTGAACATTTAACTAAGTTATCATAGTTTGCATGGGCATATGCTACTACCACTATTGACAAGGCTACTGAAGTTCAACTGTTACTGAAGAAAAGAGAAGACAAAATACAAGATTTAGAAATACTATTAGAGCAAGAAAAGCTTAACTCGAGCAGGAAAATGGAATTAAAAATGTCTTAGTTTCAAAATGATTTTGAAATATTAACTTTGCAGCATCATGTGCAACTTACAGAAAAGAAAATGCAACTGGAAGAAACAATAAACAAATTAAAAAGCCAACCACAGGTAGAGAAATTCATAAGAGAAGTGTTGGAAGTGAATGCTAAGCTAAAGCACAACAAGAAGTATTTTTCCAACAAGCTTCAATCACCAGCTCTTATTATGATTCAAGTGAAATCCTGATCCAGCAAGTGGCTATCAAGAAACTTGAGTGTGAGAAAATTGAGAAGAAAATTAATGAATTCATTCAATGGCAAGTATCAGACTCGGGAAAGGAAGCTAATCTACCCCAGATAGATAAATTTCACAAGGGAATTTTATTTAAATGTTGGGAAGAACAACTAAGACAATCAGACAAAACAACAACAAAAGCATCAAGGTTAACAAAGAAAATTATTGAATCTGTTTGTGAATAGATTTTGAAAGCTGAGCTTATCAAAGAGTCCACATATGAAGTGCTCTCAGAAATCAAGTTGTTAGAAGCACAGTGGAAACAAAGGACATAGATGCAGGAAGAAATGATTCAAAAGGTAAATAAGTTTGATCAAGAAAATTATTGTAATTTTCTGATCAAACCATATCATCAGTACCAAACCTTGCAGTCATTAACTGATTCAACAAAAAGGTTACAGCTAACACTTTCATATGTAGTATTCAAGGGCCAGGTCAGATTGAGAATTTCACAGCCAGCTCAGCTTAAACCAATGCTAGATATTTGTTAACTTCGGGATCAAATTCAAAAGGAGGGTCAACACTCATAGTTGTATTGTTACTTTATTTTCCTAGATTGTAGTTGAAGTTTGTCTTACGAGGATGGTTGTTTGAAAACTCCTCTATTTTTATGTAATAATCTATTTTTAAACATATTTTAGTTTAGTATTTAAACCATTCTCATGCATTTAGAGAAGGGTCCAGAAATTTGTGAAAAACATTTGCAAAGAATGCACTTCTGCAAGTTTGTAAATTCTTTGATGGATTAATGGAACAAAATCTGTTATCTTTTGACATTTGAAGCTGTTTAATAGATGTTGCACTATTGTACTCTTTAAATTTCTTGAAAGTGAAGAGGAGCAGAAAATCTACTGTCAGTTTGTATGAGTAGGACTTCGTATATATGGCACTTCTATTCATTTATATTAAGTTTGAATTCTAGATTGATAGTTATCTTTTTACTTGCATTATATATTTGAACTGTTATCATAAATGAATGTTAAATGCACTTTCTTACTAATATTTGTGTATGAATTCTTATCTGATATATATATATATATATATATGAATGTGATACACTTTTCACAATTCTTTCAATCAAACTATTTTGTTAAAAGAATCATCTTTACATAATTTTCATCTCTTTCAATTGTTAAATAATCTTCATTACTAATAGTTGGAGGATATATTTTCAGATCACATATAGGAAGTAACACCCCGGGTATATATTAGGATAGATAAGTGCTAGATAAATGCATGTGATAGATTAAAATCATTTCTCGTTGCATGTTATATAAAAAAAAAACACACCCCAAAATCATCCTTATTGGGAAATTGGTCCCTTCATCCCCAGTCGGAGCCACCACACCAAATGGAAAAGGACTTGCTCTAAGGTCTAGACTGGGTGGTTTACCCCATGTTGTGTCAACGGAATTTTGAGGCCTCAACATTTTGGCGCTAGAATCAGGGCCAATTGTGAATGGAAAGAAGATCTGATCAATCTAAAATTCAATCTAAGAGTCTCTCTCCCTCTAGATCCCCTTGAACTTCCAAAACATTAGCTAGATCTAAATATTTAAGATCTGAAGTTGAACATCCTACTCCTAAATCTCCTAGTGATACTTAACCCATACTATCTCCTGATTTTCATCAAAATTTCCCCGAAGTTCAGTCTTTGATAGGAAATTTAGAGAGAGTATCCATTTCTCCTAAAAATTATGAAACTTATCAATCTTCTCAGATTAGTGTTTCATCCTCCTTATAACCCAGAAGAATATTAACTCGATTAGAAACTCAAAAGACAGGAATTCCTCCTTTTGAATTTCCCATCGATACTTATCGAAGGAAGATAAAGAGGACTGAATTAGAGTCAATCACCAGCGAGGTCTTATCTAATAATCCACCCCATTCACCTCCATTACCTCCACTCACTTCCACAACTTCCATTCCAACAATCAGTGTTACTTTAACAAGTTCCAGTACTCAGACTACTATTCTTTCAACCAGTTCTAGCACTTAGTCTACCTCTTATTCAAATCAAACTAAATCCATCACATCCACCCAAGGTCCAATGGCAGGCCAAGTACCTCCACCAAATGTACAACCATGGAATAATCCATGGGCTGTACAAATGCCTGCCCCTCCTCATCCTCTCCCAAAATACCCTGAAAGATGGTTACCTAAATTTAATCCTGATGATGGTCTTCCAGCTGAAGAACACATTCATAATTACATGTTAGCCATTAATTTAAAAAAGGTAGTTGAAGAAGATTGTGTTGTAAGATTATTTCCATATACTCTAACAGGATCTGTAGGATCCTGGCATTTTTCATTACCTTCCCACTCTATAACTAGCTGGAATATGTTCGAAGAGCAATTTTTAGATAAGTTTGGAGATGACAAAACCACTGCATTTCTCATCAATGATTTATCAAATCTAAAGGCTAAAATAAGGGATAAAATAAAATATTTTGATTCAAGATTTAATAAATTGCTCAATAAAATTCCCGCTACAGCAGTTCCTAGTGCAAAAGTTCAAATTGAGTGGTATATTTGTCTCTTCCAACTAATATAGCCATTTTTTTTTATAGAGAAAAATTTCCTACATTAGCAGAAAATATGAAGGAATATTTATTTGTAGAGAAACACATAATCGCTCTTGAAAATAAGAATTCCCAAGAATATAGGAAATCAAAGAAAGTATCCTTCAAAGATGATTCAAAAAATAAGCCATCCAAAGACCCTTTTGATGTAGAAGGTCTTCAGAAAGTTTTAAATACTATGAAAAATGAAATGGAAGATATCAAGAAACAAGTTGTTGAAAGTTCTAGCTCAAAAAAGAATTTCAGACCCTTCAAGAAAAACCAGTCTTCTAATTCTCAACCGCGAATATCATATCTAATGTTGAGTCTGATCAAGATACAAATGAAGAGAAAACAAAAGAAGAATAAATTGAAGTAGAAGAAGAATTTGAACTAAATGGAATGTGGGGTTTTATCCTATCAAATGAGGAACAACAAGAAGCTTTACCTGTGAGTACAAGGAGCAAAAACGCTACTGAAGCAACACATCCAAATCCGAAACAGAAGAATTCAATGCCTGCTAAATATAAAACAGTAAGTAAAAAGTCTACATATAAGACTACACAAGCAAACCCTGCTACTTCAGATGTTCCACCTACATCAAATACAATGGTAGTCTCTGATACTATTGAGTATAATGTAGTTGAGGAGATGAAAAGGGCCAGGGCCAATATTTCAATTCATGAACTTACTAAGTTAAAAAAACAACATAAAATATTACTTAGAGATTTAAATGTAGTTTTGCTTCAGCCTTACCTATCCTAGTAGTAGTCCAAGCTGCTAATAAAATGGGTAAAACTCCTTCTCCTTCAACTAAAATAGATGCTACATATTTGATTATGATAGGTGACTGATCCATCTCTCATACTCCATTTATTTTAACCTATGAGATCTATAATAAAAATGTCCATAATTTTTTAATAGACTCAGGGGCTCCCTCCAATATCATGCCAAAATCAATGTGTGCTAAGTTGAACATAAATCCTTAGAGTTCCCCTGTTCATATAGTACAACTTGATAGAACTAAAGTAGAGGTTGTAGGAGAAATAAATTCTATCTCTATCTCTATCAGATTGTCATAAAACCCTAAGTTTTCTCAGATAATTGATATATTGGTGGTTGATACTCCTGAGTTTTACGATTTAGTGTTAAGCAGAGACTGGTCTGAAAAAAATTCATGGAAATTTTGCAACAGACTGGTCACATATGTGGCTACCACACAATGGAAAACCGAATCAAATCCGAGTAGACCGAGAGAAATTCATGAAGCATACAATCACTGATATTGAAGGGATAAACAATCCAATAGCGTTTAATAATAATATTATTGGGAACTACTCGGCATAATCATTTCTTGGAAATTTTAACGCTCAACCATCACCCCTTTTCAATAATGCAGTTATCTCTTAAATCGAGAAATTTTCCCAGCCAGACACTTCTAAATGTAAAAATTTTGTATATAAACCAGTAGTTAATTCTTTATTTTGATGGTTCTAAATCAGAAGATGGTGTAGGAGCTGGTTGTATTTTACTAAGCCTAAAATGAGAAAAAACCATGTTAGCCTGCAGACTTGAATTCGATTGCACAAAAAATATAGCAAAATACGAAGCATTAATCCAAGGTTTGTACAAAGCAATAGATCTCGACATCAAATATCTGAAAGTCATAGGAGATTCAGAAATCATTATTAAACAAGAAATACCATCCATTATCATTCTGGACATTTAAAGCATTACCAATCATTAGTCCAGTAATTGACCATTCATTTCTTACCTTTAAATATTTCTTCCATAGCTAGAATACAAAATTCAAGTGTGCATTTATCGGTTAATGTAGCATCAAAATTAATTCCATCTCAATAATTTACTCCCGATAGATTTTCCATTGAATTTATTTTTAGACCATCTATTCCTGACAATATTACCAATTGGACAATATTTAATAATGATTCAGATATCATAGATTTCCTTACATCTGAAGGATCTTATGATAATCAAATTTTAGATGAAAATGAACATGACAGTCAGATAAAGGATGAACAAGATGAAAATCCAATTCCTAAGTCAGTTGTCAAATTAGAAGACCTTTATGATCTAAAAGATAGGTTTAAAAGAGTTACTAACTCTAAAACTCAAAGTTCTACCTTAAGATTTGAGTTATTAAATCTCAGAATTGATGATAAACCTCAAAATGTCAATTTAGGTCTTGGTCTATCTTCTGATGAAAGATTATCATTTTTCAAGTTATTAAGGATGTACAAAATTGTTTTTTCTTGGGATTACATTGATATTAAAACATATGACACTTCTGTTATCTAACCCACTATTCCTATGATTTCAGATGAGAAACATATACAACAAAATTTGAGGAAAATTCACCCTAATCTTGAAAATCAAATCAAAATAGAGTTGAATAAACTCCTCAAATCAAAGATCATCTTTCCAATTAGACATTCTAAATGGGTTTCAAATTTAGTTCCTGTTAGGAAGAAAAATGGTGATATTAGGATTTGTATTGATTTTAGGAATTTAAACAAAGCATGTCAAAAGGAAAATTTTCCATTACCAACCATGGAACAAGTACTGCAAATAGTAGTTGGTTCTAAACTTATGTCCTTCCTAGATGGATTTTCAGGATATAACCAAATCCTCGTACATCCAGATGACAGATTAAAGACTATATTCAAGACTCAGTGGTTAACTTATGCCTATCAAAAGATGCCATTTGGGTTAATTAATGCAGTTGCCACTTTTCAAAGAGCCGTGGACACAGCTCTTAGATGACTCATCAACAAATCAGTGGTTATTTATATAGATGACATTACAGTCTTTTCTAGACAAGAAACCAATCATGCGAATGACCTAAAGCAAATCTTTGAGCGATGTAAAAAGTATGGAATTTCATTAAAACCCAAAGAAGTCATATTTTTCTTTAGATGAAGGAAAAATTTTATGATTCGACATAGTGTCAAAGAGAGGTATTTATATTGATCCTGAAAGAATCGAAGATATTAAAATAATTCCTTTCCCTCATAACAAGAAAACGATGCAGTTGTTTCCTGGACAGATAAATTTTGTAAAAATATTTGTCCCTGACTTTTCGCAAATAGTTTTACCTTTGCAAACCATGATTACGAAAAATTTAGTCTTTAAATGGCGACATAAAAAAAGAGAAGAATTTGATTTAATCAAATAATCCATATCAATGCTCTATTCCTGACTACCCCCAATTTTCTTAATCCTTTTAATTTATACAGCTTCTCATCAGATACATCTTACGTTGTTGTTCTAACACATCTTAATGACCAACAAATTGAAGCACCAATATCATTTTTCATTTCCAATTTGCAAGGCGTGGAACTAAATTATTCATTTGTTGAGAAACAAGCATTTGTTGTCTTTAAAGCTATAAAGAATTTTAGGTCATTTCTCCTTAAAACTCACACCAAAATAATAGCTCCATTGGAACCGCAGTGAGACAACTATTGATGCAAAGAGAACTAGGAGAGAAAAGGGCTAACTGGATTACTGATTTACAAGAATATGATGTAGAAATTAGACCTTCTAAATTTGTTAGAGGTCAAGGTTTTTTGCAGAATGATAACAAGAGCATCCCATTTATCATCAGAGGCAAATTCAAGTAATAAACTGAAAATATCAAAGGTAAGCCTCAACGATGTGCAATCTCAATATGTTGATCTCAAGTTTTATATGAAAAATGGATATGCCCCAACCCAACTCAGTTATAAAAAAAAACATGCTTTGAGATTAAAGGCCAAGCAATATGAAATAATCATTGACGTATTGTTTAGAATAAAATTTGATTCTATGTTATTAAGATTCTTAGAGAAAAATGAAGCAGAGAAATTTTTGCAGGAACTCCATGATGGACCAGCTAGAGGACATTTTGGAGGAAATACAACAACACATAAAATCCTGCATGCAGGTTACTATTGGCCTACACTTTTCAAGTATGCTCATGAATATGCAAGAAAATTCAAAATATATCAAAGTGCATCTGGAAGACAAAGGAAACCAACCTTCCCATTACAACTAGTTAATATCGAACAACCATTTGAACAATGGGGATTAAATATAATTGGTGAGATCGTTCCTAACTCTTCCAAACAACATAAATATATTCTCACAGCTACAAATTATTTTACTAAATGGGTGGAAGAAATTCCACGAAAAGTAGCCAAATCGGAGAATATTATTGAATTTATTGATCAATTTGTCATAAATAGGTTTGGTTTACCTCCTACTTTAATGTTCGATAATGTATCTTATTTCTCAGGAGATGCTATGATAGAATTTGCAATCAAAAGAGGTTTTAAACTTAAGTATTCTGCAAATTATTATATGCAAGCAAATGGTTTAGCAAAATCCACAAATAAAAACCTTATTAGAATCATCAAACGAATTTTTTATCAAAACCAACGAAATTGGCACAAGTCATTAACATTTTCTCTTTGGGCAGACCGAATAACTTAGAAGGCCTCCATTAGCACTTCTCCATTCAATCTTGTTTATGGAAAATAAGTTGTTCTTCCTGCCAATGTAGTTATTCCTTCTCTTTCCTTAGTTCTATTTATTGATGAATCTCCTTCTTCTTCCTTGCAATTAAGACAATTTCAAATTCTCAAGCTTGAAGAAGAAAGAGAAAAAGCTAAAGTTACTCATGCACATCATCAATAGATAGTAAAAGCTTCATTTGATTCAACTTCTGTCACTCAAAAAAACTTTCAAATTGGTGATCTGGTATTGAAATGGGACAAAGCACATGAGGAAAAATGTAAACACACCAAATTTCAAAGACTGTGGCTAGGTCCATTTCAAATCATTGAGGAAATAGGCCCATAAACATTTTTATTGCAAGATCTATCAGGCAAAAGAGATTCTTTGCCTGTTAATGGGCAGATTTTTAAGAAATATTTTTCATAGGAGGTAACCCCTTTTATTCCTTGTATTTTATTGTCTTTTCTTTTCCTTAGGAAAATAAAGTTGCGTAGTATTGATTTTTGGCTTTTCAAGTAAACATCTAAGAAATTATTTTTTGATTTATCGCTTATAGAAATAAGAAATGTTAAGGAAACAATTGAGAGATTCGAATATCAAATAGATTATATTTTACTGAAAGATGAAATTTCAATGAATTTATTTATTCTCTAATGAAATCTCATATTTATAAAGCATGGTTACTTTTTTGTCGGTCAAGAAAAGAATATTTAACATAGTAAAGACTCTTTTACAGATAAGCAATCTTAAAACTCAAAAAATTATCATCCAGAATCCTCAAAAGGACCAGTGATTCACCCCATCTGAGAAAACTTATCAATTATTAGAAAGAAGTTCAAAAAATTATGCTAAAAGGCTTAGAAGATAATAAGTCTCATCAAGAGCTTGTTTACCATGTTTATAGGAAAATAGTTGAACTGACATTCCCAATATTGCCTACCAAAACAGGGAAATGACATGAGATTACATCAAGAGGACAAGGGGTCTCATCAAAAGCCAGCTTGATTAGTTTAATTACAACCATTGAATGGCATTGTCAATATTTGGTTACCAAGCCAAGACAATGTATTTTAAGTAAATAAAAGTACAATAGAAAATATTTACAAAAAAAACAAGTTCCAAAAGAGACCAAGTATAAAGTTGAAATTTATTTTTTGAAGATTGTAAGAAAGATTGGATGGGAAAATGAATCATTGTTGGGTAAAAGGTAACCCTATCAAAAGCTTAAATTGCCTATTGGATCAGAGGCTCTACCTATGATAAAAGAGCATATATTTATAAAGCTAATCTAAAAGAGCCACTTGCTTCATCTTTTTGAACTGAGTAAAGACAGATATAGATACTCAAACTTTTATTTTTAAAGAGGAATTCTTATGAATTATAATTAAGAGAGATTTTATTGCTTAGTGAGATATTATTTATTGAAATTCATTCCTGCAACTATTTTTATTTGAAAAAAGTTTTTAGATATTTCAAAAAACTAATCAGAGATAGCTGGTTCTCTCGAGTGAAATGCCAATTGTTGTACTATATAATACCCCCCATTTATTTTCACTAAATGGGGACCCTTTATAAAAAAATAGGAAATTTATTTTTTTTATTTTATCTTAGCCTATGTCTAAAAAATTTAGGAAATAAAGTTATTTCCCTTTTTGCTTTGATTTCTTAGCGCTCATTACAAATTACATAGCTTACAAGCCTAACAACTTAAAACATATTAAGTGTTGCGAGTTGCGATATGTGCTAAAACTTTTTCGATTCATATAAAACCCTCATTACAAAATCTTTAAACACCGATTTAAAAATAAAATCGCATCGCACCTTTTAAAAACGATCAACTTATCACAATTCGATAAAGATTGCGATGAGTCAGACCAAAAAATTAATAAAAGCAACAATCATAAAACTTCAAATGTATGATAAAACACATCGGTGTGATTCCTTAGTGCACTTCTCATTTCGCAACGAATAACCAAATGCAAGTTTTATTACCGTATGGAAATTGCAAACTGCGATTTGCGCAAATCGCATTTCGCAAAATTCATTGGTAACCGAAAACATAACTAATAGAAATAGTTTTGAGTTGCGATATGTGATATTGATAGTTATTTCTCAAGTGCACGAAATGATTCATATCTAATCAACTAGATATAAGATATAACGTCTTAAATGGATCGAATAGACATTTTATGTAAAGGTGTGTAAGAGATTTGATAGGAAGAATTCTGGGTGATTAACGACACTTAATGGGAGTAAGGTTTGAAAGGTTCATATCTACTTTGAGCATGTTTTGAATGATTGAATGCCAGATTTTTGATTATATCGTTTTAACTCTATCCTTCTCTCCATTCACCTAAAATCTAAAGTTTGCTCTATTCACCTGAATTCAGGAAATCACTTAACGAAGCAAGGATAACAGGGACGAACAAGAAAGGCAAGGAAATTTCCCAAGCATCATCTACTGAAGACTCAGATATGTCTGCCTTATTCTCAGATACCACCTGCAACAAGGATTGCGACAATTCCTCGTGGGAGACAATGTACCAAGTCTTCGAGAATGAAAAGCCAAGGGTAATAACCAAAATTTTTACAATATGCGTGTCATTTTCTTCAGACCCATCTTATTTTGACGTTGCATGCTCATTCCTTCATAAAGTAGCAACCAGGCCGAAGATTCTTCCCTATACAAATATGGTTAAGTGGGTAATTGACCACCTAAACATAGCAGATAGGACATTTAAGAATTCAAAGGATGAGAACATTGGTTCATTCACGGTAGAATATTTGAGGACAATGTACCACTTACCTGTCTCGCAACAGAACTATGACAAATATTTTGTCCCAATATTTACAAAGAAACATCCAGATGTGATGAAAGTTATAAAGGAGTGGAAGGATGACCAAGGCAAGCTGAAACGGGAAAAACTCGGTATGTACTCAATAGAAAAAATTCCTTCCCCTTATTTCTATGCTCCTGGAATGTTGTGTAGATTGTTGGCAAAGCCTGATACTACTATTTTTTTTGTAGACTGGGTCTCGTTAAATGACGCAATCGTCAATTCTTTAATTCTGAATTGGGAAAATATGATGTCTGATAATTTGGCCAGAAGTATCATGGAATATAGAAGTAAAAGAATTGTTTCCTCTAGGGAAATACCCCCCTTTTACATGAGTTCCTATCTCATGGAAAAAAATTTCTTTTGTTCGATTTTTCCTACCATGGGATAGAAGTGGATGACCCAAGACCCCACTCCAATCCATATTTACCACATATGATCCGGAATTATGTAGGAACGCAACAGAATATTTATGCAAGAATGCAACAGAATACAGAAATAACCATAAACATAGAGATGCAGCGGAATACTGCTTCATTTCATTAATAAAAGAATGACTGAAATAGGCTTACAAACATAATGGAAACAAACTAGCTAGGGTGCTGGTAGCGTACCTTTCAGAAGAGATGTCGCAGCTACAGACCTCTGAACTGTGTTATAATGAGGCTTGAGGGCCTATTTATTATTGAGAAACAACGGAAAAATTGAAACGTCCAAAAACCTAACCCTAGGAGATGAAGCGCCAAAACTGTGGGTCCCGTTTGGGTAAATTGGTGTTTCAAATTCCCGGGGATGTAACTTTGGCATCCGATCTCTATTTTATATGCTCAATAGCTCGTTAGAAAGATATATCCAAGGAGTACAGCTTTCGGTGTGAGAAAAATTGGTCCATGAACCCATTTTTCTCCTGGTTTTCCCAAAAACGTCATTTAGGGCCTCAAAACGGCTCCGGAAGTTCAGGACCCGAAAAAATGCTAAAAATAGTAAGTTGTTCTGCAACTTAAAAACTGAAAGAACTAATGGTGGGGGTTCAAATGGAATAGGTGAGTGGCCACCAATGTCCACCTGGATCGTTAAGGCCCCAAAACGGCTCCGAGAGTGCAGGACCAAAAAACCTGCTAAAAATAGTAAGTTGTGCTGAAAGTGAAAAGCTACAAGAATTGATGGTGCGGGTCCAAGTGGAATAGGTGGGTGGCCACCGATATCCACTTGGATCATTCCTCCCTCCTTAAGAAGCAATGGTCCCCATTGTGTTGAGATCCTCCATGAGATGAGGCACATTCTGTTGTCGAAGATGTCATGGACCTACAGGCGGACATGCTGGATGCAATTAGTAAATTTGGTTTCTTTATCAGCCTCAGACAGTAAATGTGTGGATTTTGTCTGTGTAGTCACATGAGGTATGGCAACATTAGGCAGCAGTGTGTCGGGGGTCAGATCAATGGAGTTCTTTTCTTGACAGTGTAGAGGAACCTCTATGAGCGAGGTGAAAATTTCCTCAAATTCCTTCATGACTTTGTCCATCTGCTGCAGCCGTGCAGGGGAGCCCTGTTTCGAGGTTGTGCCACAATACTTGTGAGCGAGTTTTAAGGAAAATAAATTTCCTGGTTTTGGAAACAATCTTACTGCATTGTTTTGCAGTAGTCAAATAGATGACATGAGGCGATACTTCCTCCAGTATCCTGTACAAGTTATTTCCCAAAGTAATAACAGCAGCATGAGGCCTAGACTCATACACAGTATGTCGCCTCCACAAGTATGGTTGGCCCAATAATACATTAGCTACATCAAGGGGAGAAACATCACACAATACCTCATCCGTGAATGGCTTGATACTGTACAGAAGGCAACGTTGTTGGTGGATGTGGAGATCTCTCCCTAGGTGGAGCCACCCAATGGTATATGACTGCGGGTGTGCTATGGTCTGTAGGCCGAGCCACTTCATGACCTCTACTGGAATGAGGTTCTTTTGGCTTCCACTATCAACAAGAAATTGCAGCGGAGAACCCTTCACCAACATCTACGAATGGAAGAGGCACTCCCCCTCCTCTGGATCCTCCCTCTGGATCTTGGTGGTGGCAACAATGGCACTGGGATTCGCATCAATGATCTACTTCCCTTTGTCATTACCTTTGTCTGGTTCTAACTCAGGATCAAAAAATGGATATGATTCGGGTTCCTTTAGTTCGGCCACCAACAACTGTTTGGCCCGACACTCGTTTTTGCTATGAGTGGGGCTGTTATGAAATTCACACCACTTTCCCGTGTCCTTCTTTGGATTTGTGGTGTTGTTCTGAGTCACCCCACTTTGGCCTTTCCCCTTGTTTTGAAATTTGGGGGCACCTTTCCCTAGCTTCGGATTAGCAGATCCAATGTCTCGCTTCTTCTGCTAAAATTTCTACTCGATCTTGGTGGCATAGCGATATGCCGTGCCAAGCAATGTAATGTCGGGGAACTCCATTTCCTCCTGAATGTGTTTTTTCAAACAATCGCGGTACTTGAGCACCAAATGTCTATCTGAATCTTTAATACCCAAATTTGCACTTAGGGTATGGAACAAATTCGTCAGTTCATGCACATCTTGATCCCTTTGTTGCCGCAGCGTGGTCCATTGGATGTATTTGTCCTTATAGCTCCCCACGGGGTAATATTGTTCCTTGATGCCATCTCGGAATGAATTAAAAGTGGGTGTGGCTGAGAACAGAGAGGGTTCCCCTTCGTCCTCTTGCTCATAGTAGGTTTCCCACCAGTCTTTGACATGGGGAGTAGCTTTGAGGAGTGCAAAAATAATCTTTTCTCGGTCAAAGAAATCATGGACCAAGAAATACCCTTCCAAAAAATTCAACCATCTATCTATGGTGTCTACATCTATTTGGCCTTAAAATATAGGAATGTCAAAGTTTACTTGTACCTTGAAGGGAGTGGCACCTATAGAGTGGTTTTTGGATGCAGATGCGCCGTAGGTGGGCAGTCGTTGAAGGATCTGAGCAAAGTTATCCATCATCGTGTTCCTTTCTTTCTCGAGGGCCTCCTCGAGCAATAATTTCATAGGATATCCTGCTCCCTTGTCTTTCTTTTCTTCCACCATGCGAGGTCGTCGGGGTTTGCGAGGCTAATCTTGCAAGGGTTCAAACAGATCGAGCCCTAACTCCTTATATCCTAACCGCGTTGGGGACATGCAAAGAAAAACAAAGAAAGAGCAGACCGCTCTGATACCACTAATCCGGATTTATGCAGGAACACAAAAAAATACATAAATAACCATAAATATAGAGATGTAGCAGAAATAATGCTTCATTTCATTAATAAAAGAATGACTGAAATAGGCTTACAAATAGAATGGAAACAAACTAGCTAGGGTGATGGTAGCGTATCTCTGAGAAGAGATGTGGTGGCTATAGACCTCTGAATTGTGTTACAATGAGGCTCGATGACCTATTTATTATTGAGAAACAATGGAAAACTTGAAATGTCCAAAAACCTAACCCTAGGAGATGAAGCACCAAAATTGTGGGTCCCGTTTGGGTAAATTGGTGTTTCAACTTCCCGAGGACATAACTTTGGCATCTGATCTCTGTTTGACGCTTTCAATAGCTCATTAGAAATATCTATCCGAGGAGTACAACTTTCTATGTGAGAAATTTCGGTCCATGGACCCATGTTGCTCTCGCTTTTCCCAAAAAATGTCGTTTAGGGCCTCAAAATGGTTCCAGAAGTTCAGGACCCAAAAAACTACTAAAAATAGTAAGTAATGTTGCAACTTAAAAACTGAAAGAACTGATGACGGGGGTTCAAAAGGAATAGGTGGGTGGCCACCAATGTCCATCTAGATCATTAAGGCCCAAAAACAGCTCCGGGAGTGCAGGACTCGAAAACCTGCTAAAAATAGTAAGCTGTGCTGAAAGTGAAAAGATGCAAGAATTGATAGTGTGGGTCCAAGTGGAATAGGTGGGTGGCCACCAATATCCACCTGGATCAATAGACCCCTTTGGGAGTCATATTTTCATTTACATTTTTACAAAATTTTCCATAGATTCATACTACCTATGCACCAGATTATATTCAATGAGAAAGTCCTTAGGATTTCCAAAAAGGCTAGTACAAACATTTTACCTGTTTCCAGATGGTTTTCCAAAGAAAGTTTCACCTATGTCAGAGTTTTCGAGAGTTATGCTTCTCCCCATGTCCTGCCCTATTTTGTTCCTGACAAGCTACCTGCTAGAGAAATTCCTTACCAACTTGTAGTAAATGGCATTTCGAAGAAACTCAAAGATGCCAAGGAGGCCATTTGACCTAATTTCCCTTTGCAGTGCAATAATTTTTCACTTTTTAATATTGGTCATATCTTCAAGGAAGTTTCAAATGTTAATTTATTGAATTTGGCTATAATGCCAAAGCAACCATATGACCCCAATGATGTGATTAAGAATTTCACCATAGAGCTGAAATTGAAGCCTTTTCTAAAAGAGATAGATAGATATGATGATTTCTTTCAAGGCATTGAAAATTTTAGAGATGTACTAAAAATTGCATCTAGACAGCTCAATCAAGATGACTTTGAAGCCTTCCAAGCATACAGAAACAAGAGATTGGAAAGGATTCCTTTGGATTTATTGATTATTGAAGATGTCAACAGACCAAATCCAAGTATTAGCTTGGATAATGAAGCTAAATACACGTCTAAAGATGAGTCAGGGAAATCAGAACATAATTCTCAGAATTCAGATCATTCTAATAATGAATCCGAAAACAAAAATGAGAGCTCATAAAAGTTAATTGTTAAAGTAATCAAAGAGATTGAAATTCAAGAGAAAAGAGTAATTAATGGAACTGGTTCGTCTTCCCAAGAAACTCATCACAACCAAAATATACCTGATCAGGCAGAAAAATATCAGCCAAAGGATTTGAAGAATGAATGGGAAAATTTTTCTAAGGCACTACAAATGTCACAACCAAATCCTAATACTGATCAATTTACCAGTTTTCAGATGCTAGAGAATTCTAAGAAATTAGTGGAAACCGCAACTCCGCTACAACAGGTACCTGAAACTCATGATCGAGAGATCATTCCAGCCTACCCTACAGAGCATATAGTTTACAAATTGAAGAAATTCCTTCACTAGATATCTTCTACAGTCCTAGTCATAAGGCTGTAGTCAAGAGAAGAAAAAGGAGAAGAATGGATGATACAATTTCAAATCTTACAAATGAATCTATTGATGTTCTATGGAAGGATCCCCTAGTTGATCCTACTGAACAGTTAACTAAGCTATCACAATTTGCAGGGGCATATGCTACTACCACTATTGACAAGGCTACTAAAGTTAAACTGTTACTGAAGCAAAGAGAAGACAAAATAAAAGATTTAGAAAGATTGTTAGAGCAAGAAAATCTTAACTCAAGCAGGAAAATGGAATTGAAAATGTCTCAGTTTCAAAAGTATTTTCAAAGATTAACTTTGCGACATCAGGTGCAACTTACAGAAAATAAAACACAACTGGAAGTAGCAATAAACAAATTAAAAATCCAGCCACACGTAGAGAAATTCATAAGAGAAGCATTGGAAGTGAATGCTAAGCTGAAGCAACAACAAGAAGTATTCTACCAACAAGCTTCATTCACCAGCTCTTATTATGATTCAAGTGAAATCTTGATCCAGCAAGTGGCTATCAAGAAACTTGAGTGTGAGAAAATTGAGAAGAAAATTAATGAATTCATTCAATGGCAAGCATCAAACTCAGGAAGGGAAGCTGATCTACCCCAGATAGATAAATTTCACAAGGAAATTTTATTTAAATATTGGGAAGCACAACTAAGACAAGCAGACAAAGCAGCATCAAAAGCATCAAGGTTAACAGAAGAAATTACCGCATATGTTTGTGAACAAATTTTGAAAGTTGAGCTTATCAAAGAGTCCACATCTGAAGTGCTCTCAGAAATCAAGCCGTTAGAAGCACAGTGGAAACAAAGGACATATATGCAGGAAGAAATGATTAAAAAAATAAATAAGTTTGATCAGGAAATTTATTGGAATTTTCTGATCAAACCTTATCATCAGTACTAAACCCTGTAGTCATTAACTGATTCAACAAAAAGGTCATAGCCAACACTTTCAAATGCAGTATTCAAGGGCTAGGTCAGATTGAGAATTTCATATTGAAATCAGCTTAAACCTATGCTAGATATTTGTCAACTCCGGGATCGAATTCAAATGGAGGATCAACACTCATAATTATATTGTTACTTTATTTTCCTAGATTGTAGTTGAAGTTTGTCTTACAAGGATGGTTGCTTGAAACCTCCTCTATTTCTATGTAATAATCTATTTTTAAACATATTTTAGTTTAGTATTTAAACCCTTCTCATGCATTTAGAGAAGGGTCCAGAAATTTATCAAAAACATTTGCAAAGAATGCACTTATGTAATTATGTAAATGCTTTGATGGATTAATGGAAAAAACTCTGTTATCTTTTGACATTTGAAGCTCTTTAACTGATCTTGCACTATTGTACTCTTTAAATTTCTTTAAAGTGAAGAGGATCAGAAAATCCATTGTTAGTTTATATGAGTAAGACTTCGTATATATGATACATATATTCATTTATATTAAGTTTTTCTTTCTAGATTGACAGTTATCTTTTTACTTGCATTATATATTTGAACTGTTATCATAAATGAAGGTTAAATTCACCTTTGTACTAATATTTGTCTATGATTTCTTATTTGATATATAATCACACATATGAATGCGATACACTTTTCACAATTCTTTTAATCAAACTATTTTGTTAAAAGAATCATCTTTACATAATTTTCATTTATTTCAACTGTTAAATAATCTTCATTACTAATAGTTGGAGGATATATTTTTAGATTGCATAAAGGAAGAAACACCTCGGGTATATAGTTGAATAAATAAGTGTTAGATAAATGCATGTGATAGACTAAAATCATTTCCCATTGCATGTTATATAAACAAAACACATCCCAAAATCATCCTTAGTGGGAAACTGGTCCCTTCATCCCCAGTTGGAGCCACCACACCAAACGGAAAAGGACTTGCTAAGGTCTGGACTGGGTGGTTTTCCCCCATGTTGTGGCAATGGAATTCTGAGGCCTCAACAAGTGCTTGGAGGGTATTTAGCCTCATAATCCTTAGGTTTATTAATCTATGATACCTATTTGGAAATACTCTCTTATGGGAATAAAAATATCCCCAAATAAATAAGAGAATTATTACTAAAGGTGATAGTGGTTGTTGATCCCATTCTTACCCTTAACCTAGACTACATAGTGAGTACTTGCACTAGGGTGCTATATTTTGTGATAACACTCCCCACAAGGAGAATCCTAAGTGGATATCCATCATATTTAGTATTTATTAGCTATAATCCATTTGTTCCTTCCTCTCAATTATTCCTAATGGATCCATACCTATGACAAAAAAATTATGTCCCTTGAATTTATGTCGTACCAACATTTTCATCGCAATGATAACATAAAACAATATGTTGACATTTTTAGATTTTTTTTAGGGTCAACTTATGAACCAGAGGTGTTGTTGATGGAGGAAATTACCCCCTCATCAACACCATGGTTTCACCTGGTCAAAGGGCCAACAAACCCTCTATATTATGGCCCTATTTCCATTGTTGTTTTTATGATTTTAAATTTAAAAACTCAAATGAAATGTAAATGCTCTAAAACTAATATAATCTATTTTATCCTAAGAAATTTAATAAACAATGAAAACATATGCACCCAACATAAATAAATACAACTGAAAAACATGAAAAAGTTCACAAAGTTATCAGCTACATAAATCTCTAGATCACTAACAACAAACTAAGGTTCACCTATGTTTAATTGGAAATCCATATCAAATTGCTAGTGAAACAACTTATAGGATAACAATAATAGATAACATATACATAAGACAAGTATAAAACAATTAGATATCGATTCTCACATCTTCAATATATGAAATTTTTTAGTTTAATTGGTATTAATGCAACTTCTAATCTTGGCATTTGGCCACACCTTTTACTCAACCCTTAGTTGAAATCTCATTATACTTGGTGATGTACCTGCTATCTTTTGTTCATTCCATTTAAAGAGCCTTTGATCTTGGTTTTTGATGATAAATTTTCCATTTACCATTTTAATTCAAAAGTATATTGAAGAAACAATATTTCACTACCCAGGTTTTAACTTAATTATGAATGTACCTAAAAAAAAATTAAAATTTCAACAAGAAGTACAGGTATTTTATGATCAACATATTCCTATTATTTGTGACAATACAAGTTCCACCAACATTTCAAATAATATTTTCTTTCACTCAAATACAAAGCATTTTCCAATCAAGTGCCACTTCTTGAGAGAGGAAGTTGCAAATTATAAAATCATGTTGGAGTATGTACCTAAAAAAGAACAGGTAGATGATACTTTCACCAAACCTCTCCCACGAGATCAGTTCAGGAATTTAAGGAAAATATTGGGAGTTGGTCCTTTTTTCTCCCTCCACTAGATCTTCCTCAAGATGAAGAAAGGAAACCAACAAGCATTCAATATATAAAGATAAAGTTTTCAAGTCCACATGATCCACATGAAAAGGGGAGTTTGATGACAAGGGGAGCATGTTGGTGTCTTTGTCATTGATGCTAAAGGGGGAGTATTATTGGTGATCAAACAACAAGAACTTCAGAGTAGATGGATAAGAATATCAAACATAAGGGATATGTCTTGGTGAAAAGAACGGAAAGGTGAATTACTCCATAGAAGGATAGAAGTGAAAATTATGAGGAGCCACATCCAAGGGAGTTCAAAGGAGGAAAGGATGGATGATGCACACTTTTTTTCTTTATGGTATTGATTTTGTTTGACACAATTGTTTCATTAAGGTATTTTCATCAATGCCAAAGTGGGAGAATGTTAGAAATGCATTGTCATTGATGGAAAAGGTGATTAGGGTGATGGTAGTAGCAGAGAAGAATTCAATAAGAATGAAGAACAACTCAACAAATGTTAAAGGAAACGTTGGTGATGACGCAAAGACTTTAAAGCCATATCTAACTATAAGATATCTTCAAACATAGTTAGCACCCACTTATATGGATAGAGCTCTGAAAGAGTTTTCAAGTGGTATATGGAAGTTAAAAAATGGCCCCATGAATGACAAGTTAGAGCTAATAAAATATAAGGGAACCACAAAGTCAATATTGTAGCACTAAAGTTGGTGAAGAACATTTGGAGCAAGTTAAGTTTGACACATTCACCAAACGTGATAGAGTTTTAGTAGAGCGGTCTGGGAGGTCAAACCCCAAAAGAAACAAAAAGCAACATGCAAAGTTTTAAGTCAGGGATATGGGATTCAGGAAGCCAGGAAACAGAAGAAACCAAACGGTGTCCGTGGGTGATAAAGTTGGGGAGCCATGAGTCGTGGAGCCGTAGAGCCATGTGTCGGGGAGCCATAGAGTTGGGAGTCGGGGATTCAGGAGCGGACGAGTTAGAAGTTGGGGCATCCACAAAGGTAAGAAGGAATTTCTTGAAAGAAAAAATCTCATATGGCCTAGAATAAATAACCTAGAGGTAAATACTGGAAGGAAAGCACAAAAGAAACTTACCCGAAAGAAATATCCTGGAAAGAAACAAATCTTAGAAGGCTCTACCCTCGAAGAGAAATAATAGCACAAAATGGAAATTAGCCGAGAAGATGGGACCTAGAGAAAGAAATTTTTCCAACAAATAATTATTTTTCAAATGATGCAAAAGCACACTAGGTCATGGTTTTTGATGTAGTTCTTTGTATTTTGATCGAGTGCCTGTAGATGAATGAGTCAACATCATTGTTGGTTAAATACTTTGAGATTTGGCATCAATGAGTCGACAACTTTAAGTTTTTTATTTATTCCAAACATAACAACAGAGCACAATAAATCTAAAACACATGCATGAATGAGTTGGCAGTGCCTTTAGCAAAACAAACAATTAAGTGGAAAATTTGGTAGCTAAGCCAAACTTGGAGATTTTATAGAAATAGAATACCTCTACTAAAACCTATAACTTACCATAATTGAGCAAAAACAATAGATTAACTCAATTTTTCTTAGAGATACAGTAGAGCAGAGTTAGAACTTGGTGAGAAGATTCAAAAGACCTAGCTAAACAAGATAAAGGAAAAAATAAGATATTCATTCAAAGATAAAAGTGCAATATAACTAAGTTAAATTTCCAAAAATATCAGTCCAAATTTATTTATAAGCATAGTCGAATTTTCAAACCAAGAGAGACATAACAAAGGTGTGAAATTGTGTTGGTGAGCATGGTGAATTGTTCATTAATAATAGATATTTTAAGGTGTTTGTAATGGCATTTTTTATGAGTGTTTGAAATACAAATTGATTTATGTTGTAAAATGGGAATGACTTCATGATTTGAGTATGAAAGATGAATCATTGAGGTCATGAAAGTTTTTTATTGCAAGTTAGGGGTTGTAGCTCTTTCGAATAGTTGTTTGTGAAAACTTGGGGTTGAAGCTCCCTTCAGTAGTAGCTAGTAAACTTAGGGGTTGTATCTCATTTCAGTTGTAGTTGATAAATCAGGGAGTAGTTACTTCTTTTCGTTGTCATCAGAAAAATTTATAACAACAAGTTGTAGCTTTCCTTGTGAATATATTGAAAGAAATATTTGAAGAATTTGTGTGTGTTCTCATTTTGATACATATTTTAATTATTTCCATGCTCATATAAATTATTTTTTGGAAATTTAATCAGTGTCCTAAGTGAAAGGAAGTTTTAAAATTCCTAAAATATTGATTCACCCCCACCCTCGTCTCAGTGTTGTCCTAGTTTATAACAATATGAAGTACCTTAGGCATGCTACATCAATAAATTCTTTCCGTTAGTGCCCCTCTTAAATTAAGTACCTCAGGGGAGGTCACAATAGGCTAGGGGTAAAGGCTATTCTCTGAGGATTACAAAATGGTTAATGTAACTTCTAATAGACGACTCACCTTCCTTCAAGAAGCGTTCCATATGGGAGAGAGCACTAACCATAGCATAAGTAGACAGATCTGATGTAAACCTATTTGTGGGCCATCATAGGGTTATTGGCTAGTTGGCCATCAAATTAGGAGAAATTTTTTCTATTATGGGTTATCTATTTTTTGTTGATAACAAACCTCATAAACACCCCTTCAGATTAGGGGGAAATGTTAGATACCAATCATTGGGATTGCATTAAATTGTAAATATTATTGTAATTATTGATTCGAGATTAATATTAAGAGTCATAGGTGGGATAGGAAGATTCATTCAAACCTCTTGAAAGATGACACCAAAGGTCACTTCTACTTGTATTTATGAATAAATCACTTTAATGAAAATCAATTCAATAAATGGATTTATTCATCTCCGGCATGAAAATTATCTTGTTTGTATATGTGGATAAGATATTCATCATATATAATGAGGTTTACTACCCCCTCACTTTTAAGGGTAACTAGAGGAAATTTGTTCTTCGATGATCCACATTGCAGATAATGGTCTAAGTGATGAATTTTAGCAGAATCCATAGAAAAAAACCATATATACCTCTTATATCATGTCCATCACTCTTTTTTTATGATGTTTCCCTAACTCACATGAGGCACATTATTAATTTCATCATATGAAGTGTTTACATTTAAATCATTTGGCATGAAAGTAGGGATCATGCATTGAATTATATCATGAATCATGATGTTTGGTTGTTATGCATTTTCCTTGTTTTACCTTGGTGATCATCATCCATTCATTAGTCAAGTGTTGCACCCTTAGGGAGAGGAGTACTACTAGAATACCTTGATAAGGATAACATGCTCATGTTATTTCCATACATAACATACTACAAATAATCTCTCTATAGTGTCCTTTATTTTGGGTTGGTTTTTGCATGTACCCAAAAAATATGTGTGCTTCATAATCCCAAGAGAAAAATGGGCTTGGATGCTCGAGGTTGATGCAACTATATTGAGAGAGAGAGATTTAAATTTCAAAATGAAAAATAAAAACTAAAGTAATATTAATGAAAAATCAAAAGCCAAAGAAGTTGATCAATACCCCCTCACTATGAGGTTATTTCCCCAATTCCTAATGCAATGAGATGTATAGATAGAAAAGGGACTTAGTTGAATTATATTGAACCTTATGTAATTAAATTAATACCCATGAAAAGGGGACTTGTAAATAAAAATAAATAATATAATAAAAAATCATGAATGGGTGGAAAGACACAGTGCTAAGGAAAGGTTAATTCAATGCATGAAGTGCTCCCTCTACAAAGGCACCCATGGGATGAATATCATACATTTCCTTGTATGTAAAAGACACCACTCTTATGAGGTAAGCCCCAAGTAATACCACTATCATTTATACTTTCATCTTAATCGGTTTCTTAGGAAACACCCATTTATCTAGGAACTAGCATGCCTAATATGGGTTGATGATGGCCTTCCCCTACCTAAACTTGGAAAATTATATAAATTAATAACCTAGTGTGAATTTTAAAGAATATTCCCAATGTGATCTACTTGAATGGCTATTCCATTAAACATAAATCACATTTTATGATGCACTACCTCTTATACATACAAGAGATGGTCTCACATGGATAGCTAGATCTCCTCCATTATGATGTTGTTTTCATAGATGTGGTCATTTTCATTACGTTTATGAATCCTAAATTCCACACTTGATGAGTTATTTCCACCTTCATTCGAAAATTTTGGTCTACTTGATGAAGTGGGACACTTCTTGAGACACTCCACCACCCATTTGAGAGAGGATATTGCACATTTATGATGAAACGTTGCCCCTATACCTTGACATGAAACTTGATGATGTAAATTGCACTTTACGTTATGATTGGATACTCTTGATGATGATGTCACACATTTTGGGGATGATGTGATCATTGGAGGTGGAACGTTGTGACTTTTGGAAACAACATTTCACTTGGAAGCCCTTGCTTGCAACTTGAGCACACATTTGAGGAGGATGAATTGAGGTTTTGAGAAATACTTTTTATTTATGATGTTTCATTTGAGGTATTTAAACCTATACAATATTGTATCATGGATATATTATATATTGTTGTTTTATCTCTAGTGTTTGTGACAGATAAAGGCACTATTTTATGTTTTTAGGGACTTTAGTGGATGAGGAAGTGCTAGACATCTCCTTTAAATAGAGAAACACTCCTCATTTGTAAACAATTTTCAATTGTGGATATATATCTCTATATATCCACTCTTTTAGGATATGGAAGGATTATTAGAGAAACTTCTTTTAGAGATGGTTTTAGTGGATGATCTTGAAAATTTGGTATGGGATTTTCATGGCCAAGGTTTCATGGATGAACTTAATTTTATAAGTGGTCTCTCTAATATTATTTGGTTTTTTTATGGGTGATTATTAAGTTTAATTGCACTTTTCTAATCGAAAGGGTGCATACACTTGGTTATTTTTGGATAAATCCCTTCTTAAAAACCCTAGGAAGAATATTTCTAATTGAAAAAACTTCCCTAGAATTTCTTAAATTTTGTAACGTACTAGGTCGATCTTATATGGTTAGTATTGAATAAACTTATATATCACCCTATATACTCTTTATTTCTCCCAATGGATCCCTCAGTTGGCCCCATATGCCCAAAAAATAAGTAGGCGCAAGTTTTTCTCCTAACAATAAATCACAAAATCCAAAAGTTTATCTCGTGTTTTCTATTTTAGGGTTAAATTAGGGTTTATATTATCTATATATTCATTTTCATCCATAGAATAGCTATACACCTAGGGTTATTGAGAATTTATAAATTTGGAGAACACATCTTATCATCATAATATCCATTGTCAATCTATTTTACAACCTTCTTAGGGCTTGACATCTTGAATTTTAGGGTTGTTATGTGCCATTTAATTTTCATATTTAGTTTCTTGATTACACCCTGGTTTAATTCTTGGTTATTAATTCCATCCATAATTTCTATTGGTTATTAATTCTTCAAGGAATTATTTAATTTTTTTTCATGATAACTTGTTGTGTTGTTGAAATATATCATCTTTTATGTAAGTTTAGGCATATCTTTTCTTCTTTTTTAATGTTTTGGGTTCCCTCTTTCACCAATATTTACTTGTTAAGCATATTAATTTTTTTTAGAAACTCCACACACTAGATTTTGGAAATTACCCTTGTGATAGCCAAAATTATACATGTGTGATAAAATCCCCAATATACAATGCACAATCCAACAAGAATCTCTTAGTAAGGTCAACCAATGTCACCACAACAACCTATCCTCTCACTTTAGGCCAGCTCTCCTCTGATTCTAAGGGGGATTCCTTACTAGAATCACTAAGGCTTAGTCGCAATAGCATAAGATGATGTCAATCATAACCTCAATGAAAATAATTTTGGAGACATTTAATGGTGTTTTGAAAAATAATTAAAAAAAAAAAGGTGATGGAGGGATATGAATATTAGTACCAATATCCTTCTAGGACTATGGAGTCAACAAGAATTAAGTGGAAAGGTGATATCAATAATAAAATCCTCTTACGTCGATTAATCAATGCTTACAAACTAGGGAAATAGGTTAGAACCAAATAGCTAAATTAACCCCTTGGCTAATCAAAAGGAATCATGAAATCATGGTCCCTCTAGAAGTGATCCATCCAAGGGGAAAGATTTCAACCACAAGATCTACTATGGTGTGAAATAGAATAAAAAACTTTACTAAGGACCTTTGCAGTTTGGCCTAGCAAGGAGTATTAAAACTTACCCAAAACCAGCAAAGGAGAACATGTGAGAAGAGCCTCTACATATCCTTCATCCAAGTGAAAACCTTTCCCTTCAAATGGATCAAAATTATAACCCTTATGGTAGTCTTAAGTAATAATTGTGATTCCTTTAATTATTTAGAAGAAATAACCAAGAAATAATAGCTTTAAATAAAAAACATTCACCACATAGCTAATCCCTTGAAACAACCCCAAGGGTTAGCTCAATTGGTCAAGCCCTTATCATTAAAGCAGCTTTTTTAATTAGGGATCACAGGTTCAATTCTCTCAAAACCCTTGAGGTTGAGCTCTGTGGTTGAGCCAATAAGAAGTATCTCTTTGGGTGGATCTTCTTAGTACAATTTTTATGTGGATGTAGTTGTCACTAATATTTGAGGTTCGTGAACCATATAGAAAAAAAAATGATAAGCCCTTAAAACCAAAAATTCTCCAATAATTATATTTCCATTGAGTTCTAGGGAGTGTAACTCTCTCACAATCCAACCATGAGTACAAATGAGGAAGCTCTCCTTTATTTATAGAGTGATATCTAACTTCCTTTACAATAAACTATCATTATTTGATTTTATTCGTTAGATCTAGGTCAAGTAAAGTAAATCTAAGTAACTCCTAAAATAAATCAAACTAAAACATCATTAAAATAAAGTGGGAAAGCCACAATTATAATTATTTTCTAAGTACATGCCCCATTAAAATTGGGGCTCAATTCTCCTAAGAAAATAATAACTAGTCCAAGTTACCACCTCTATCATTTGAATGGTCCATACTTGTTATAGATGATCAACAGTCCTCGAAAGAATTAGGTGGATGCCTCAAAACATGATGAAGAGTCCTCTTAAGCCAATGGGTTCTCCAACTATTATTAAACCAACTCAAAGAACAAAAGAAAAAATAGATCAACGACTTATAAAATTTCCTCTTCGAGGGGGGAACCTCCTTTACATTACATAAATGAACAAGTCTTCGATGATACAAATGATAATACCTCCTTGGTATATATAGGAGTCTAAGGGGCCACAATATAATCAGAGCCTACATAACAATAATAATGTAAGGGAAAAAAAATAACAATAGTGGGATTTTATGAGGCACAACAATAACAACATGGGGGATACATGGGCACAACAATAACAATAGGGGGATACACTAACAATAAAAATAAGGGGAATACACTAGTATTATAGGGACCTAACGTGCCCCTCTCCTTAAAAAAAGTGTTTTCCTCAACGATTGAGTAGTTATGGATGCTTCTGAATAAAATTCTCATTCTCCAATGTGGAGTCTTAAACAATTAAGTTCTTCCACTTAATGAAATACTCTGAAATTAATCGATTTCGTAGCTTTCGGTTTCTTATTTCCGTGACTGATTCAGGTTCAAATATAACTTTTTCCTTCTTCTTCAAGTTATGGAAACATTGTTTGAATTGGGATCTTGTCACCAATTTTTATGATATAGTACCAACCTTTTACAACACCATGTAAGGACCATAGTACTTGGGTGATAATTTATTATCCTTCGTAGCTTTCCTTAGGGAAATTTGTTTATATGGTTGTAGCCGTAAAAATACCCAGTCACCTACATCAAAACGTATTTCACTGCAATGTTGATCTTCCTGTTGTTTCATTTGATTATGCACCAAAGTGAGGTTACCCTTTAAGAGTTTGAGAACATGTTGTTAATGCTCGATGTGATATTCCACTACTTGAACCTTATAATTTTCTCTTAAATATTATGTGATGGATGGTGGATGATATCCATAAAGTTCCATAAATGGGTTAATTTTTGTTGTAGTATGGAATGAAGTGTTATACCACCATTCAGCTAGAGGTAACTACTTGACCCATCATTTTTTTTTATCAGATACAAAGCAATGAAGATATCCTTCTAAGCATTTGTTCACTATCTCATTTTAGCCGTCAGATTAAGGATGATAAGATGAGATATCAGTTAATTGAGTACCAAGACAAGAAAATAATTCCATTAAAAAAATTCTAGTGAAAATGGGATCTTTGTCACTTACAATAATATTTTGGGTTTCCATGTAGATTTTTGAATAGTTTCCATAAATACAATAGAAATTGTACTAGCTTTAAAATGATGAGATAATGCACAAAAGTGTGCATTCTTGGTAATTATATCAACTATCACCATGATGAAACTCTTTCCTTCATACTTGGGCAAACATGTGATAAAATCCATTGAGACCTCCTCCAAACACTGACTTGGAATGGCTAAAAGTTGTAACAAACCTGAGGTCTTAATTGTCTCAACTTTATTTTGTTGGAAAACCAAACATTTTCCCACAAACTTCTAAACATCATATTTAAGGCCATCCTAAAATAAATCCCTCTAGACCTTGTGGTATGTTTTTAAAAATTTTGAGTTCCCTCCTAAGGGGGCGGTGTGAAATTCCAAAAGAATTTTTTTCTTAAGTTGGGAATCCTTACAAAGATATAAGCATTCTTTGTACCATAATGAATCATTTTTCTAGCGAAATGTTTCATATGTACTGGGATATTGTTGCAATTTTTGAATGAGTGTCCACACCTCTTCGTCATTCTTCCATTCATCCCTTTCTTTGCTTATCCAATCAGGTTGGATAATAGAAATGGAACAAAGCAATGCTTCCACATCGTCATCCTTTCTTGAGAGCGCATCTGCAACAACATTTTTCTTCCCTCTTTTGTAGATGATTTCAAAGTCACAACCCAACATATTTGTGACCCATTTTTGTTGCTCTTATAAATATAATATTTGTTCCAAAAAGTATTTAAAACTATCATGATCTGTTTTTACCTTGAAGTGTCTTCCCATTAGGTAAGGTCTCCATTACTTTAGTGAATGTAGTATTTCCAACATTTCCTTCTCATAAATAGGTTTGTGTAAATACTTTCCTTTGATTGGACGACTTTCAAAAGAAATGGGCATTCCTTCTTGCATTAAAATAGGACCAATTCCATTTCCCGAGGCATCACATTCCACAATAAAGGTTTTTGTGAAGTTTGTCATAGCTAATACTGGTGCTTGGCACATTTCCTCTTTAAGATGTTCAAAGGACTTAGTTGCCTCCAGACTCCAAGAAAATACATCTTTCTTCAGTAATTTTTTAGAGGTGTTTCTATTCTCCCATAATTCTCAACAAACTTACGATAATACATTAGAAACTCGAGAAATCCTTGAAGATGCTTTATGGTTGTGGGATTTTACATTCCTTAATTTCTTTAATTTTGTTAGGGTCTACCTTATCACCCTCATGAGATACAATATGACCCAAATATTGCACCTCCTATACTCCAAAGAAAAATTTGGAGGCTTTTACATATAATTGTTTCTCCTCCAAAAGATTGAGCACCCTGTCAACATGTTGAACTTGATCCTTCCAAGGCTTGGTGTAGATTAGTATATCATCAAAAAATAATAATGCAATTTTTCTAATGAAGGGTTTGAAAATGGAATTCATCAAACCTTGAAATGTCGAAGGTGCATTAGTAAGTCCAAAAGGCATGACCAAAAATTCGTAATGACCCTCTTCAATTCTAAATTTTATTTTCATAATTTCTTTAGTCTTCATTCTAATTTGATGATATCCTGAACGAAGATCCAGCTTGGTGAAATAAATTTCTCCATGTAATTCATCCAACAATTCATCAATGGAATGAATGGGAAATTTATCTTTAATAGTGAGCTTGTTAATCACCCTATAATCCGAACACATACACCATGATCCATCCTTCTTGTCCACCAACACTACTAGAGCAGAGAAAGAACTTTGAATAGGTTGAAGTATACTAGCCTCTAGCATTTCTACAACCATATGCTCAATTTAACTATTTTGGGCATAGGGATATCTACAAGATATTATGTTTGGAGGAACAATTCCTGGAATCAAATGAATAGCATGATCATGATCACGAATAGGTGGGAGGAATTTGGGAGTCTCAAATAGCTTGGAATTATTGTCTAAGACTTTATGGATATATGGGGAAATATATGATTTTGATGTTTGAACCTCTAGTGAGAATAATTGTGCAATTACACCTCATTGTTCTTTCTTCATAAGTTTTTTAATGCAATTAAAGTTGATTATATTTCTTGGTTGACCTAATATACCCCTTAATTCAACTTCATTTCCTTCAAAAAAAAAAATCAAGAAAAGTTCTTGAAAATTAAAAGCCATCGTCCCTAAAGATTGTAACCATCAGACTCCTAGTAAAACATCAACACCACCCATTGGAATGGAAAGTATTGTACTATTCAATACATATCAGCCCATGGTTATGTTGATATTATGGCACTTTCCAGAGAAATTTATAATTCCTCCCTTTGCAACCATCAATTGACACTCTGGCATTGGATATAGGAGGTGTTAGGGCCCCGTGATTTAGCAGATTGGTAGACCAAATGCACAGGGTAACATGAAACCAGTCTTTGGAGTCCTAGGACCTAGCCTTCCCAGACTCAGAGAGGGCTCTCTCTATTGTATGCAAGGATGTGAACTTTTTGCTATTAGGGTTTGATTATAGGCTAGTTTTTAAGTGTAGGGTTTGTTGTTTGTTTGGTTGGGTAAAATAATCAAGTAGGATAGGTGGAATAAGAGGTCATCAAATCATTGAGATATGGAGTCTATGAAAGTCATAGATATCTCAAAAATTATTCAGAGTGCATCACAGGGAAAATCTAGTGTGGTCAATGGATCTTTAAGGTTATGTGTGAAGTGAAATGGACATTAAGTTGGTGAATCAAGGTAAGGCAAAGGGAAGTGAAGTATCCTTTTTCATATACCCATAAACAATAAGGTCTCAAATACTGATAAGCAAAATATAAAAATCATGAGATAGGGCAAACCATTAACTCAATGACATTACTTAAACAAATAGATATCAAAGATGAACAATTCAGTGAAACAGAGAAAGCAAGAAGACTTATCTAACTTTAGTGATTTCACCTTCAAGGTTTGAAAGCATATAAGATGAAAAATAACTTTAATCAAAGAACAGGGAACTCCTAAGCATCATTTGATCAAGCTACAAAGAAATTTGAGGAAAACTTCTCAAGTATGGACAAAGGGCATGATCAAAACATGGCCTCTTTGGCAAAACCTAGCAAGTAACACATCAAAGAGAGGTTCCACAAACAGAGTTTAGATAGCATCAAGTAAGCATGGCTAAGCATAAAACATATTTGAAAACTACTTTCTTAAACCGTTAATGAAGCAAACAATCTTAGGTGGGTCTAAAGAGCAACTAAGAATTCCTTAAACTAACCCAGCAGAGGAAAACATAAAGACAATAGTAAACAGGAAGGACTAAGGTGCCTCAAACAACATTTCTTAGCCTATACTTTTCTGATCTATTGCAACATAGAAGAATGGACATAATGATAAACAAGAAAACATGAAAAAATTAGAGACACATCACCATTAACCAAGCTCAGGGATCCTACAAGCAAGCCTTCATCATCATCAATCAAAGCAAAACATTCACAAGCTCCACAACACCAAATTGCTCTTCAACCTCAAAAAACCATGTATTGCTCTCAAAGCTCATCAAATGCCAACATTTAAAATGAAGCCCCAATGCTCTATTTATCTTAGCAAGAGATGGAAAAAACCCTAGATAGGGTTGGAAAATGTCAAAATCACTCATAAATGTCATAAATGCCCAAGAGACCATGCAAGGCCCAAGGCACAAAATATCCCATGAAATAAATGCCAAAATAACTTCTAGCAACTAATTCTAGAGTGATTTTCCTTAAAAAACACAAAAATATGATTTTTAAATAAATGAGTGTGTTTTGTTGACTTTTGGCCAAAAACACATTACACAGTCCATTAGCGTGGTGCCACCTCAGGAAGAAAATAGGTACTTTTGCAACCATGTTTTGGACCCCTTCCCAATGTAGGATTTTGCTTCGTGATGGCCCGTTGGAAAGCCTGATGAGTCTAATTTCCACAAATACTCTTGGTTTTCTGATCCAGCCTCTCTAACCTATCCAAAATTTCAAAATACCAACACTTCTCTGTGCGCAGCGCCAGGCCTGAAAAGGAGGCAAAATGGTGAAATTTTAGGTGTTTTTTAACCTTTTGAGGGGTCAAAACTGCTCCAATTGCTCTGAAATTTTGTGAGAATAGTGCACTAGTGATGATAAATCCAAAAATGCTGAGTTTTACCTTTGAGGATGCTCCAGGGATTAGCGTAGTGCTAGTGGCATTGCGCTAATAGGCCTTCAAATTCTCAAAAAACAAAAAGTTATTCAAATTCCCTCAAAATTTGTGGAGCTCTCCTTCAAGGGGTTTTGGAGACCTGTTGAGAAGCTGATGCCAAAATTCCAAGTTTCTCATGAAATTTTTCTTCTTTTACGGTTTGGATTTCAATGAGGGCTTTCTTCAGTTTGGCACAAGCAAGTTTGTTTTTCATTGCATAATGCTTGGTCATATTTTTATGGAGAGAAATGCCCCTTTTTATCTTCTTAAAGTACTTGTGTTCATTCTTGTAATACTGAATGATACGTTGTGCCATTTCAAAATCTCCCTCCCATTCCCTAATTTGTGCATCTTTTCTTTGGAGTAGTAACCTACTGGCCATCTCCTCATATTCACTATCACTATCAAGGTCAATGAGTTGGGGTTCTTGTTTAGTTTGCCTACCTCCCTTACCTTTCTTATCCGTTTTCATCTTTTCTTTGCCCTTTTCAAGCCTTTGAGCTGATGTAGATGGCAAGGTCCCTTGCCTTTTGGAGGCAACAAACACTTGCCTTGGCCCTCTTTGGTATGTGCATGCAAGAGGTGTGATGGTGATTTTTTTGGTCTCTTTTCCATGGTTGTGATCATCATTTAGACTATGAGCCTCTTCCCCTTTTTATTTATCATCATGACTAGGATTTCCTTCATCTTTGTTTTCTACCATGTCATCATTTTCTTTGTCACTGAAGGGTTGAATTTTGTCATGACTGTCATGACTGTCATGACTATTCTCCTCCTAGTTGTCTTGTCCCTTACTGTCTTCCTTATCATCTGCCTCTTTGTCACTGTGTTTTGTCTCATTGATATCAAATTTGTGTTTAGTTTCTGCACTGTCCATCTCTTCATCTTCCTCATTGTCCTCTTGCATATTGTAATTGTTTTGCTCACTTCCCTCTTCTTCAAATTCCACCTCTGTTTCTTCTTCAAATCCAGCCTCTGTCTCTTCTTGCTGGATTGAATCACCATCATTTCTTAGAATGTCTCCTCTGTCCTCTTGTTCATTTTATTCATTGCTATCATCCTCAAGGCTTATGTCCCTTTTACTGTCAACTTCCTCATCTTCATTGACATCCTCTTTGTCAGCACTCTGCTCATCAGCATCACTCTTTTCTTCACTTTGGGCTGACTCACTTGCACCATACCCTCACTGCCATTACTTTGTTCATCATTGCCACTGTCATCCTCTTCATTTGATGCATCAATAGAAAGGGAATAAGGGAGGTTTCCTTGAGGTGAGGGCACTTGTGTAGATGAGGAGTGCAAATTTGGTTGATGGAGATGCTGTGGGATTATGAAGACTTCATGGGCTATGAACACCTCCCAAGGTATACCCTGTTATTCCAACTGATGTAATACCATCATCTTGATCAAGGAATGGTGAAATACACTTTGCATTTGTTGGGAAGGACTCCTTCTTCGGACAACATAAGACATTTTGTCCATACTTCTATAGAGGTAGTAGGGCAAGTTGAGCATTTTAGCCCTTGTGAAATGCATGAGGAGTCTAAGATGGTAGGAATAAATCCTGGAGTACCTACCCTCATAGGTGAAGTACTTCATGATAACTTTCATCAAGGGTGAAAATCTCTGTTTGAGGTGTGAGAAGGGAAAAACAGACTTGCTGCCTTATCTGTACCTAGTCTTGATAAATGGCTCATAATAATCCTTGTCCAATTTGGCCTTCTTAAACCATTTTTCACCAACAGCAAGGATACATGTAGCACCAGAGATGGTATCTGTTGATAGTTCAAAATCCACCCCTACAAGATTCACCTGTTTGTTGTGGAGGTTGAGGAAAAACAACCTTATAAGCTGTGGGTGGTGTTTTACTAGTTTGACCTTCTCACAAAATTGAAAACATCCCATATTCTGGAAACATGAGAGGATCATGGGAGATGAGGTGATAGTCACTGTGTTATAGGGCTCAAATCTATTCACTTTCCCTCCCTTATGATTTGGTCTCATAGGCCCTTGGCCCTTGTCACTACTGCTACTGTTTTCAGCTCCTGACATGGTGATAGGAGATGTTTGTGGACAAACTAGGGTTTGGAGGAGAAAAATGAAGATTTTGGTGAAGTAAACTTCTTGTGAATGAGTGATATGGAGGCTAGGTTTTAGGACTGCTTGCTTTGGAGCTTAAGAGGGTTCACCTTGAATCATGAATTGTGACCACACTAATTCACCCTCCTTTAAATGACACTGAACTTGTTCAAGGAGGCTAAAGACAAAGGGGTAAAATTTATTTGAGAACTAGGGTTTGCACACTTAGGGTTTAATTACTTTTTTAGCCACCAAATTTTGAAAATTGCCTTGTGGGTCAAGGGAGAGAGGCCACCTACCAGTTTGTTTCTCCTTTGCAGGCCTTTGAATGCAACTTGGAGGATGATTTTGAGCCTTGGGGCAAGAAATTTTTCTTGTTATAGGCCCTCTGCATTAGCGCAGCGCCCTGCCTGAGTAGTCGGGTCGGCCTGTTAGCGCAGCGCCGACAGTCGTGCTCGTGGGTTGGTACAACGTCGGGAGTTCAACAGGGTTGTCGGGTCCCTGAGCGTGTCAGGCCTGTATTTGTGTAGCACCACGAATTTGCGTAGTGCCACCTTGGATTAGCTCAGCACCATGTTAATTTGAACGGGAGAAAGGCAGATTAGCACAGCGCCAGACCTGGTAAGCGCAGCGCCACTAATTCACACAGTGCCAAAAACCCTTTGCCCAGAAACGATAAAAAACTCTGTTTTTTCTCCTGAAAGTTTTCTTCTCTCTACCAAGTGATAAGTGAGTTTGAAAATGATGAATTAGGTGCTTTTATACCCTTTTGAGAAATAACTCAAATTTTTAAAACCCACTTTTGCTATGTTTGCTTTTTGTCATCTTATGGTTTTCACTGATACTCTTTTACCCTTTGCAGGAGGTGACTTTTAAAACACAAGAATGATCTCTTTCTCCTTCAACCATTCCTCTTTGTTGTTTTTTGGGTAGTTGATATGATGGATTTTGGGCTATCTTTGGGCTATTGATGCTTCTAGAACTTGTTTTGCGGATGCCTGTTGGAATTGTATGTTTCACTGTGTTTTAGCCATTTTCATGTCTTCAATCTATTTCTTAACTTTTTATGCTCTGTGTATGATGGCAACTTCTTTAGAACCTCTCTGTTCTTACCTAGGAGTTTTAAATTTCCTCCTATTCGGTGGGTGATTGAGTAAGTAGCTTCTTTTCTCTCATTGATTTTCCTAGGCATGACAAACCCCTTTTTTGACTAGTGCCACAGCTTTTTATTCATAACCATATATGCCATTACCCTTTTCTACTGAGAGACTGAAAAAAACATTTTTTATCCCTCTTACTGATTTTCCAGAGGTATAATAAATTTGTCTTCCATAGTGACCATAGTATTTTCAGTCATGTTTGTAATTATCTCCCTTTGGCCAATTCTGATGTGTTGCAGGTGCCTTGACACATTTTTTGGTCTCCTTAGTCACTCTTTGGAGTCTGACACCTCATTCTCTTAACAGTGAACCCATGCTCAGCTTGATTTCTGATTTTGACACTTAACCTTATGCTTTCATTCCTTTGATCACTTTGAGGGCATTTGATTGCACTTGAAATCTTGACTTCCCTCACCCTGATACTATTTTCATTATTCCCTTGGATGCAGTGAAGAATTGTGGCCTAAACAAACCATGGAGGTCACCTCCTGATATCATTCCTCAGAATTTTTCCTGTTGTCATCATGGAGACCCATAGTCTTCATTTCACCTTCTTTCCTACCTTTCCAAATTTTAGGTTTTAGGGCTGTTAGAGAAAATTAATTAGTGTTGTCTTCTAATTTCTCTATAGCCCTTTCAATTTCATTCATTTATGTTCAGTTCACCTCACCTTTTTCTCTTTTTCATTTATAATTTCTAAAAATCTTCAAGGTTTGCTTGTTTATGCTGTTGTGTCTTCTGTCCTTGTAGCTTTTGCATTGGTTTCTTGCTTGGCAACACAATTTTTCCAATCAGCCATCAAAACTCTGATTTTCTTGGTACATAGACCTGCTGCCTCTTCCTTTGATGTGGTTTTCCTTAGTGATGGTTTAGCCTCTTACCTTACCTCTTTTTCTGTTGATATCCATCTCAATCATTCTTGCAGAAATGTTCAAGATGGGCATCTGTCTTTTGCAGAAGTTGTGCTTTGACCGAGGAGGCCTTCCTTGAAAGATTTTATGATCCATTCGGACAATCATGTGTTGTCCTTATTCCTCTTTGATTGCAACCTCTTAGCACGAGAAAAAAAAATGTTTAGAACACCAAGACAATCCTATGACCTGTGAAACCCTAGGTGACCTAGTGGGAGGCTCTTGGATTTGGCCTTTGGCTGAAAACTTGACTTAGGGTTTTTAGGTGTGTTAGGGTCCTATAATAATAGAGTTCATAAAATTTTGAATTGACTTGGATAAGTCTTGTAAATATGTACATACCTTGCTTTTTGCAAGTTGTTTTCCCATATTTTGAAAAAATGAAAAATAATAAAAAATCAAAAAGAGGGTAAAAAGTTCTAAAAGAAATATCAAAGGACTTAGAAAAATATATACCCCAAAAGAAAATAAATATAACCTAAAAGTGAGCAAGTCCAAATGCCACTACTTTTACTTTTACTGCAAAAATAATGATTATGTGCAGAGTGTCAATAAATGCCATAATCCATGATCAGTTAAACAGTTTAATCTTAACTTTTCATGCTTCAATTTCATGTTTTAGATAGAGAATGAAGATTTGTCAAACTGTTTAAATTTGACAAATCAATACATAGGTAGAGAATAATGAGGAGCTCAACAATTTAATCTGAGCCCTCGAATGAAATAAGGAAGATTTAGATTAGTTTTATGCTTTGAAAGAAAAAATTTTAAGGCTGCAAGCCTAAATGCACTTGCAAAATGAAGAAAAAATGTTAGAAATACAAGATTGGGTAGGTAGAAAAGCAGTGGAGAAATCATGTAAATAATACATCATCAGGAAAAATCACTAATTTCCCCTCTCCCATGAGTGTTCATTATTCTAAGCTATCAGTCAAACATGCGCAGAGCATTTCTCTGACTTTTGTTGGGACTGGACCCAAGGTATGACTGGTTAGTTGAAAATATTGAGTTCTTATGTTAAAATCCTCATGTATCATCATTTACCCTTCATTCATGTACTAAAGCCCCTTTTTCCTAAGTAAAAACACACTCTTACTTATTAAAATTGTAAATTTCCATATAATTAACTCTATCCCTTCATAAAAATTCATAAAAACCCACAAAGTCACATTTATCCTAAGTATTATTCAAAGCAATATGAAGATGAACAAATGCTTGATTATTTTATATTTGGAGATAATGTGTACTTTGTTTTACATTTCACTCCCCTCTCATATTAACTTTTAACATATATTATTAAATCCCTAAAAAATACCCTTTTCCTATATTATTAATTCCATTTTATCTAATAAACCCAAAAAACCCACTATTATAAACTTTTGACCAAGGTATATTATCTCATGTGCTTAAATAAAATCCCAAAATAAAAATCCCTTTGGTCTAAAAGATTATCCATATTTAAATATCCCGCCCTATAGTTTTTTTAACTATTCAAAAAAGTTAAAAACTATATAATATAACACATCATTATGAACATTTGAGAAACATTTTTTTAATAAAATGTCACAGAATAAACCCTGCCCACTTATGTTTTATTAAAATCATTTTAAACAAATATTTTAATAAAAACATTAAACCCACCATAAGTATATATCATGACTAAAGCCCGCACTTTGTACATTGTATTAAACATTATTATAATGTTTAATTCATAAGCCCCCGCCACTATATAGAATATGGTTTAAACGTGGTCTAAACTATTTATTTCATAAAGTTAAACCATTCCGCTTACATAATCCACCCCAGTCCCACCTGTCAGCTCCGACACAGCTCTCAAACATATCTCCACTATTCGCTTCGAAGTTGTTAATCCAATGGTCAACAAGCGATATCGCATGAACAAAGTGCACGACTGATCAAACACAATATCCACACGAAATGACCGGTTTTGCGTTGAACCCTCCCCTCCACGTGGCCTCTTGTGGTTCGATCGTGTGGGTTTTCATTAAAACTGCTTACCACTAAAAGCCCACGCGATTATCGCCGGTCTTTTCCCTTTCAATAATTCGAAAACCACCTTCCCGCCATGACGCGAACTGTAATTAATGCCAAAGGGTTAATATGAATCAAATGTTTAACTGAACCTTTGTGTATTATTTTCACCTGTGTGCTGCATTTAAACCATTGTTTGCCCTCCCGACTGTGTAAAATTGCAAAAAAAGCCTCTGATAGCCATTTTCGCCCATCGTTACAGCAAATGCTTGCAAAACTTTTCCCAAGAGACCTGTAAAAGACTGCAGAGGAGCCTCACTTGCTCCATATCAACCACTGAAGATTCAATTCAACCAGAAGATTGCGGAAAACTCTCTTAAAACCAATACCTGCATCAAAACCAGGTATTTTTCTAAGAATTTAACCTGCAACTAAATTCAAAAGACCTTTAAAAAGAAAAAGAAACAGTAAAGATTAAGAAATTGATTAAATTCAATTGCCATAAAGTCCCAGAAACAGACAAAACCCTAGCAATTTTTTTCCAGGAATCCTAGAATCTGTTGCGCACCATTTTCAAAGAAAATTATCATTTTTTCACAGTTTCAAGGTTAAATTCAAAGCTCTAAAAGCCAGAAATCCTCTGCAGGTGCCCTGTATCTTCTGAAAAACCTTTTTCATCAAAGTTTGAGCCCAATTTGCAGTCAAGAGACTAAGAAAACCCTTGTTTTTTGTGTTTGACCATTTTTTAGCCTTAAAACCTCATTTGAGAGACCTAATTGACCATAAAAGCCAGAGAAGCATTCTATCTTGTTGAATTTGCCTAATCTAGCCTCTGTCATAGCAAAATTGCATCTGCAAATAGTTTAAACTTGCAGAAGCCTACAAAAATGCCTAAAAAACGGAGTGGAATGAAGGTTCCAAAACTCCTATAGCTACTCGTGCTATGACTCCAAATACTGCCATTGTATTCAACCCTTTGCAACCCCCAGTTGTTGATATTGAGCATATTCCTTTAGCAGACATTGACTACAAAATAGTTGATCCTATAGTTGAGTTCAATTTGTTAGATATACACAACTGGTGTTTTGAAAAATCCATAGATGAGCAAGAATATGTTCATATTTGGGAATCCGATCTGCCCAAATATGTAGTCCCCTTGACTCATCCCTATTAAGAAATTATCAGACTTTTTCATCAGTACTACATCCCTGAACAAAGAGCTATTGTCGGTCCTATTTACCATTACAACAGAGTCTATAAACCAAATGTTGAAGCTTCAACCAGACCCTCAAGCAGTACCATTATCCATTGAAGCCCTCACTAAGTTATACATTAACTTAGAATTTCCTAAAAGGTTTATGATCTTCCAGACTTTCATACCTTTGCATGTTGAAATCTCAAAATTAAACCATCCATATTCCACTTCCAAGTTCCCTGAAGGTTCAAGGCATGTTATCTTCATGCTTTCCTTTATACTTGGGTATTTCACCAATGAATATATTGATGAGTCAATATTGGGATTCTTCTCTACATTTTCTCCAGAACAGTCACCCTTAATCATATTTGACTATGTTGGTTTTATAGCTGATAGCATTCACTATCATTTTTCTAATTTGCAGCTGGAAGGGGTATTCAGATATACCTCTTATCTTTTACACTTGTTTCTATTTTTCCAATCAGAGAACTTTCCTATTTCACTTCAGAAATTGGATATAGAAGGAAAACCTCTATCAGTTGTCTTCTGGATATCTATACTCAGAAAAGAAGGGAAAGAATTCAGTTATGCAGATTTTGCTGAGATGTTTGTGCATCCATTGACCACCATCTTGAAAAAAACAGAGTAGCCTAGAATCAGTGAGGAAATGAAGAGAATTTTGCAGTTATCAGAGCAAAGCAAAGTAGGAGATTGGTATTTATATAAGGAATTCACTGAAATTAGAATTTTTGGTTCTAACTTGTTACCCTACAAGTTACCTACACATCCATATATGAGGATCTTTGCCTGAGAGTACATTAGGAAAATATTGAATTCAGATTCAATTAATTTTATGGCAGCCAAGAAAAAGACTCAGTTTAAACTCAAAAATCAAATTGGGCCTTTAATATGTAATCAAAGAGAAGCAGAAAAGGAAGCAACAAGTCAATTACAGGAATAAAAAATAAAAGAAAGCTTCCCATGGAATTATGATCCACAAGGGATCTTAAGTAAACTAAGGGTAAAATTTAAATTGACACCCTTTATCCATGAATCAAAGCCTGATATAGAGAAATTTGCTAATCAAATTGAGTGGGTTGAGAATACTTTAACAGAGGCAGTAAACCAAAGGGATACTAGTCACCCTTTGGAAGTTGCCAAAAAGCTAGAGCCATCCACTAAAAGAATCAGGGAAGAAGGAGCTTATACTGAAGAAACTACCACAGAGAAAAATTTTAAAATCATCTACAACAAGAGGCCAAAACTCGATACAGCAGCTAAAGGCAAGGTAACAATAGATATTGAAGATACACAGCCTTTGAATACCAACACTGCACAAACAGAGACCAATGTAGCCACTGTAATCATCAGTGAGCCAAATTAGAATCAAGAACAGTTGAATAATGAAGATGCATAGTTAATGGAGAGGCAACAAAGTATGGAGGCTTCCTCCTCACATTTAGCTGAGGATAAGGAATTAGATATTAAAGAAAAATACAAGAAAATCAAATTGAGTAATGAGGAAATTAAAATTGAAATATATTCTCAGTTTTTAAAGCAGAAGCTAGGTAATCAAAATAGATTCTTATCAGCCTTTGATTATTCAACTAAAAAATTGATTATGTCATTTTTACAGCCCACTGTACTAGTGCAAAGATAGTGGCTTATTACAAAAAGGTTGATATGGAAGTAGCCACAGATAAAATCCATGAGTTGGATAAGATTGAATTTCACAGGCAAACATCATAGATGCTCTATTCCACAGTGACAACAAAAGCCATGAGTGCTCATAGAGTTCAAAATACAATTTCTAATATGCAGGACCAAATGAAAATGGATAAAGCTTCACTATATGAAAAATATCTAAGGATAAAGGCCTTAGAAGAGTTAGTATTGCAGGTAGGATATGATCCTACAAACATCAAAGCAGCTGAAGCATTGGTTAAAAAGAAAAATGAGGACATAGCTGCCTTGAGGAAACTGCTCAAGCTTCCTCAAGGAGAACATCCTCAAACAAAGGACGTTTTACAGGATTAGAAGGAGAAAGATGAAATGATGAGCTTGATACTTCAACTCACAGCTCAAATCAAAGAAATGGAAGTGCGAATGGACCAAGTTTTCCAAGAAAAAGAGACAGTCAAGGAACCAGTTATTCCCACTGTTATCCCAATCATCACAGCAGCAGTACCATCTACTTTAGGAGAGAAATTGGTACCGAAAGAGCCACTGGCCACTGCAGTGCCAGTGACTTCTTCAACTACTTCAGTGACTGAATCTTCTACAATAGTGTTGCCACCTACAGATGAGAGTAGTAAACTAATAAAAGAAATGGAGGAAATGTCCTTTAAGACCAATGAAATCAATAGATTAACCAAGACAATTGAAAATCTAGAGAAAACAAGCAAAGCAGCTCAGATAGATGCTAAAATACATGAGCAGAATGCTCACAGATTGAGTGAAGAGGTAAAAAAGCTCCAAAAAGAGTTAAACTCTCAAGGACCAAATATCATATATTAAAAACTACTTATGGAATAATGTAATTGAAGCCATTCATGATGTTTGGCCATCAATTCAAGTAATTTTTTAGTAGAGAAAGTTACTATTGACAACTTAGACAGAGATCCAAAAGACACAAGAAGAATTGGAAAATAAACTAGAATAGGCTGTTAGGTTAATCAATTTCCTAAACAGCAAGAACAAACAACAACTTGAATAGTTACTATGCCATATAATTATACTATGCCATATACTATGCCATATAATTATATTTATATAAAAAAAACATTAGAAATTAAAAAATGTAATTAAAAAACCACATTCCTAATGAGTAGAATATTAAATCTATCCAATATCTAAAAACTCAAATTGGTTAACTAAATTACATTATTAAATTTTGGAATATACATTAAATATATCAAATATATAACTATACAAAATATTAAACAATTTTAATTGCTATATATCATGTCATGTAATTTTAAGTAAAAATAACATGCAACCTTTTGAATAATAACAATAAATTCCATATATATATATATATATATATAACTTATTTTTTTGTTATTATAAATTCTTATAATAATATTTTTATTTTTATCATTATAAATTTTCATATTCATATATATACTTTAGGAAAATGTAAAAGTTTTCAGATGGTAGACAATATGGCATTGTTATTGTGGTTGGGTGGAATTGGATTAACAAAATATTAGTAAAAACCTAAATGGATTAGACTCTAAACCTTAATAGTAACGTAAATTCTTATTTTTACTTTAATTTAGCTATATTTAAACTAAACTAAGCGACAACTTTATTACAAAGAAAATCCTCATAAACATCCTTAAATTCAAATGGCAACATTTATAAAATCCTCATAGACATGCTCAAACTCAAATTGCAACAATTATTTCTAATTTAATTTAACTATACTTTATTACATAACAAATCTTCATAAACATGCTCAAACTCAGATTGCAACATCTCTATAATTACATTAAGCGGCATGTAATAGCTACCCATAGACATTTCTAAGATCACATTGCAACACTACTATATTTAAATTAAGCATCAGGTAGTAGCTACTGTGTAGCCTTGTTAATAATGAATTAGCACAAAAGTATTAATACATTAATAATAATACAATACCTAGATCCTTTAGTAAATATGTTAATAAATTATTATTTTATCTAATATATATATTAATATATTTATTTATAATTATGCTAAGAAATGAATATTTTAGTATTAATAAATATGTTAGTAGATTATTGTTTATATATCACATACTAATAGATTCATCAAAAATAATTATGATAATAAATTAATATACTAGTACTAATGTATTAGGTTAATAAATTAGTTTTAGATATTAATGTAAAATAAAAAGATTTGTGAACTTAGTGTTGAGAGGGTAATGGGAGCCAAATTTTACTAATTTCAAGTGTGTCATCCCAATTAAGGTTGTTTGGATGTTTTAATATCTCTAGAATTTCTCTGAATCTACTTTTAAAGTAGCGATTTTCTTTAATAATCATGGTAGTGCATTATAAGCAAATGTGATCCTTAGTGAGGAGGGAATACTCTGCAAGAGAAGAGGTGTGAGAGTGTTGATTTTAATGTGCACACTTCTCCTTTATTCTTGTTTAAATGATCTCCCAGTTTCACCAATATATATTTTCCTATAGGAGCAATTAATTTTATAGACTCGTTTTAGTTGTTGATGATCAATGTTGTCCTTAACATATTTCATTTTATTTCTTATTGTTTCTAATGGTTTGAAAATATAACCAATATTACTTTTTTCTAAGTACTTTATTTCTTTTTCAGTTACACCACATATGTATGGAATGAGATTTCTTGTAGGAAGGTAGCAAATTAGTTGATTTTCGTGAGGGGTTCATCTTTTCTTTTGCTCTCTTGATGGCTTTAGAAATGTCACTATCTTTGTATCCAATCCTTTTGTAGACCTTACTAAGGTGGTCCAATTCTTGAACCAAGTGATCTTTATCATATATCCTAACAACTTTTAATGTTAATGTATTGAGGATCCCAAATTTTTGAGCTAGATAATGGTGAGAATCTGCATGTAAGTGGTTGTTAGTGTGTGTGCTTTTTATAAATACTTGATGCCCCAAGATCTGATCCTCATTTTTGGTAATTAATACATCCAGGAAAGAAATACAATTATGGTCTTTTAGTTCCATAGTGATTTTTATGTCATCTGATATACCATTTAGATGATATAGGAATTTATTGAGTTCTTTTTTACCATGTTTCCATTTCACATTAGTATTATCAACATACCTCTTCCATCTCCTAGGTTTCAATGGGTAGGAGTCAAATGCGTTCTTCTTGAATTTTTCCAGGTTATATACAATAGGAGAAAGGGCAGATCCCATTGCAACACCTGTGACTTGTTCATAGTATTCTCCTTGGAAGCTAAAGAATGTTGATCGTATGAAAACTTATAAAAGTTTAGCAGTCTCAGTGTTTGTTACCTCATAGAGAACTCAGATAACATATTATAGGGGAATATTTGTGAATAATGAGACCACATCAAAACTAGTGATTAAGTCATGCTTTTCCACGTTTTCATCCTTGATGAGTTTTAAAAAGTCATATGAATCTTTAATGAAGGAGATAGTGTGGTTTAAAAGGGGATTCAATTTTCCAGCCACATACTTGGCTAATTCATACATGGGAAAACAAATGGTATTAACAATTGGTCTCAAGGGAACTCCATTTTTACGAATCTTATGGAGACCGTAAATTCTTGGTGTTATCTCAATGGTTAGGATGATTTTTTTCTTAATTCTTTAATCAATATTGGAGTCCTTGATTTCTTTCTTAACCTCCATAGATGCTTTAGAGATGGGGTTCTTCTCAAGCTTCCTGTAACACAATTGAGGTGGTCCTTCATTTTTTCAATGTGCCTTTCTTTGTTGGGGATTAAATTGGAACCTCCCTTATCCATTTTAAGTATAACAATTGTTAAACACCATGTTGAAGCACACACATGGTGTATGAGGAAGATGAACACACACACAAGAGACTCAACACATAATGAAAGATAAGCGTGAGGCTTTCTTATTTTTCCATTATACATTATGTACATTTATAATACAATGGTGTGACTCTTGGTTTCATATTCCAAGGTCACTTGGACTCCATTGTGACTTTTCGCATTCCACACCTACCCATGTAGGATTAGGTGTTCCAACATCCCCCCTTAATCCGAAGGGGTATGTGTGAGTCCAAGAAAAGAGTTGTAATAAAAATCTGCAAAGTATACATGGCAGCACTTGGCTGAATCAACTCTCTGAAATGTTGGAAAAAAGAGGTGGTTTTAGGATGACCACAAACACTGGAACGCAAAACTTGTTGCAGTTCCTGGAACTCTTCCAAAACTGGCAAGAAGCTAAAAGCTTCTGCTAGAGGAATTGTCCCTCATAAAAAAGGGAGACCTTCAACCTAAAAGAAGGGAGGTCTACTACCTGTGATGGTTTTAGGATTACCAACAACTCTGGAATGCTTGAAGCATTTCACCAGTACTCAGCCAAAGACGTGGCTTGAAGGGCTGCTAAGTTGAAGGAAGCACGCTGAAAAGTGTTCTCATAAAAAAGGGAGACCTTTGACCTAAAAGAAGGGAGGTCTATGACCTGTGGTGGTTTTAGGTTGTCCACCAACCAAAGATGATGGTTTTAGGTTATCCACCAACCGAAGGCATGCTCATAGGCATCCCAGCCTCTGGCTACATCTCTGAATCCGGAATGACGAATTGTGGCTCGGGCTCGCTTGAACTGCTGGGTACAACTCTGAACATGGAATGAGAGATTGTGACTCAGGCTCGCTTGATCTGACGTCGAAGCTTGTACATGACCACCATTTTCCCCCCTGTCAGGGACAAGGTGAGCTGATGGCGAAAACTCAACTGCAAGTTTGCTCAATATCTGTGAACAAGTTCTAACATGTGTCGTAAACATCTTCTTCGTTGCCGGTCACCGGCCATGACGATCCATCAAGATGAATCTTGAACACCGAGTTTTGTTTTTGAAGCATACGTATGAAGAATGGTGTGCCGACCACAAGGTGCTTGCGTGGATGAAGAATCAAAACGTTGATATTTCATAGCCAACCTAGATCCTGGAGGTGTTGGCATTTCTCCATGCAGCAGTTGTTGTTGTGGAGCGAAGTCTGGAGCAGTGCCAGGTGAGCTGTCATACAAGAGCTCAAACACTGCAGAAATATGATGGACTTGGTGTAGTCTGGAATATGAAAGGACACATCCTTGTCATATCCAAGACCAGTTCTGTGCTTGTTGTGGACAAGCTCTTCCCAAGGTCTGATGATGGGCTTAGGAAGTGCAGGTTGGGCTGCTGCATCTGCATGTACATATGTTCTAGTACAAGGAACTGAATGGGAATCAATTGCAACTTTACTGACTTTCTTCTGATGAGAGTCCTTCTCAATCTTCTGAACATAAACAGGTTCAGAATGGTGACTCTTTTGCTGAAGTTCGTCTTGTTGGAGCTGAGATTCCAACTACAAAAACTCAATCTTCTCTTGTGCATCTTGCAAACAGCTTTGAATGTTACAAAGAGCATCCTTGCTCATTTTTACCATATCATGAACATTTGAATGAATGAGGTTATTCAACAACTCTAATGCCTCATTGATTTTAGCCATTTCAACAACTTAGGCTCAAAAAATGAAAGGGTGTCAGCTTCAACCAAAAATGCACCCGTTTACAATGTGATTCAACAACAAATACAAATGACTGCAAAGAATTCTCAAAGAACAAAATGTGCTCCTCAAATGATGGAGGGCAATCAACAATCCAACAACTGAAATTTACACTTCAAATCTTGATTGCAACTATGAATGAAGAAGCAATATTCACTCACAATGTGAGTTCAATACAAAATATCTGCAAAATATTTTGTAAATGTGCAGCTGAAAACACTATGCAAGAAGTCTCAACAAAGAACTGTTTTGCACCAATAACAACTCGTCTTCAAATGTCAATTTTTTCAAAAAATCACCCTTATGTCAATGTCAAATCTGCAATTTTCTCTATGTGTTCACTTCATTTTCTGATATGTCATTTTCTCTTCCTTTCTGCTGTTCATTTTCTCTATCTGCTCTTTCTCTCTTCCTCTCTTTGCTGTTTTTTTTTTTTTTTTAATTAATTAAAATTAATTAAAAAATAAATTAATGGGAATAATTAAAAATGGGGGGAATTAAAAGGGAAGGGAAATTTTAATGGGAAAAGAGGGGATATTAAAAAATTAAAATGGGAAGGGGATTTATTTAAAAGGGGACGGTGGAGAGTATAATTTATTTAAAAAATTAAAAGGGGAAGGAGTGGAGAGTTTAAAATCTAAGAGAAATTTATTTAAAAAAGGGGATGGTGGAAGGGTAGGCGAAGGGTTGTTAAGTTGCAGAGTGGGTGCGTTTGGAATGGAGCGGTGTGAGAGATAAGGGGACGGCAGGAGATGAGGGAAGGCATTCTGGAGAGGGGGTTGTATGGGCCGTGGGCCGATAGGAAAGAGAGAGCACAAGTGCTGTAGAGAGAGTGATGGAGTGTGCGTGTAGGGAGAAGTGATAACAGCAGAAAGCGTGTGAGTTGTGATCGAGTGCGCAGAGAGAGGTGGAGGGTTGTCGTGGTGAGGGCGTTTGCAAGCGTGGTGCAGAGTTTAAAATGGGGCGTACTGCCAGGAGGGCGTATGTAGTGAGCAGAGGCGTTGAAAGGGAGAGTGTATGGCAGACTGGGTATTGGGTTAGGCGCAGGTGGATAGGGGGATGGGTTTTCGGTGCATTTATCCAATATTTCGGTGTGTATGTGCAAAGAGGAGGGTCGAGGGAGTAAGGCCCGAAGTTGCAGAGAAGTTATTTATTTTTATTTATTTTTTAATTTTTTAATTTTATTTTTAAAACAGCAGAGAGCAGGAGCAGAAATTTTTTCTTCTTGCAGGAATTTTACAAATGTACAGTAGTTTGTAATTTTTCAGCAGAATAACTTTCAGAAATTGCAGAGAAAATTTCACCAGTAAACTCAGAAATCTTTACTTTAAAAACCCAGAATTTTTCTTCAAAAAATTGCAGAGGGCCATATAGCAGCAGAAAATTGCAGGGATGATGAAATCTTCAGCAAAACCCAGAATTATTTTTCATTAAAAACCAGAAACTTCTTCTTCAGAAACCCAATTTAAAACACTATTCCAGTAGCTCTTCAAAAGCAGAATTAAAGGCAGAAAATGCAGAAAAAATGAGCAGTGAGAAAACCTTCAAATGCACAATGCTGCTTTTCTCCAAACCGATTTCTGAATGCTGGGATTTTGAATGCTGCTCCTCTTCAAAACACTTCTGAATGGCGGCAAAAACACTGCTGCAGAAACTCTCTAAAATGCTACAAAAGCGCAAAGAATTTTTTTGCAAATATGCACAGGCCATAAACACAAATGGCTCACTCAATTTGGAGCAGGGCCAGCAATCGCCCGCTCTGATACCATGTTAAACACCATGTTGAAGCACACACATGGTGTATGAGGAATATGAACACACACACAAGAGACTCAACACACAATGAAAGATAAGCGTGAGGCTTTCTTATCTTTCCATTATACATTATGTACATTTATAATACAATGGTATGATTCTTGGTTTCATATTCCAAGGTCACTTGGACTCCATTGTGGCTTTCGCATTCCACACCTACCCATGAAGGATTAGGTGTTCCAACAACAATGTTATCATTATTTTTTAGTTTGTTAAGTGCATCATCAATTCATTCTTGGACAAGTTATTTTTCAGTGGCTTAACCTTTCTGAGAATTAGGGCACAATCTTGTCTTATGTCTTCTTTCTCTTTATCACTCTATAGGTGTTGTATGTTATCCTCAATAAAACATATGATGCTTTTTGTTGGGATGTGTTCAGGAGAAATGGCGAAGTTGAGCCCCTTACTGAGGACATTATTTTCATCTTTGTTCAAAGGGTGATTAGATAGGTTGATTATCTTTCTTCTCTTACTACTCAATTATGATTTTGATTAAGGGAAATAGTTGTTTCCAAGGAAATTCTTATCTCCATGTCTTTTGTTCATATTCTCATAACCATTATTTGTCTTTTGATAATATCCTCATTAACTTTGACTCAAATTCCTTATGACTTATCACAAATTGAATTAATCTCCTCCAAAATGTTTCTCTTTCTCAAAAGGTGAAGATGAGGGTTATCGCCTATAATGGAATAATTTTTCTCGTAGAGTCCTTAATATTCATTTTTAGATCAATGTTGTTATTGGCTGAAGGTTTCTTAACATCAACATTGAGATCAATGTTGTTATTGACTGAAGGGTTCTTAACATCAACACTAAGATCGATTTTGCTCTTAAGGCTGAAATAATTGAAGCCACTTTTATTCAAAGGGCAGATTTTGATTCCAATAATGGGTTACCTGAAAGGTTTGACTAGCCACTATTGTTTTCAACTTTGAAATTGATGTCGAATTTTTTCACTGCAAAGGACTACGCTACCACGTTGTTTAACAAATTATTGATGCATGAAGTAGGGAATGAGATTATTGTCCTAGCATTCGTGACACAATAACCTTTGTCGTTGCAACATGGAATCATTGAATCATTATTATCAATGCTTGAGTTTGTTATGTAGCTTGAGCTTATTATATTAAAAAAGTTGTTTCCAATGCCAGAATCAACTACTTAGCTTAAAACATTTGATATCGAGTCATGTTTTGAGGTATCCAAATCATGTTTTTGTTATAGCATCTTTCAAAAATCTTGTAGATCAAATGTTCTTATATGGCCTAGGAAGCTCCCTTTCCCTTGTAGACCCGACCTTATCTCAAAATAGTATTTTTCAAAATCCATAGGTGAATCTTCCCACCTAAAAGAACATACATATGTGGTTCCTAAAAATAATATCCATGCACACATTTTTTAATTTTGAAAAAATAAATAAAAATATGTTTTCCGAGTGGGGTTTACGGGCTTTACCGAAATTCACCTAGAGGAGCTTGTGGCGTAACTGAATTAACTATTTTTAGGTGGTATAAATACACCCCTTGGGTAGGCCTAATTCATTCCTAATGAGAGGTATCATCGTTTTGCCAAAATTTCCCTAGATTAGGTCTATGTTTTCCCGTGCCTCCTACACTCCCTGTCTTTAGGAAACTATTGCTTCCTTGTAGATATGCTCAACATCCTTATCTGTCATCTTATTTGATATATTGGAGAGGAATTATTCGATGGCTCGGGATAAATGGATCCAGAGGAAGGTTTTGTTAGTACCTTTGGATTGGATTAAGTTGTAGCTTCCCTGTACTTTCTACTTTGAGTTAAGAAAGAGATTCATGTAATGTGTCTAAATTGCATTATTCCTCTATGAATAATGATTATCAAAAATTGAATCACCTTGCTAAAAATTATTTGATTATCAATGATACATTATATCATTGAGTGGTTGACTCAATACTAAGATGTTGCTTAACCTTAGAATAGGTTGAGTTAGTTTTAAAGGACCGTCACAATGGGGCTTATTGCAACCATATATCCGGGTTGGCAACAACTCATAATATCTTGCATGTGGGGTATTTTTGGCCCTCGATTTTCAAAGATTACATTGAAGCAGTCAAAAAATGCCATCATTTTCAAGTCTATACTCGAAAAATAGGCATTAATCCATCTTTATTGTTTCTTGTTGTTATCGTTGGTCCATTTACTAAATATGGAATATATTTTACTACACGTCACCTGGCCTCAACTAGGGGGCATAAGAATATTATTGGCAGTCGACTACTTTACTAAGTGGGTCAAAGCCATGTCTACCTTTAATAATGATGGTGAGATAGCTACACTTTTCCTTTTCAATCAATTTATCTCATTTTCTGGTATCCATAAAGAGATTGCCGCTGACCATGGAAGTCACTTTCAGAATAAGATGATGACTGAATTGGCTTCTAAATTGGGGTTTAGGTAGGATCATTCTTCTCCTTATTATCCTCAAGCTAATGGCTAGGTTGAAGCCATTAACAAATCCCTCAAGATGATACTACAAAGGACTATTAATCAAGATAATTTAAACTGAAACATCATATTATATCCTACTTTGTGGGCTTACCAAACATCTGTTAAGACTTCTATGTGATTTAATCCTTTTTAGTTAGTATATGGTATGGAATCAATCCTTACTATATAATTCTAGATTCCATCACTTATGTTAGAATTCCAAATTCTTCCTGACATGTCAATATTAGAAGAGTGCCTTTTTCACTTAGAACATCTTGATGTGCATAGTCTAGATGTTGCTACAATGAATGAGGCTAATACGAAGAGAGTTAAAGTGAAATATGAAAGATTATATGCCCTAAGGCTTTCTCTAAAGGTGACTTTGTATTGGTCTATGAACAAGATAAGGACACCTTGGGGGTAGGTAAGTTTAAACCTATGTAGTGAAGTCCTCATATCGTTAAACATGTCTTGAAGAAGGGTGCTTATGAGTTGTTTTATTTTGAAGAAAAGATGTTATATTAGCCTAGTAATGGGCTTTGCCTCAAGGAGTATTATGCTTAGGCCATTTCCTAAGAATCTTCTTTATTTTGTAAATATTATACATAGTGTTTTAGGTTCTATATATGTGCTTCATGGTGATAGAGTTAATGGTGGTTTCGATCTACTTTGGCGGGTATCAATGGGTGATCCGATGTACTTAGGGTTTGCAGATGGTGTTGTTTGGTACACTGGGAACTTAGCTTCCACAACTTGGGTAATAAATTATCCATCTGGTTAATTGTTGGTTGTTGGTGATGTATGTATAGGTCCATATTCTAATAATATGGTTGAATACAATGTTTTTATTGAATTAATTTTAGAAGAAATATCTCATGTTATTCAAACGTTAGTAGTATACCTAGACTCGCAATGGGTGGTGTCTCAATTAAAAAATGTTTATCATGTGAGAGCCTATCCTTTTTTACATCAAAAATTTCTAAGAGTGGGATTACTTGAATGATCATTCGATTTTATATCATACATTCATATTCCACAATTAGATAATTTGTTTGTCAATTCTATAGAAAAACCATGTATTGTATTGGCATATTAATCATCATCACATTAAATCAAAACATCATACATTCATCTATACATATGATAAAATAATATTTAAATCATTTTATATATAGATATATATCGTTCAAAAATGTTACAAAATGTGGACAAATGTCCTACAAAATTAGGGCTTAAGCCGAATGTTGTCTTTATCTGATCAGTCTAATCCTAAAAAATATAAGTCTAAGCGCCCTTACCTTGATGTGTGTCACAGTAGTAGATGATGGCACTTGTCACTCATCGAAAGAGCCATACCCAATATCATGTTACTCCTACCACTCTCCTTTGTACAACCTCTGGTAGGTCATCCACTACTCCCATTGGAACTTGATGAGTTAAATCCTCCAAGTTCCTCTTAACAACTCTGAGGACCTTCTCAAACTTTGTTATTGTGTTTTTGACACCTCCAATTCGATGTCAGTGCCTCGGTAAACCCTCTGGCCTCACTGGTCCAACATTTGCATACCATTTGAATCTTGTTAGAACTTTTTTTCCATGAAAAAATACTTTAATTTATTAAGAATATTTAAAAAAATATGAAATATAATAAATAAATAATTAATAATATCACCTATGCAACTCCTTCAGGAAGTGATAGTTATGGATCTCCTCTGACATCTAGCCATGCATAGGGGTAATCCTCTATAGTTATGACTTGTTCCTCCCACCATTGGAAGAACTCGTCATCAAAATTTCTCAGAGTGACTTGGCCTCCTCCAAGTCTCCTCATCAAAAATACCCACCTAGACATCTATGTATATCTTGGAATGTTGATCGGGGGTGCTACTCAGGGTCGTAATGTTGGAATCCACTCAAAGAAAAATGAGAAAAGTATGGTACTATAAAGGAAAAAAAATTGGTCCTACCCTTCCTGAATGATGTGAGTTGGCTCTTCATATTACCCAAGGGCATTGTGCACCATTCATAAACCACAGATTTCAAGCATTCGACTTCTAGAAACATAGTGGGTCATGAAGCATGATGTAATGAGGTTGATCCTGATACCGTGAAAATTGTGAAAATGAGTATTTATTGCCAAGTTGGTGATTTTTTTTATTATGATTTTTTACCCAACTTTTTGTGTCCCTGATGCACAATAAATATTAATGTAGTCATCCAGATTCAATTCTTCTCTTACCTTTCCTTTCAAATTGACTACTTTTCCTTGCCTAGAAATGCCTGTGATAAAAGATATGTTCTCTTCCTCAATTCGCAAAGGCATTGAATAAATGATGAATTTCCCCTACTCTAGATCCCAATAGTGGATCAACATATTCAACAATCTCAATTGAGCTCTCATTTTTTGCATCATGAATAACTTTAGCAATCAACACTTTTTTAGAGCATCCAAAGTTTCTTGGTCTTCTAGAACTAATCTATCAATTTCATCATGCTCTCTTTCAAGCCATTTGATCATCATCCTACAAAATATGATGAATTTGACTATTAAAATTTGATTTCCAAGATTTTTCTCTACTCACACACGGTTTGTATTCTAGATAGTCATGTATATATGCGTTCTTACTTTAGTAAACTCACGTATAAGGATTTATATACATTTCCTAATAGAATGAAACCCATGTATACGTAGAATCAAATATAAAATTAAATTTAAAATCCATTTTAATCCAATTCGATTACTTCAAAATTGAATTAAGTGAAAGAGAACATGGTTTAGAATCATTGGAGCTTGCAATTTTCGATTTCATTAAGTAAATCTCTCAGAACCTCTTGCCAAAGTTTGACCATAAAATCTACTTCTCAACACTTAGATGGGTAAGAACGCAAATGGTGAGTTTTTACTTTGTTTTCATTATTTATATCAAAATATCAACCCGCTTTTCTATAATTATAAATTTTTATGACTTATTTTATAACCTGTTGACCTATCTTTAAGTGTTTGGAAGGACTTTTCAGGGTAGTGAAAACATTTTTTATCAGTTAGTGATGTTTTCATGTCGTTACGATTCCATGATCGCTAACCTATTGTGGTGGGTATCATTATCTAATTGGCATATATGTTAGGATCATTTTTCGTTGCATGTTGCATCTTGACCTCATTCTACAATACTTAGCCACAGGGTTGACCCCATTGTGTTGCGGATTTTAAACCTTTCTCACTCGTCGAATTTTAAGTTGTAAAATAGTGGTAGAGCCTTCCTTAGGTGGGCTTACTAGTTAGAACCTCACTAGCATATGTTTCCCTTGCTGCAAATCTCACATAGGCACAGAAGTCCTCTTTAGTGTCATGATTAATTTTCATTGAATCCTCATTCTTCTTCTTCGCTCTTATTCTGACTTCATACCCTAGAGGCTCCCCTGTGTTGAGTTGCACTACTACATTGCATATTGACCACTTGTACCCTTTTTTCCTTAAGAAGGCTTCAATTTACTCTTGTATAAGCCATTTTTGTCCATGAATTTTCTTCAAAGATCAGATCATGCATTCATTACCCTTTTCAACTTGACACCTTTTACCTTCGAGGGAATGTTCCCCAAGTGTCGATGACCATATCAGTAACCTTGCATTGATCATAGGGATGTTTCACACCCAAGAACTAGATTTCTTTCCTTTGACACTTGTTACCTCCACTATATTATAGCAATTATTTTATTATTTTTCAGTATTTGTAATATGTAAAAGATAAATAAATAAATAAAACAAATATTCCAAAAAAAAGAAAATGGAATGGGAAGATTTTCTTTCATCAATTTTGCAGTAGAGTCTGTTGTGTCACCATTGAAAAAAACACTTAAAAATTGAGTCCTTCCCCCCATTGGGTTGGGGCTTAGTTTGACTTTTAAGAAGCCAAAACCTTGTATTAGAGTCAATACTCCTCTAGTTTGTTACTCTTCCAATCATATGGAGTGTTTGTTGATGCCTCCTATGTTGTAAATGTATACAAATTCCATCTTATGTTGCCTTAAATGTCACAAAGTGACATTCTTTTGTGCAAGGGAAGTTAGCTTTTATGTCAGCAATTCCGCAGTGTCCCCTTACTCATTTTTTTTACTATACCCGGTTCATCAAGTTATTCTCAATATCAGATCAGCTACTTGGTCATTTACTCATGTCAGTAAAGAATGTCCTCATTGACTTCTTACTAGAATATCCGCTCTTATTGACTTCAACAAATTTCTCTGAGAGTAGACCTAGAGTTTCACCGTAGCCTTATTTACACCATTGATAGGTGAACTTGTGCTAAAAAATGATCAACATCATGGGTATTTGACTAGGTAGTTTCCCTTATGTTTGATGTCAAATTACATTATCACACATTGGGATTCATGCAGTACCTTGTTTTCCATTTGACCCTATTGGTGGATTCTTTGACTTTGTGTCAACTTTTATTATTGGTTGGTTCAGAGGATTTTGGCCTTACTAATGCACATTCCACATTTCAAGGTTTAATGAATTCCATTTTTAAACCCTTCCTTCGAAAGTTTGTGTTAGCTTTTTTTGATGATATACTAATCTATAGCAAGTCTTGGAAGGATCATGTTCAACATGTTGACATGCTGCTCAAACTATCAGAGTGATCTAAATGGAGTATGTTACTTTTTCTATGCTAATTACTCTTTCAAATTCTGAATACAATGTCTTATGTGTGCTTAAGGGTCCAAGTTCTCTTGCAAATTATCAAGAATCATGAGTGTTTTTCATGTTAATTTAATGAACAATTTAACATAAAACAAAGGTTGAACAATAGAAAATAAAATTATAGTACATCACCATACAACACATCAGCACAGGTATTTGATGAAGGAGTTCATCCCTCCTGGGCTACATCTCCTTGGTCTAGCTTCCATGGCTTGGGCCTCTATATTATGCTCAAATTTTCAAATTGACCTATTTACAATACTCTTTTTCTCCTGAAACCTACACTTGATTTGGTTGAACACTCCAAAATTTATGGCCTTTTCAATTTTGTCCACAATTTCAGGCCTAAATTTAGCTAACTGGAGCTAAATCCGGTTAGGTGGAGTTAAAATTCCAGTTCCGCTGAAATTAGCAAACCACCAATTTAATCCTGTTTAAATATAACTAAGCACATTAATTCTAATTAAGTGTAGTTATCGCCTAAACCAAGCTTATGGGGTTAAACTGACTTAGTGTTAATGATGAGGTTTATTGGTTAATTAATGATGGATTAGTTTTAACTCTTGGTATGAGTGTTTGGACCCCTCCTACTCAGCCATGGTCACGGGAGTTGTGGTCATATACATTGGGGGATGGCTCCACGGGGCTAGCCCCGACTTCCTCCTGTCATCAACCTTTGAACAACTTAGATACATGTGTGAAAATTATATGGTAAGAACCATTGGTATAGCGTGGTGGTAGTTGGTGCGTGTGTTGCATGGGAGGTCGTGGGGTCAAACCTCGACATGTCTTCCCAGACTTGTAACAAAATTTTACAATATAGTTTTGACACCACCGTGGAGGGGGGACACGTGGCAGCCCCAGTCTGCACCACGTGTCATCTCCCCATTGGACCAAACTTAACCCAATAAAAAATCTCCAAATAACCAATAAGACACTTCCACTTGGCAGGTTTTCATTCGCCAGATAAATTTGACCAAACCTTGACCCCTGCCCAGTCAGCATGCCATGTCAACAATACAGACTGTTGACTAGGCTCCCTATCACCAGTGTTTTGCATGTTTGTTCAAATGAATAGAACTCATTTCCAGGATCATACGAATTCCATTTTTCGCAAAACTAAGTGCACTGGATTTAGAACGACAAGAAATATGCAGTCGTTCAGGTTTCGCAACATTACAAGAACTTTGATTTTTTAGCATAAAATTGAGCACCTTATCATTCCTCCCTACTAGAAGCCTTTTGGACCCCAAAATATCTTTCATTACTGAACATGTGGATGAGGGAATAGTTCCCTCACCCTTCCAATCTCCATCCACTAGAATTTTCCCAATTTCAACAATCTGAGATTTTCATAAAAACTAGTATTTTTACTTGATTCTGGAGACCATGTCTTGCTATTGTAGACACTGCCATGCTGCAATTTCCCTAAATTTTCAGAAAAAAAAAAAAAAAATTTCCTTGAAGAAATGAACTTGTTTCCACGTCGGTCTTCAATCAAAGAAAACTTGGAAACTGTCTCACCTCTAACATTGTCGACATGGCGATTTTTAGCTTTTCTTGCCTTGTACTTGCATCGAATTTTGACCAAGTGTTTATGCCATTGTCATGTACCATTTTGAAACCAAAAACAAGTACTTGTGGAACCTATGCCTTCTTTGTCAAAAAATTTTGGCGCTTTCTCTTTGACCTTTGCACTCTCTTGCACCGTCATATTGTTTCCATCATTGTTAAACACTGATGTGGATTGCTACAAATATTTCTCATCTTGCTTACCTCTTTTCAAAGGCAACCTATTAGAGTCCTAAAACATCTTTTTACAAACATTAGCAACTTCAATTAAATCATCTTTTTCATTTGATGCCTCTTTTTGAAAGGTCTCATTCAAAACATCACTATGCTTGAACATTAATAAAGTCAAATTTTGACTTGTATTCACTATTCTCTTCATTTCTCCTGCATGTATAAGAGACAAACTTATCTTATTTTTATGCGCTCTAACTATGTACTCAATTCCATCCTTGAAAAAGTGGTACTTATTCTCATGGCAATGAAATGTTGTTTACTTTTCATAAATATAAGGACTTCCCAAAACAATACTTGAAATCTCAAGCAGCACTACATCAAGTTCAACTTCATTAAGAAAGTTTGAATTGATTGAAAACCTTAGAATGCACCTATTTGTTACCTGCAAATTTTATTTCTTGCATATCCAGCCTAAAGGATAAGGTCTTGGATGTGTAACAGTTTCAAGATTTAACCTCTTAAATAAGTCTTCAGAGATCAAATTAGCTTGAGAACCACTATCAAATAGTGTGTCTATTTTGGTATGCTTTGAAACAACTCTAATATGAAAGAGTTTAATTCTTATATCTTCATCTTGAGTTACATTAGAATGACTTGAAGAAATAGTGCTTGATATTTTCTTACCTTTCAAACCCATTATTGTAATATTGGTTTCATCTCATGAATCTGAACCTAAGACATGTTCAATGATTGCGACAGTTTTCTCCTACTCTTTTTTTTAAAGTTTTTTTGGCTTCAACTCTAGCTGGAGTTGCCAATAATGGTCTTCATCATGGAAATTTTTCGAACAATGTTTACATGTGAGGTTTTGTTTCTCTATTTTTATAGAACCATTTTTCTTTCCTCTTCCATTAAACTTACCCTTCCCTTTACCCTTATACTCAAGGAAACTATCACTTTTCTCATATGCACTAAGTTTCCCTCTTGCTTCTAGATGTATGGCTTGAACGCAAACCTCATCTAGTTTGTGGGATTGAACATGAGAATAGTATGTCTAAGATAACTGTGCAAACCCCCAATATAATTTAACAAAGTTTCTTGAGAATATAAATTTACACCCAAAATAAGAGCTTTTCTCCTATATTTGTGACTGTAATCTTGCACACTTTTTCCTTTTAATTGTCTCAAATTATGCAAATCCATAATGGCTTTTTGCATGTAAGCTATATGGTAAAATTTCCTTTTAATGGCAGCAGTAAAATTAGACCAAGACATTGAGATCTTATTGTGGTTTTTAATCTCATCTTGAGTCCTTGCTTCCCCCATACAAGTGTTGTGCCCTCCATTATCAAGGAATCCAACTGAATATTTATGTCATCCTCTTGAAGGTTCTAAATTCTTCAAAAAACCTCCAATTAACGAATCCAATCATCCAAATTCTATGCATTCACTTTCTCATTATACATCGGTAGCTCAAATTTGACATCAAGTTTAAGTAAGGGTGATTTACTAGTTCCTTTTGAAGTATGTCAATGAACATATTGAAAGTTTATCGTAGTGGAAGATGATGAAGAGGAAGGTGTAGATGGTGGTGAGGATGATGGTGGAGTGGATGGTGGCTTCTTACCATCTCCATGGCATCCTCCTCCTGTAGAACGCTCACCTCTTAGAGGCCTTGAACTGTCTCATTGCATCCTTAAATTCCTCTCCTCATAGAGGACCATAGCCATCTCATTCATATCAAATAATTCCTTTTTGAATGGCCTCTAATCTTCTGTCATGGTAGGTTCTCCTTCATGAGACATGCTCAATGAAGCCTCAACTTCAACTCGAGGATGTTGGTGTTGAATACTTTGGAAACCTTGCCCTTCTTCCTCTTGCCCCAACTGCATGGCTTTCAACCAGCTTCTCTTCTCCTCTTTTGAGTCTTAACCTTGTAAGCATGACACAAACTTGCAAACAATTAGATCCATTATTGCACAAAAAAACCTAAAAACCTAAAGCTCGGATACCAAATATGATATGAATGGAGTATGTTAGTGTTTTTGTGCTAATTAATCTTTCATATTCAGAATACAATGTCTTATGTGTGCTTAAGGGTTCAAGTTATCTTGCAAATTATCAAGTCTCGTGAGTTTTTTTCATGTTAATTTAATGAACAATTTTACATAAAAAAAGGTTGAATATTAGCAAATAAAAGTACAAGACATCACCATACAGCACATCAACACAGGTATTTGATGAAGGAGTTCACCCCTCCTCGGCTACATCTCCTTGGTCCAGCTTCCATTAGTTGGGCCTCTATATTATGCTCAAATTTTCAAATTGGCCTATTTAAAATGCTCTTTTTCTCCTAAAACCTGCACCAATGAATCCAGAATGCCCAAAAATGGTCATCTAGCCTCTTTTTTCACATGATTTGGTCGAAAACTCCAAAATTTATGGCATTTTTAATTTTCTCCACAATTTCAGGCCTAAATTTAGCTAACTGGAGCTAAATCCGGTTAGCTGGAGTTAAAATACCAGTTCCGCCAAAATTAGCGGAGCACTAACCTAATCCTTTTTAAATATATTTAAGCGCATTAACACTAATTAAGTGCAGTTAGCGCCTAAATCGTGCTTATGGGGTTAAACCATTTTAGTGTTAATGATGAGGTTTATTGGTTAATTAATAATGAATTAGTTTTAACTTTGCGTATTAGTGTTTGGCTCCCTCCCGCTCCGCTATGGTCACGGGCATTGTGGTCATATACATTAGGGGTTGGCTCCATGGGGTTGGGCCCAACTTCCGTCCGTCAGCAACCTTTCAACAACTTAAATACATGTACGAACATTATATGGTAAGAACCATTGGTGTGGCATGGTGGTAGTTGGTGCGCGTGTTGCATGGGAGGTCGCGGGGTCGAGCCCCAGTGCCTCTGCCTGGACTTGTAACAAAATTTTACAATACAATTTTGACACCATCGTGGAGGGGGGGCACGTGGCGGCCCTAGGCTACACCACGTGTCCTCTGCCCATTAGACCAAACTTAACCCAATAAAAATTTTCCAATTAACCAAAAAAATCAATCAATAAGACACTGCCACTTGGCAAGTTTTCATTCGCCAAAGGACTTTGACCAAACCTTGACCCCTGCCCAGTCAGCATGCCACATCAACAGTACGGACTACTGAATGGGCTCCCTATCACCATTTTTTTGCATGTTTGTGAAAACGAACAAAAATCATTTCCAGGAGTATACAAAGTCCATTTTTCACGAAACGAAGTGTTCCAGATTCAGAACGATGAGCACAATGTGGTCATTCAGGTTTCACACCATTCTAATAAATTTTATTTTTGAGCATAAAATTGAGCACCTGATCAAGGAGGGGAAACAATTATATGCAAAAAGCTCCAAAACTATCTTTAGAGTACAAGAAGTGGAATATTTTGGTCATATTTTATCTCATGAGCGTGTTAAGGTATACCCTAATAAAATTAAATCCATTAAGGAATAGAAAATCCCCACAACCATAAAGCATCTTCGAGAATTTTTCAATTTTACAGGGTATTATCATAAGTTTGCTAAGAATTATGGGAGAATAGCAGCACCTCTAACAACATTATTGAAGAAAAATGAATTTTCTTGGACTCTAGAAAAAACTAAGGCCTTTGAACATCATAAGGAGGAAATATTCCAAGCATCAATCTTAGCTATGCCAGAGTTCACAAAAGCCTTTATTGTGGAATGTGATTCCTCGGGAAATGGAATTGGTGTTGTTTTAATGCAAGAAGGAAGACCCATTTCTTTTGAAAGTCATCTAATCAAAGGAAATTATTTACACAAACCTATTTATGAGAAGGAAATGTTGGAAATACTACATGCATTAAAGCAATGGTGACCTTACCTAATGGGAAGACACTTCAAGGTAAAAATAGATCATGATAGTCCTAAATACTTTTTGGAACAGATATTGTCTCAGAAAAGAAACAAAAAAGGGTCACAAATATGTTCGGTCATGACTTTGAAATCATTTAGAAAAATGGGAACCAAAATTTTGTTGCAGATGCACTATCAATAAAGGATGAGGATGTGGAAGCATTTCTTTGTTCCATTTCTATTATCCAACCTAATTGGATAATTGAAGCAAGGAATGAAAGAAAGAATGATGAAGAGGTGTGTACACTCACTCAAAAGTTGCAGCAAGATCCCTGTCCATTTGATACATTTATATGGAAAAATTATTCATTATGGTACAGAGATCACTTATATATTTGTAATAATTTTCAACTCAAACAAAAGATTCTTTTGAAATTTCACACCTCCCCCTTAGAAGGGCACTCGGGATTTAAAACAAAATACCACATGGTCAAGAAGGAATTTTTTTGGGATGGCCTTAAATCTGATATTCAGAAGTTTTTGGAAGAATGTTTGGTTTTCCAACAAAATAAAGTTAAGACAGTTAAGACCCAAAGGGGAGGAGGTCTCAATGGATTTTATTGTTGTACCCCATAGAAGCCCACTATTGTTATTGTTGTGTCCTTACATTATTATTGTTGTGTAGGCTTTGGTTATATTGTGACCCCTTAGACTCCTATATATACCAACGAGGTCTTATCATTTGTATCATCCAAGAATTTTTCATTTATGTAATGTAAAGGAGGTTTCCCCCTCGCAAAGGATAATTTTTAAGTCATTGATATATATTTTGTTTTGTTTTGTGAGTTAGTTACATAATAGTAGAAATATCATTCCTTATTGACCTACATCGTGTTATATCACTCACTTTAAAGTGTAGGCCAACATGAGGTACCTTGCAAAGGAGAGTTCCAATCCATTGAATAAACTTCATAACATCAAATACCAACAGAAATTACCATGGGTTTCCCAATACCATGGCCAATAAACCACCAATATTAACCCATCAATTACTAAATCAATATTATCTTAAATACTTTATGACCAATTCAATATTAACCCAACATTCCCCTTATAAACTTGACTTAGGATAACCCCCCCCCCTCCCAAATTTATTTACCGTAGTTTCTAGGAATACAACACACCCCTATCACCTAGGTCTATGCCTAAAGTTTACATTGGTGATTCATCAAACCAAATTTACCCATGCCAAAATAGATGTTACAATCATATACCCACTTACATGTGATTAAATTACAATTTTAAATTGAATGATTACAATTTCATTCTCAAGCATGTTGTGCTCAAAGAATATACCTACTTCGTTGTATGCATACCATCTATTATATCCATGAATCCCATTATCAAACCACTCTCGCTAGAAATTCCATGATTGCATTACTTTGATACCAAATGTTTATTCCTATAAAGAGGAAGTTCAAAAACAACACAAAACCCTCAATCCACTCTCATTAGGGAGTCAAGGCTTATTGAGATCTAATACCATATGATAATACTAAAAACAACACTTCAAAAAAAAGCTCAATGATTCCTTAACAAGTAGGAAGGGTACAATGCACTTCTATATTGTTCTATTAACAAGAATGATGAGTGGAAAGCCTCTTTCTACTAGTTATTTTAAATACAAAATAATGATTTGAAAAAGTGCATTGTGAATCTCAAGATTTAGATTATTGGATCATGTTATGTTGTTGAATAAGAGGAATGTATGGCGATAACCAACAAATGAACAAGAGTGCATGGCTTCTTTTCTAGTATTAATATTTATGTTCAATGTATGCATATTGAATATATATGGTGTGCTTTAATGGTTGGATGGATGATGGTTTTCATATGGAGTGTGATGCAGGGGCATTAGAGTCTAGTCAGCAATGTGAAGAGTTGTTCACATGTTGTGGCTAGAAGGGCTCGAGAAGTTCAAAGAAATGTACCAGCAAAGGTGTCAATACCTTAGCTGTCGGTTACACTTAGAATAGATAGGATTGGTATAAAAACTGGGGAAGTTGAATAGTTGATTCGTGTCATTCTATTTAGTTTTTTTTTATATAATTAGAGCAATATTATGTAATTAGGCTTTTATTTTAAATAAGAATAAACCGGTCCTCAAGAGGGGGCCGAACAGTCATGTAAAGACTTATAAATGTAACCCCTGAAACAGAGGGAAGGGGGGGATTTTGCAGTAGAAGGTTGAATCGACAGGTATTTCTCTCTGATGAATAAAATATAGACTCATTGGCTATCTGTGTATGTTATTGATAATTCTCCCTCATAGAACAATTTGGTACACACAATTGATTTCTTCTGAACAATAAGCCCTCTTGCGAGAAATAATCCAATCACTGACTTCTTTCTATCAACACAGGGTTACAACATGCTTCAAATGCTTCTTTGAAATCCAAATCTTTTTTGTAGAGTTCTTTAAGAAAATCAAAGCCTACCACTTCAAATTGGTTTTCTTGAACAAGCATGTTTTTCCTACTCAAAGCATCAGCTACCTTATATGCTTGGCCACTTATATGCTTCAGAAAAAAGTTAAAACTCTGGAGATGTTCAACCCATTTGGCATGTTTGTGATTCAATTTGGGCTGCTGCATAATATACTGTAAAGTGTGATTATCTGAGTATAACACAAATTCCTTAGACATTAAATAATGCCTCCACTTCTTCAATGCTTGCACAATTGCATAAAATTCCTTTTCATAAGAAGAGCTTTCTTCTTGTCTCATTCAGCTTCTCACTGAAGTATGCTACAGGTCTGTCTTCTTGACTCAATACAGCCCCAATGGCTTCTCCACTGGCATCACACTTCACTTGAAATGGCTTATTAAAATCAGGCAAAACTAAAACAGGCTTCTCAGTTATCTTCTGTTTCAAAAGCTAAAAATTATTTTCAGCTTCAGCAGTCCATTTGAATGGTTGTTTATCCTTCTTTATAGTTTCAATGATAGGTGCATTAATCTTGCTAAAATTCCTTATGAATTTTCTGTAAAAACTGGCAAGTCCATGGAAACTTCTTACCTCAAAAACAATTCTTGGTGAAGGCCACTCCAAAATTGCCTTGACCTTTTCTGGATCCATCTTCGGTCCTTCAGCAGAAACAACAAAACCCAGATATACCAATTCTTCTTTCATGAATGAACACTTCTTTAAATTTATCAGCAACTTCTCTTGACGTAACTTCTTCAAGACATAATTAAGATGCCTTAAATGTTCTTCCTTTGTTTTGCTGAAAACTAATATGTCATCTAGATATACTATTACAAATTTACCAATAAATTCCCTTAACACTTCATTCATGAGCCTCATAAAATTACTAGGTGCATTTGATAACCCAAAAGGCATTACCAACCACTCATACAATCCTTCATTTGTTTTAAAGGTTGTTTTCCATTCATCACCCTCCTTTATCCTAATCTGATGATATCCACTTTTCAAATCTAATTTTAAAAAATATTTTGCTCCACTCAAATAGTCCATTAAATCTTCAATCCTAGGCAAAGTAAATCTATCCCTGATTGTTATTTTGTTGATTTCTCTTGAATCAGTGCACATTCTCCAACCTCCATCTTTCTTTGGACTCAACACTATAGGTACTGCACACGGACTCAAGCTTTCTCTTATCAGACCCTTGTCAACCAATTCCTACACTTGCTTTCTGATTTCTTCATTCTTTGTGGGAGTCATTCTGTAGGCTTCTTTGTTTGACAAATTTGATCCTGGAATCAAATCTATCTGATGGCTGATTTTTCTTACAAGTGGTAATTCGTCACGAAAATCATCCATAGCAATATCACAATAATTGTCCAGCATTTCTTGAATCTCAATTGGCAAATCAGAATTTTTTGTAGAAGTAAGCACTACTTTAGGTTTGCAAACTAAGGCAAAATTTACCTCTTCATCTTCAATCTACTGTAAGTACTCTTTCCCACTCAGTAACAAAGTCTTTGGATCAGACTTTCTGCTTGATGGTTCTCCTTCCTCCATAGGTATCAATGTTTGATGTATTCCATCCTTAAAGAACTTGTAAGTGTTCTTCTTACCATCATGTACTGCTACTTTGTCATACTGCCAAGGTCTACCCAGTAGTATGTGACACACATCCATAGGCATCACATCACACATGATTTTGTCCTTGTAGCTGCCCATCTGCAATTATATCTCACATTTCTCCTTCACAATCAGCTGGTGTCCTTTATGGAGCCATGACACCTTGTAGGGTGTTGGATGTTCCCTTGTCTTCAGCTTTAGTTTCTTTATCACCTCTGTAGAGACCAAATTGTCTGTGCTGCCACTATCAATGACCAATTGACAACATTTCCCTTGGACCTTGCACACACTCCTGAACAAAGTCTTCCTCTGTGCTGGTTCAGCAACTTCCTTTTTTTGCTTCAACAAAACCTTATTGACCACCAAAGATTCTCCTTTCTCTAGCAAAATTTCCTCTTCTGTTTCAGACAACCTTGCTGCTTCTTCTCCAATCTGAGAAAAAATTGCATTTCTCTGACTTGTACCCATATTATCTGGGCATTCATAGTGTTTATGTCCCAATTGGTGACATCTGTAACACCTCACTTCTCTTCCTCTGTTTCTGCCTCATGTTCCTCTGTAGGAACCCCTTCTACCCCTTGCATCACCTTTTGTGGATGCATTCTGAGGTGAGCTGCTGCTAGCTCCATCCCTTGGTTTTGTAGACCTTCCTCTACCACCTCGACTCCCCTTTCCTCGGAAAGTAGCTCTTCCTTTGGTAGACTGCTTTCTCAGGAGTTTCTCTTCAACTTTCAAGGCCATTTGATAAGCCTCTTCTACTGTCTTAGGAGACAAAATACTTATCTTGATCTCCAACTTGAGACCATTTACATACCTGGCAACCTTCTCTGTTGTGTCCTGGATTTGTCCAGCTCTTATACTTATTTTATGAAACTCTTCTATGTGTTATTTCACTGTCATCAACCTCTGTCTAAGATTCTGCATTTGTCTAAATAGTGTAAGCTGATAATCACTAGGCAAGAACTTACCTTTTAGTTTCGCCACCATTCTGCTCCAACTTTTAATTGGTTGTTTACCAGCTCTCCTTCTCTCTGTTTGCACTCCATCCCACCAAAGTGTTGCATGTAATTTCAACCTCGTTACTGCAAATTTAACTCTCTTGTCTTCACCCATATCTTCATAATCAAAACATTTATTCATCTCATTAATCCAGTCTATCAATTCTTCTGGATTCAATCCTCTTGCAAATCTTGACACTTCAAGTCTAGGCTTGGATGTAGACCCCAGAACTAATTTAAGGAGTCTCATCTAAGGAGTAATCTCAACATTCTCTCCTGCCTCTTCTTCAACTTCAGGTTCTCTGACATCCTCAAGATCTCTTGGGTGTCCTAATTCCATTGCTTCCAATCTAGCTTGGAACTGCTGCATGGTCTCCAGTACTTCTGCATTGGCAACTAGCCTGCCTCTTCTTCTACCAGTAACACCTCTGGAAATTTGGACAGCCATGCTGGAATTCTTCTTCTGGCTTTTGGAAGTTGGCTCAGTCTCTACAAAATGTCTTGAAATCTGCTTTGATACCACAAATGATGGCTAGCAGGGTATAGGAGTTAAGGAAAGCCTCTCTTAAATTTTCTTGCTATAGTTCCCAACACTAGAGGAGTATGAGCTTTTTATTATGATTATGAATGAAAATAATAAAAATAAAAATCTCATACTCCTCCAGTGTTGGGAACTATAGCAAGAAAATTTAAGAGAGGCTCTCCTTAACATCGGTACCCTGTTAGCCATCATTTGTGGTATCAAAGTAGATTTCAAGACATTTTGTAGAGACTGAGCCGACTTCCAAAAGCTAGAAGAAGAATTCCAGCATGGCTGTCCTAATTTCCAGAGGTGCTGCTGGTAGAAGAAGAGGCAAGCCAGTTGCCAATGCAGAAGTACTGGAGACCATGCAGCAGTTCCAAGCCAGATTGGAAGCAATGGAATTAGGACACCCAAGAGATCCTGAGGATGTCAGTGAACCTAAAGCTGAAGAAGAGGCAGGAGAGAATGTTGAGATTACTCCTGAGATGAGACTCCTTAAATCAGTTTTGGGGTCTACATCCAAGCCTAGACTTGAAGTGGCAAGCTTTGTAGGAGGATTGAATCCAGAAGAATTGATAGACTAGATCAATGAGATGAATAAATGTTTTGATTATGAAGATATGGATGAAGACAAGAAAGTTAAATTTGCAGTAACGAGGTTGAAAGGACATGTAGCACTTTGGTGGGATGGAGTGCAAATAGATAGAAGGAGAGCTGGTAAACAACCAATCAAAATTTGGAGCAGAATGGTGGCGAAAATGAAAGGTAAGTTCTTGCCTAGTGATTATCAGCTTACACTATTTAGAAAAATGCAGAATCTTAGACAGACGTTGATGACAGTGAAAGAATACACAGAAGAGTTTATAGAATAAGTATAAGAGATGTACAAATCTAGGACACAGCAAAGAAGGTTGCCAGGTATGTAAATGGTCTCAAGTTGGAGATCCAGGATGAGATAAGTATTTTGTCTCCTAAGACAGTCGAAGAGGTTTATCAAATGGCCTTGAAAGCTGAAGAGAAACTCCTGAGAAAGCAGTCTGCCAAAGGAAGAGCTACTTTCCGAGGAAAGGGAAGTCAAGGTGGTAGAGGAAGGTCTATAGCACCAAGGGATGGAGCTAGCAGCAACTCACCTCAAAATGCATCCACAAAAGGTGATGCAAGGGGTAGAAGGGGTTCCTACAGAGGAAGAGGAGGCAGAAACGGAGGAAGAGAAGTGAGGTGTTACAGATGTCACCAATTGGGACATAAACACTATGAATGCCCAGAGAATATGGGTACAAGTCAGAGAAATGCAATTGTTGCTCAGATTGGAGAAGAAGCAACAAGGTTGTCTGAAACAGAAGAGGAAATTATGCCAGAGAAAGGAGAATATTTGGTGGTCAATAAGGTTTTTTTGAAGCAAACAAAGGAAGTTGATGAACCATCACAGAGGAAGACTTTGTTCAGGAGTGTGTGCAAGGTCCAAGGGAAATGCTGTCAATTGGTCATTGATAGTGGCAGCACAGACAATTTGGTCTCTAAAAAGGTGATAGAGAAACTGAAGCTGAAGACAAGGGAACATCCAACACCATAAAAGGTATCATGGCTCCATAAAGGACACCAGCTGATTGTGAAGGAGCAATGTGAGATAGAATTGCAGATGGGCAGCTACAAGGACAAAATCATGTGTGATGTGATGCCTATGGATGTGTGTCACATACTACTGGGTAGACCTTGGCAGTGTGACAGAGCAGCAGTAATGATGGTAAGAAGAACACTTACAAGTTCTTTAAGGATGGAATACATCAAACATTGATACCTATGGAGGAAGGAGAACCATCAAGCAGAAAGTCTGATACAAATACTTTGTTACTGAGTGGGAAAGAGTACTTACAACAGATTGAAGATGAAGAGGTAAATTTTGCCTTAGTTTGCAAACCTAAAGTAGTGCTTACTTCTACAAAAATTTCTGATTTGCCAATTGAGATTCAAGAAATGCTGGACAATTATTGTGATGTTGTTGTGGATGATTTGCCTGACGAATTACCACCTGTAAGAAAAATCAGCCATCGGATAGATTTGATTCCAGGATCAAATCTGCCAAACAAAGCAGCCTACAGAATGACTCCCACAGAGAAAGAAGAAATCAAAAAGCAAGTGTAGGAATTGGTTGACAAGGGTCTGATCAGAGAAAGCTTGAGTCTGTGTGCAGTACCTATAGTGTTGAGTCTAAAGAAATATGGAGGTTGGAGAATGTGCACTGATTCAAGAGAAATCAACAAAATAACAATCATGTATAGATTTCCTTTGCCTAGGATTGAAGATTTAATGGACTGTTTGAGTGGAGAAAATATTTTTTAAAATTAGATTTGAAAAGTGGATATCATCAGATTAGGATAAAGGAGGGTGATGAATGGAAAACAGACTTTAAAACAAATGAAGGATTGTATGAATGGTTGGTAATGCCTTTTGGGTTATCAAATGCACCTAGTACTTTTATGAGGCTCATGAATGAAGTGTTAAGGGAATTTATTGGTAAATTTGTAATAGTATATATGAATGACATATTAGTTTTCAGCAAAACAAAGGAAGAACATTTAAGACATCTTAATTATGTCTTGAAGAAGTTACATCAAGAGAATCTGCTGATAAATTTAAAGAAGTGTTCATTCATGAAAGAAGAATTGGTATATCTGGGTTTTGTTGTTTTTGCTGAAGGACTGAAGATGGATCCAGAAAAGGTCAAGGCAATTTTGGAGTGGCCTTCACCAAGAAGTGTTTTTGAGGTAAGAAGTTTTCGTGGACTTGCCAATTTTTACAGAAAATTCATAAGGAATTTTAGCAAGATTAATGCACCTATGATTGAAACCATAAAGAAGGACAAACAACCATTCAAATGGACTGCTGAAGCTAAAAATAATTTTCAGCTTTTGAAACAGAAGATAACTGTGAAGCCTATTTTAGTTTTGCCTGATTTTAATAAGCCATTTCAAGTGAAGTGTGATGCCAGTGGAGAAGCCATTGGGGCTGTATTGAGTCAAGAAGACAGACCTGTAGCATACTTCAGTGAGAAGCTGAATGATACAAGAAGAAAGTACTCTTCTTATGAAAAGGAATTTTATGCAATTGTGCAGGCATTGAAGAAGTGGAGGCATTATTTAATGTCTAAGGAATTTGTGCTATACTCAGATAATCACGCTTTACAGTATATTATGCAGTAGCCCAAATTGAATCACAAACATGCCAAATGGGTTGAATATCTCCAGAGTTTTAACTTTTTTCTGAAGCATATAAGTGGCCAAGCAAATAAGGTAGCTGATGCTTTGAGTAGGAAAAACATGCTTGTTCAAGAAAACCAATTTGAAGTGGTAGGCTTTGATTTTCTTAAAGAACTCTACAAAACAGATTTGGATTTCAAAGAAGCATTTGAATCATGTTGTAACCCTGTGTTGATAGAAAGAAGTCAGTGGTTGGATTAGTTCTTGCAAGAGGGCTTATTGTTCAGAAGAAATCAATTGTGTGTACCAAATTGTTCCATGAGGGAGAATTTAATCAGAGAAAAGCATAGTGGTGGACTTGCTGGACATTTTGGTGCCGAAAAAACTTATGAGCAGCTGAGTCATTTTTATTATTGGCCAAGGATGAGATCTGAAGTGGAAAAATTTGTGAAGAACTATAAAATTTGTCAATATGCAAAGGGAAGAATCCAGAATGCAGGGCTATACATTCCATTGCCCATTCCAGACAGACCTTGGGATATGGTAAGTATGGATTTTGTTTTAGGATTGCCCAAGACACAAGGAGGGAATGATGAAATTTTTGTTGTGGTTGACAGATTTTCCAATATGGCACATTTTATCCCATGTTATAAAACCAGTGATGCCACTCATGTTGCTAATTTGTTTTTCAAAGAAGTTTTTAGATTACATGGGTTGCCTAAGAGTATTGTTTCTAATAGAGATACCAGATTTGTTGGTCATTTCTAGAGAACATTGTGGAAGAAGCTTGGTACTAATCTCAGCTTCAGTTCAACTTATCATCCTCATACTTATGGGAAAACTGAGGTAGTAAATAGAAGTTTGGGTAATCTTTTGAGAAGTCTTGCAGGAGAACATCCTAAGCAGTGGGATCATATCTTACCACAGGCAGAGTATGCATACAATGACTCACCTAACAGAATTACAGGACAGAGTCCATTCCATATTGTCTATGGGATGCACCCTAGAGGAGTATCTAAATTGAGAAACTTGGAAAAGGCAGAGTTGAGGAGTTCTGATGGAGAAGAATTTGCTTCAGATATTCAAGCAATACATGAGCAGGTAAAGCAACAGCTACAAGGCGGTAGCATCAAGTAAAAAGGCAGAGCAGATTTGAACAAAAGAGAAGTTAATTTTGAAGTTGGATATTTGGTTTTAGCACACTTGAGGAAGGAAAGATTCCCAAAGAAGCAGTATAACAAATTGAATTTCAAGAATATAGAACCATGCAAGATATTGAGGAAATTTTCTGCTAATGCTTATGAGATTGAATTACCTCCTGATGTTGGGATATCTCCAATATTTAATGTTGCATATCTATACCAGTATGAAGATGGTGGCACAGATGAAAGACCGGCAGACAAAGAGCAGATTGAGTGGGTAACACAATTACCTACAAAAAAACCATTACAGCTAGAGAAGATCTTAGACAAGAAGGTATTGAAGAGAACCAGAGGACAAGAATATTTCCAGTACTTGATCAAGTGGAAGGACCAACCAGATGAAGATGCTACTTGGATGACGGAAGTTATGTTGCAGAAGCTGGGCAGTTCTATGAAAGAGCTCATGGACAAGAATCCATGAAGAAAATTTCCCTCAAGAGTCTGATGCAGGGGCATTAGAGTCTAGTCAGCAATGTGAAGAGTTGTTCACATGTTGTGGCTAGAAGGGCACAAGAAGTTCAGAGAAATGTACTAGCAAAGGTGTCAATACCTTAGCTGTCGGTTACACTTAGAATAGACAGGATTAGTCTAATAATTGGGGAAGTTGAATAGTTGATTCATGTCAGTCTATTTAGTTTATGTTGATATAATTATAGCAATATTATGTAATTAGGATTTTATTTTAAATAAGAATAAACCAGTCCTCAAGAGGGGGTCGAACAGTCATGTAAAGACTTATAAATGTAACCCCTGAAACAAAGGGAAGGGGGGAATTTTGTAGTAGAAGGTTGAATCGAGAGGTATTTCTCTCTGATGAATAAAATATAGACTCATTGGCTATCTATGTATGTTATTGAAAATTCTCCCGAAGGACTCATTCCTTCGATTTGTGAACTTCTGTGTATAACTTGGAAGAAATCCATTCTGTGTGAAAATATCCTTATTACTCTTTGAATGCATTTGAACCCATGTTCTCAACGGTTGAATTGAATGTGTTTATTTTGTATTGAAACCCTAAATAAGGTCGAATAGTTGGCTCTATTGGTTGAGCGTGAGCTTAGTGATCCTCTATTTATTTAAAGGATATTGAAACTCTGTCTAAAACGTTAACCCCTGTTTGCTTAAAGTGTATCGTCGTGATAGAAGCTCTGTTGGTGGAGCGATATAGTTAGAGGTTGAACCACAGTGGTAACGCAGTGAAAGACGTTTTGGGGTGGAATTCTACGTTAACCACAGTTCAAATACCAGATTTGCAAGTAAGTGGTTTTGTGAGGAGATACCATTGGTTTCACATTCTATTTTGGCCAAGAGCGGTTTTTGAAATAAAAATGTGATCCAATTAGAATGTGCCACGTCGCCAACACAATGCTGCCCATTTCAAATTTTTTTTTTAGCGTTAAAGTTCTATTAAAAAAAAATTGTGAATGTCGTTAGATCCGTTGTGTGGAAGATCCAAGGGCAATCGCAATTAAAGATGCGAGGTCGATAACTAGAGGTATGGCCCAGCGTTCCTTTGAGTCGGTAATTATTTATTAAATAAGTGGAGTACGAATATGTGGGCCCGAAATAAATAAGGCGTTGCTTAAGTATTTTATGTCGGAAGTTTAATATTTTAAGCTTAAGACTGGGGTACTCATTCGACGGGGTTTGAACGTTGTTTCAAATACAATTAAGGCAATATGCTAGAAGGGTTCCAAAGAAATAATTCAAGTACTTCAAAGTTTTGATAGGGTTTTAGAAGTACTTTAATTAAACTTAAGGCTTTGATTGGTTGAAGAATATACAGACTTAGACGATGGTAAATTTCATTAATCAAATATCCCAAATTTGATGAATGAAAATAATCATAATAAAAAGCTCATACTCCTCCAGTGTTGGGAACTATAGCAAGCAAATTTAACAGAGGCTCTCCTTAATGCCTGTACCCTGTTAACCATCAGATTGTGTGTGGTGGAATGCACCCAATATTATCCATTATGAACTACGATTTCCTCTTACATTGAGAAAGTTCGCATGGTCACAAAATGCACTAATGATCCAAATTTATTTTCTACAAACTAAGATGTAGCTTTGATTTGGATACCATCATTTAATCCTTATGCTCAAAAAAAATATTTCTAGAAATAGTGTGAAGTGAGGTTAATTCACTTGTGATCAGTGCCTAAGACAAACAATGAACGATGTGGAAATTCCTCCAATTATTGTCATGGAGCACAAATAGAAGCACTTCAATATAGAACCAAAGAAGAATAATTACTCAATGAATGAATGCTTGATTTAGCTTAATTATATGGAGTTTTATTTTATCACGTATAAATGGAATATGGATTTAATTAATGTTTAGTGATGTGTACCTTGGTTTGAAATTTCACTAGTATAAAGTATAGACATAGACCTAGGTGATAAGGGAGGTCATGTTATATTCCTAAAAACCTAGTATAAGAATTTGAGGGAGGATAGGTGCTTATACAAAGTCAATTTTAAACAGGGAAATTTTTAGTTAGTATTGACTTAGTTATATAGTAGTTACAATAGCATTAAGCCAATCATTGATGGGTTTATATATGGTGGTTTATGAGCCCATGATTTTGGTGAACCACAATATTTAATGTGATGAAGCCTATTTAATGGCTTGAGATACTCCATTGTAAGATGCCTCATGTGACCTAGTGTGTGGCCAACTTGACCAGATTGGCCAAGGAAATAATAGATATCTATTAGGTGTTGGTTTTCTCAATTAAGGGTTTCTCTATGAAATCATTGCCTCATTATTGTGTGTGGTATTTGTTTCTTATCTTCAATTCTAACATATATCAGAGTTGGGCAGCCCTGGACTCTCTAAAAAGAGTGGTATGATGTTGAAATCCATGGAAGCATAGACCCAAGATGACTTGAAACAATATACATGCAAAAAATCGATATGGGAGCAAGTGGATCGAGAATGACAAAATCATAAAAACTACAAAAATAGAATATGTTTGTTTGTTAAAGACAAATTTCGAAAACAAAAAAAAACCTCCAAGCCACTCTTTTCAAAGAGTCTGGGCATACCAAGCTCTAATACCACATGTTAAAACTAAGAGAATTAGATAGTACAACAAGCACAATCTTCATACACAAAACAAGATGATTTATCCTTGAAACTTTTGACATGAAAAAATAGCACCTAATAGATATCTATTATTTCTTTGACCAATCTGGTCAAGCCATCAAAACACCAAGTTACATGAGGCATATTATAGTTGTGTATATCAAGCCATTGAAAAGGCCTCATCACGTAACATATAATAAGAAAATACTATGGGTCACCAAAACCATGAGCTCGCAAACCACAATTTATAAACCCATCAAAGACTTATTCAAAAGTATATTAACTAATCTATGAATAGATCAAGATTAACCTAACATTTAATAAAATTCCATGACAAGATAATTATATTTTAAGTCCAAACACATGATGCTATGAAACATCAACTCATTTCATTATTGGCATCGATATTGTTTCAAATACAATTGGATTTTTCTAAAATTTAGATGGAGGATGGATTCTCTTTCAATTGTGTGAGAAAATATGCATTTTACAACTGTGTGGGATCTAGTTTTCTAATAAAATTAGATTTCTTGGATTAACATAGAGAAATGCAAAGATGTATGTGATTTATTAACAAATTTTCTTGGAGGAGTATTCATGTCAAAGGTCATTAATCTAGTTGAGAAACTAAGTTATTTGTTGCATGAGAAACAAACATGTACAACAATGGTCATGATATTTTCTAAGAAGTGGAGTGATATATGTAAAATCCCTACAAGAAAATTGTTCAAGGAATAAATTCAATGGGGCTACTACTTTTGATCCAATGGAAATACATGGGGAGTATTTCTATAGTGGAAGTTTTTAAGAGTGCTTTGAAACAAAGTTGGTACCAAAGATACTGAAAAAACTTCACATGTCTGTGTGTGCATTCCTTGAAGAACCAATAAGCTTAAATAAGTGGACCTCGCAAATTTAGACTAAGCATGGTGAAGAGAATGTTGTTGATATTCTAGAATGACCTTAGCAAAAACATTGTGGCAGGGTCAATATTAAAGTGCCTCAATTATGGTGAATGAAAAGTTATAGAGTTAGTGAGTGACATTAATGAGAAATGAGAGATGATGTGCAAATCATGAAGAAATTCCCAATGTAGAGTAGGAAATTTATGGTGATAAAAGCACTAAGGAAAGAAGCCTCGTTGTGCTAGTTATTTCTAATACAGAAGAACGATTTGGAAAATGCACCACGAATCTCAAGATTTAGATTGTTGGATCACACTACTCTTTTGAACAAGAGCAATGTGTAGTCATAATAAACAAGTGATTAAGAGTGTGTAGTGAATCCTGGATTTTCTAGTATAAGGGTTTATGTTCAATGCATGCATGTTGATTATATATGGTGTTTTTTGAAAGTTGGATAGATGGTAGTCTCTCTATGGAGTGTGTATGGTGTAACACACCCAATATTATCCACGAGTGAGCAACCATTGTTTCTTAGTTATTTCTAATACAAAAAAACGATTTCAAAAAATACACTAAGAATCTCAAGATTTAAATTGTTAGATTCAATTACATTATTAAAGAGGAGCAATGGGTGGTCATAACTAACAAGTGATTAAAAATGTGTAGTGAATCTTGGATTATCTAGTATAAGGATTTATGTTTAATGCATGCATGTTGATTATATATGGTTTTTTTATGATTGGATAGATGGAAGTTTCTCTATGGAGTGTGTGTGATGTAACACAGCAATTGTTATCCATGAGTGAAAAAACAGTGCTTCTTACAATGAACAATGGTGCTTACCAAGTAAATAACAAAGTCACAATATGTTTTAGAGAAATTCTCTTAACATGTCACATCATCATGTCATGTATATTCATCTTGTTATGGGTGCTACTCCATGGTTAATTATTGGTAAATAAATCTCATATTAGATTTCTCTAACGCTCATGATGTTCTAGTCATTATTCTCACTTGGTTGTCGTATGATGGATTCAAGTCTTATTTCTAGTTTCCATGTCATCTAGCTTCACAGGGTACTTTCCTAGTGGTTTTCCTAATGACATTCCCACTTCATTATCATCACATCATTTTTCCTAGATACCACACATTGTTTCATCACCATTTCATTTTACCCAGACATCATTCATGTTATTCCCATATTTCATTATTTACCCACACCTATAACATGCATGAAATCCATTTCAAATAGTTTTTCCTGCATAACTAGGAGGCACTAATTGACATTGTGTGTCCTCGATAATCCATACTATATTTTTCCACTTATCATTTATTATCCACCTCCATTCTTCAATTTAATTGTTGTATATCACCATTATTGGCTCACATTTATCCTCATATTTGAATAAGGGCTTGGAAAATTGTCCTTAAGAGGTTTATGCAGTGAAAATAAAGTTAAAGGCATATATAGCCACAATGTAAGAAAATGATAAAAATAAAAATATGGTTGGGACAATATTGTAGTCCGTGGAAAAAATACTAGCCTCATCTATACCCCCCTCATTAACCCTCACCCAATTCATATAATATCATGTATCTAAATAAAAGGAAATTTGAATGTGTTGAGAAATCGTTAGGGAAGCATTAGGTCATTTTTTGACTTGATTTCTCCTTACATGACAATTATTTGTTATTATGTATTTGATTCTTTATTAATGTTTACGTTCTCATCATCAAAAAATTTCCAAAAATTATGAAGATCACAAAGAAAAGAACACAAGATGTAGGCACTTAGCCTAGGGGAAAACCCCTCTTAGGGGAAAACCAAACCATAATTTTCTTCTTATAGAATCACTTTCAAAGGATACTTCCAAGACCTAAGACCAAAAAAGGGATTTCCACTATGACCAAGCCATCCACCAAGAAATATTACTTGATCAAGAACAAGATATTCAATGATTCAACTAGGTTGACCTTACCATAATGTAGCTTCTCATAATTTTGGCCTCACCAACCAATTTGGCAATTTTGACCTTTGAATTCGGACCTGTAGTAAACCTAGAAGCCTTATAATTTGCAGGTGTGAGTCAAAATAGATATTTCATTCTTCCTTCTTTGCAAGAGTTCCTCCTTCCTTTGCTAGGGAAATTTCCTTGTCTTTTATCCTTCTCGCACTTGTCTTCTTTGCTTTTTATTTTAGATCGAACTTGGAGAGATGTAAATTAAAAATGGAGGTCAAAGTGTTCTTATTTATATTCTTCCACATGGCTCCAGAAGCCAAAATTAGGCTGACTTCATGTAGGCTAGCCAACTTGGTCTCGGGTTCTTTCTATACTTTTCTAAATCATTTTTATTTTCTTGTTACAAGTGCCCAATAGGGTCTTCAACATTATAAAAATGACCATGACTTATAATAAAACCCTAAGAGCACTCAATGGGTGTTATTACATAATTACCAATGACATTGAGCATGAAATCCATTCTTAAATAAATAAATTTTCTTTTTCTTATTTTTCCAAGTACATAAGAATTACATCATGACATGAGCCAAATAGAAATTATGAATACCGATACTAATTACACTTTTCAACACTCCCTCTTAACTAGGGAGTTAATTATACTTGTTTAATCGGTACAAGGATGACCTCAATTTGAGATGTTCCAAGAAGATTACAATAACACATACAGTGTTGGATACCATCTAGGCTAATATTTCCAAGGTATAAATCCATCATGGTACCATCTAGGCTTCATGCCAAGGTACCAAATCAACATATCAAAGATCCAAGTGTCATCTCAAGACACTAAATAAAGGATCCAAGTGTCAGCTCCAAGACACTAATTCAAGGATCTAAGTATCCTCTCTAAGACACTAATTCAAGGATTTAAGTGTCATCTAGGCTACCTACCAAGACATTAATGAAAGAATACAAGTGTCAGGACACTAACTCATTTTCAAGGATCCAAGTGTCACTTACCAAGACACTAACTCATCAATGGTCCTGGTTTCATCCAAGACACCTACTTATCACAAATCCCTCGCTATCATCTGAGCCAATATATAAATTCCAAAAAAATTGTGTACATCATCCAAGAAAAGAAACCAACAAAATAGGGGATCTAGACATCATCACCCACCCTCTAAAGGGATTTCAATATCATCTATATGTCCTCCTAGTACCATTATACAAGCTCGCGACCTAAGGTACTCATTTCTACCTTAAATCATAGATCTCTATCAATTCAAGCATGCTTATCAAATATTCAAACTTCTCAAGGAGAGATCAACACGCCAGTTACTTGTTCATCCAATAGAACATATTGTAGCTCCATTTGCCCCAACCAGTATTGGTACTTATTATCAATATGTTATCACAAAATAAGGGGTATTCAACCATTATGATGTTGCTTAGGTTATCTCAATATCCAAAAAAATATTGATGGAAGCTTCCTTTTCCAACCTCACAAGAAACACCAAACTCAACCTCAACACTACTCAAAACAATAGGGACTTATTCACGATTTATCAAAAATAACCACCAATAGTAATTTATCCATTCTTTGATATTATAATATAATTATCTCCTCATGTCCTTTACTAGATGTACGGTTGTTAGTCCTGACCTAATGAATGACACATGAAGGAGAGAATCGTGTCCTCCTTCTCAACTAGGGAGATGTGTCCAACATCAATTATTGTATTCTTCTAGTTATACAAGTTCTTTTTGCATTGTCACGTCATCAGATAATTTTTACCTTCTAGAACATCATTCCTTTAGAATTCAACTTTCAATTAATGTAAACTGCAATGCCATCATGGTTTCTATAGCTCCTTTCCATCATGCTCATCATCATTAGAAATTCATCATCAAGCATGAGGCAGACATATAACTTTACAACTTTATACCTGCAAATCTCAACAAGTACAACACAACAAACTATACATGTACAAGAGAATGAAGTTAACTTTATTAATCTAGGGTTTTCATTTCATCACGTGTAAGTCAAAATAGAGATTTCAGACTTCCTTCTTCACAAGGGTTTCTCCTTCCTTTGTTGGGATAATTTTCTTGTCTTCTAGCCTTCTCACATTTTCTTTCTTCTCTTTTTATTTCATATCGAACTTGGAGAGATGTATATTAAAAATGGAGGTAAAATTGTTCTTATTTATAGTCTTCCACATGGCTCCTCAATCTTGTGTAAGGTTGACTTCATGTAGGCTAGTCGACTTAGTCTTGGGGTGTTTCTAGACTCTTCTAGATAATTTTTATTTTCTTGTTACAAGTGCCCAATAGGGTCTTTTACATTATGACAATGACCATAACTCATGATAAAACGATAAGAACACTTAATGGGTGCTATGTACTAATGACAAATGAAATTGAGCATGAAACCCACGCTTAAATAATTCATTTTTCTTTTACAGAATTATTTTTATTTTTTCTTCGACAAGTACACAATAACAACATCATGTCATGAAACGAATAGGAATTATGAAGACCGATACTAGTTACACATTTCAACAAAATGTCCCAACCTCAATGATAAATGATTCACTACATATTTAAGGGTAATTGATGCATCTAATAAGGCTTGTAACCCAAGTCATGCTATGCAAAAAAAAAGGAAAATCATTAAATAAAAATGCATACTATGGGGGTTGTAAAAATAGGTCAAGGAAAGGGGTGAATTAGGTCCCATGATTGATCCCTCTTCACATGGTTCACTAAAGATGTTGGTACTACATAATTTGGTACCAAGACTATGGTATTCTTCCAAGAAATTTTCATATTCCATGACCACTTATGCACTTATTGATGGGTCGAACAAGGAATTGTTCCTCCCCTTAGGGCTGGAAGCACCTAATACGTCCTTTGGATAACCCTCCCATATGTAAGTGTGGTATATTATTTATAAATCATCAACTAGAAAGACATTTGAAGACAATGCCTATGTGAAGTACTTTTGCTTTTTTGCATTAAATATGGTAGGTTATGATACTTTTATGGTTATTTTACCTATGATGATGATGTCACTTAATCCTAAGGGTATGTTTCAAATGTTGTTTCCGAGGTCAATTTTATGTTCCATTGAGGGATGGTTGAGACTTCCCCAACACCTTGATGTGGATTTCCAACCAACCATTATGGAAACTCTACACCTTTTTTCTACAATGTTGACCACCCTAAGCTAAGCATTGACCTTGCGATGGATCCAACACATATTTTTATCACCTACTCCCTCGAAAATTTGAAACATTGCACAAAGAATACAATATTGTGAGGATTTATGATGTACCCAAATGAACCTAGGACGTCCCTAAGCTATCCTTACACCTACTTCATTGAGGTTTCTTTGTTCCTAGACCTTATTGATGATGGGATCACTTGTGATCCATATGGATGGATGGTGCTCTCCTTCTTGATGATCATGTCATGCTCTAGGGTTAGGAAACCATCCTTGCATGGCATAAAAGGATGACATGGGGAGTATTGATGATGATGTATGGCTGAGGAGAGATAGGGCTTTAATATTCACCTTTGATGTTGATAAGAAGGCTTGAGGTAAGGAGAACTCTTTAATCCATTTCTATCACTTTTCATGAGGGAGATATTCAAATATGAAGGACGATGTCATGTTTGGATGAGATTTTACTCACAAGTGTGTTTGAAAAGGGAGCCTTTTGTTATGTTTTTACATTATATAACTATGTTTTAGGCTGGATTGTGACCATTATACTTGTAAAAACAAAGTTATATTCTTAGGTATTTTAGTGAAAATTAAAGCTAACTCAACTTGGTTTCTCTCACATATATAGAGGAAATTCACTCTATCCTTGGATAATTATCACACATACTCATTTTATCTCTTGATGGGTGCACACTAATTCTTTCTCTCTGATGGATGCAATGGATCACTAGGATGTGGATTGCCTTGGCGAAGATAAATTTTTAAGGATAAAATTTCTTTGGGTTGATGAAGTGGCACTTGGTTAAATGGTGCTAATTTATTGTGGGTATTTTTCTTCCATTTTTATAAAGTTATAAATTTAGGTTTTTATGAAATCTTTATTAGAACTAAGATCTCCATATGTAATTTTTGTCGCCAAGTATCAGTCAAGGAAACTTAGAATCAACTTCCTTGACCTTAATCTACTCTTTGTGAAATTTGTTAGGGTTATATTGAGAGGTTATATTCTATATTTTAGTCTCCATCTAAGGTATTCCACCTTTGACATCATAATTTTGACTTCATATACCCAATTGATTGAAGGCATTGGTCATTGTATGTCATTTTTCTTTAAAATTTAATCTTTACTTATTTTTTATGGTAAAATAAGGTTAGGTATTTGTAAAATTTTCATTTAAATGGCATAAAACGCCTTAAATGTCATACACCTAGGGTTGTGTTTGAATCTAATAACTTGAAAAAGGAAAATATCATTTTTTATGTTTTTCATCCATAATTCTAAGGCTAACATCTAGGGTTTCCTAGATGTGTTGTGCATTTCATCCATTGAAAAAAAATGCTTTAGAATTTCTCATTTGTACATGTTTAATGGCCTTTGGTATTTTATTATCTATCATCATTTCTAAGTTATTTTTATCATTGTTGTCATAAATATTTCATGTTATAAAGTGGATTTATTTCAAACCCTAAATAAAGCATGCTTATTTAATTGATCATATCTTGTGTTTCAAATCTATTTGAACATATTCTGGACTTATCTTATCCCTTTAGAATTATAAATTGGTTTTTTGAACTCGCTATCTCTTTTTCACCCACATCCTTAACTTATTGAATACATTTATTAAGTGTCTAAGTAGCAGGTTCCTAGGAGGGTATTTGGCCTAGGATTACTTGGGTTACTTAATATCTAAGGCCTATTGGGGAAGCCTCCTTCTGGGGATACTATCGAACCACAAAATAACAAGAGAGAAACCATTGAGGGGACAATGATGGTTGATCTCATTGTTACCCTAGACTTAGAGTCCCCAGTGAGGCTTTGCATTGGTTGTTAGAGTTTTCTATAACATGGACCACTTATGTTATTTAGAGATTATTTTATTGTGGCTTAATAAAATTCACTAATACACTTTGGAGGGCACACTTGTTGGAGATTATTATGTTCTTTTTTTGGAGTATTAAAATGATTAGAAATGGATCATGGACCTAAGTGATAGCTCAAAATTCAAATTTTTTAGAAGTGTGTTGAACCTGAGCGACGAGATAGATCTCGTCTTCCTGATTCCAGTGCCACAAACGTTTTGAAAAACAAACACCGTATGAAGAATTTATCGCAATTTGAAAAGTCTAATAAACTACAAAAACTAGACTTTGACCAAGTTTGACTTGGATTGGGAAAAATTAAAAAGCGAATATTCCAGGGAATATTCTTAGAATATTCCCTAAAATATTCCCTAGAATATTCTATATGGACTAATCGATGGATTGTGCATATTGTGGTCGGTTTAACCATCATGTTTCGAGATGCTGGATGAGGAAGAAGGCATACAAGAAGCAAATGAAGCAAAGGCAGCTTGAAAAGAAAGTACATAAGACTTGCACACATTGCCAGAAGAGGGGAAATGTTGTTTCCCAATGTTGTACATTGCATCCAACTAATCATCCCAAGCACATGAGGCAAGAGGACAATAAGACTGGTGAAAGTGGAACCAAGGATTCTATCATTGATGTGAGAATAAATGTTTCACATTTGCAGTAGAAAAATTCGTCATGGAAGTGACTTGGTGAGAAGTCGTTTGACTTCTTGACACAGTAAGACATACGCATTTCTACATATGCAAATTTCAGTTAAGTATGCATGTATATATGCTAAAATTTGATATTTTTTTGAGCCACGTTGGATCAATGATCAAGGATGTGATGTTCAGCTACTTTCTGCAAATTCTCGGTAGAAATTTCTGAGTGAGTGCAAGGAAGACATTTCTTGACAGGAGGACAAGCGCATCCAGGAAGGGAAGTGTCAACTACCTTCGATTTGTGGTTCAAAGGCACTAGCCATGCAAGGAAAATGTATGGAGGCTAAAAAGAAGAAGGTGATGTACTCTCATTTACTGTACAGATCAGTATATCAGCCTTTTGGGGTCCAAAATATTCCTAATGGGGAGGTGTGATCAGAACTGGATCATGGACCTAAGTGATAGCTTAGTGCACCGACAGAAGGAATCGAGTCTAAGGGAGCCTAGATCTATTTACAGAGTGATGACAGCAATGACAGGGATATAGATGGTATTCTAAGCCCTTTGGTTCAGTTCAGTAACCATTGGAATTAATTTTGGAACTTGTAAAAGAAACTTTTCCATAATCCCAAATAGCCAAGTCAAGATGACAAAAGATCAAGGAGACGTAGCCCATGATATTTGAGTGAACTCCTAGATTAATTTTTCTATTATGTGTTGATTTTTATTGCTGCATTATATTTATGTTACACATGTTTAATTTCAGCAAAAAAAAATGGACTTAAGACACTTAAATAGTAAAAAAATAATACACCACTTTCAAGTAATAATTCCACAAAAATTCTAGTACAAGCTAGATATTTTATTTGTTTAACTGAGTGGGAGGTTCTTGAAAAGAATAAAAAGTTATCCAACCCATTTTTAGATCAGGTTGGTATCATAGCACTTGGTTTCTTGATTGGCAGAGCAATATCTTGCTTGTTTGACTTGAAAGGTGTTTAAATACTGCAAAAGATTGATTATTTTATTGTTTGCAAACTGACTATTGATTGAGTTTTCTAGAGGTGAAGGGATAGCTGCTGATAGCTAAGTCCAGAAGAGGACAAGAAGGAATAAAGGGCTGAAGGCATCTTCCTTACCCAAAGGACCTCAAGGCAACCCTTGAAGCAGAAAAGGGTTTGTTGTTTGGCTGCTTGAATAAGAGCTTGTCTCTACAACATTTTTGTTCAAAATATTTTTCATTTGTTTTGAAAGCCTTGTGAATTTTTTTGAAGTTATTTTAGTTCATTTTTATGATGACAACTTCTTCAAGTAATATTTCAAAATCCTCCTCCTTCATAAGATTCTTCAATGAAGATATGAAGTGAGACTTCTACATCTTGAAGGACACAGTGTAGATTTCGTTTGAAGATAGAAGAGAAAGCACTAAAATTCGTGAGAGATTTTTTTCTATGAAGAAAGAGAAGGAAGAAATTCTTCAAATATTGCATGATATGGAGATGCAGCTCCATTAATCCCAAGAGGCTTTGACCAAGAACATTCGTGAAGCAGAGGTAATTCACTCTAATTTGTCTTCAGTTTCCTCTTCAGAAAGATGTGTTGGTTCATTTGAAAAGCACACTAGAGGTATAGGGTCCAAGTTAATGTTTAAAATGGGCTATGAAAGCAAGGGTTTATGAAAACATACATAAGGCATGGTTGAACCTATTTTGGTTGAGGAGAGACCTAAGAATTTTGGTCTTGGTTATGTGCAATCTAATGGCGAAGACTCCAAAGCCATGAAGGCATGTGAGGCAACCTCAAAGAGAAATTTTGTTCCAAGTTCTAAATCACAAACATGTCAAGTTTGTTTTCAAGATTATTGCCATTTCTTTAAACCTTTGTTGCAGCAAGAAGATTGTAGACATGCAGCTTATGGCAAGAATGCGAGTTTGGACAGTTTTCAAGACAAGAACGATGATGTTAGTCTGCAAGAGAAAGCTGGAACCTCTACTAGTTCATCTCCTCAAGAAGGAAAAAAGGATGGACATGCATAGGAGCACATGAGGTATAATTCTTCTCATAGTCAAGTTGATTATGTTTCTGCAAGGCATGATAATTTTGCATGCTTAAATGGAAGAAAGAGTTGATTTGCATATTTTGGTCTGTTTAATCATGATGTTTCGAGATGTTGGATGAGGAAGAAGGCATATAGGAAGCAGATGAAGCAAAGGCAAATTGAAAAGAAAGTAAATAAGACTTGCACACACTACCAGAAGAGGGGACATGTTGTTTCCCAATGTTGGGGATTGCATCCAACTAATCGTCCCAAGCACATGAGGTAAGAGGACAAAAAGACTAGCGAAAGTGGAACCAAGGATTCCATCATTGATGTGAGAACAGATGTTTCACATGAAGAAGATTTGCAGCAGCAAAATTCGTCGTGGAAGTGGCTTGGTGAGAAGTGGTTTGACTTCTTGACACAATAAGACATACTCATTTGTACATATGCAAATTTCAGTTAAGTATGCATGTATATGTGCTAAAATATCATGTTTTTTTGAGCCACCTTGGATAAATGATCAAGGCAGCAATGTTCAACTACCTTCTGCAAATTTCTCGCCAGAAATTTTTGAGTGAGTGCAAGGAAGACAGTTCTTGACAGGAGGACAAGCGCATCCAAGAAGGGAAGTGTTGACTACCTTCGAGTTGTGGTTCAAAAGCACTAGCCATGCAAGGAAAGTGTATGGAGGCTGAAAAGAAGAGGGTGATGTATTCTCATTTACTGTATAGATCAGTATATCAGTCTTTTGGGGTCCAAAAGATTCCTAATGGGGAGGTGTGATCAGAACTGGATCATGGACCTAAGTGATAGCTTAGTGCACCGACAGAAGGAATCGAGTCTAAGGGAGCCTAGATCTGTTTTCAGAGTGATGAAAACCATGACAGGGATATAGATGGTATTATAAGCCCTTTGGTTCAGTTCAGTAACCATTGGAGTTAAGTGTGGAACTTGTAAAAGAAACTTTTCCATAATCCCAAAGAGCCAGGTCAAGATGACGAAAGCTCAAGGAGACGTAGCCCATGATATTCGGGTGAACTCCTAGATTAATTTTTCTATTATGTGTGGATGTTTTATTGTTTCATTATATTGATGTTACACATGTTTAATTTCAGCAAAAAAAAAAGGACTTAAGACACTTAAACAGTAAAAAAATAATACACCACTTTCAAGTAATAATTCTGCAAAAAGTCAAATACAAGCTAAATCTTTTATTTGTTTAACTGAGTGGGAGGTTCTTGAAAAGCATAATAAGTTATCCAACCAACTTTATATCAGTTTTTTATCATAACACTTGGTTGCTTGATTGACAGAGCAATTGCTTACTTGTTTGACTTGAAAGGTGTTTAAACAATGCAAAAGATTGATTGTTTTACTATTTGCAAACTGATTGTTGCTTGAGTTTGCTATAGGTGAAGGGATATCTACTGATATCTAAGTCCAGAAGAGGACAAGAAGGAATAAATGGCTTAAGGCATATTTCTTACCTAAAGGACCTCAAGGCAACCCTTGAAGCAGAAAAGGAATAAGAGCTTGTCTCTACAGCCTTTTTGTTCAAATATTTTTCATTTGTTTTGAAAGCTTTGCAAATTTTGTTGAAGTTATTTTAGTTCATTTTTATGATGAAAACTTCTTCAAGTGAGGTTTCAAAATCGTCCTCCTTCATAAGATTCTTCGATGAAGATATGAAGCGATACTTCTACATCTTGAAAGACATGGTGTAGATTCTGTTTGAAGATAGAAGAGAAAGAACTGAAAATCGTGAGAAATTGTTTGCTATGAAGCAAGAGAAGAAAGAAATTCTTCAAAGATTGCATGATATGGAGATGCAGCTCCATCAATCCCAAGAGGGTTTGACCAAGAACATGCGTGAATTAGAGGTAATTCACTCTAATTTGTCTTCAGTTTCCTCTTCAGAAAGATGTGTTGGTTCGTTTGAAAAGCACACTAGAGGTATAGGGTCCATGTTAATGTTTAAAATGGGCTATGAAGGCAAGGGTTCAGGCAAACATGCGCAAGGCATGGTTGAACCTATTTTGGTTGAGGAGAGACCTAAGAATTTTGGTCTTGGTTATGTGCAATCTAATGGCAAAGACTCCAAAGCCATGAAGGCATGTGAGGCAACTTCAAAGAGAAACTCTATTCCAAGTTCTAAATCATAAACATGCAAGTTTTTTTTCAAGATGATTAACATTGCTTTAAGCCTTTGTTGCAGCAAGAACATTGTAGACATTCAGCTTATGGTGAGCATGCGATTTTGGATAGTTTTCAAGACAAGAATGATGATTTTAGTCTACAAGAGAAATCTGGAACCTCTACTAGCTCATCTCCTCAAGAAGGCAGAAAGGATGGACATGCAAAGCAGCACATGAGGTATAATTCTTCTCATAGTCAGGTTGATTATGTTTCTACAAGGCATGACAATTTTTCATGCTTAAATGGAAGAAAGATTTGTTGTCCATATTGTGGTCGGTTTAACCATGATGTTTCGAGATGCTGGATGAGGAAGAAGGCATACAGGAAGCAAATGAACCAAAGGAAACTTGCAAAGGAAATGCATAGGACTTGCACACATTTCCAGAAGAGGGGACATGTTGTTTCCCAATGTTGGACATTGCATCCAACTAATCGTCCCAAGCACATGAGGCAAGAGGACAGAAAGACTGGTGAAAGTGGAACCAAGGATTCCATCATTGATGTGAGAACAGATGTTTCACATGAATAATATTTGTAGCAGCAAAAGTCGTCGTTGAAGTGGCTTGGTGAGAAGTGGTTTGACTTCTTGACACAGTAAGACATACTCATTTTTACATATGAAATTTTCAGTTAAGTATGCATGTATATATGCTAAAATCTCATGTTTTTTTGAGCCACCTTGGATCAATGATCAAGGCAGCGATGTTCAGCTACCTTCTGCAAATTTCTTGCCATACATTTCTGAGTGAGTGCAAGGAAGGAAGTTCTTGACAGGAGGACAAGTGCATCCAGGAAGGGAAGTGTTGACTACCTTCGTGTTGTGGTTCAAAGGCACTAGCCATGCAAGGTAAATGTATGGAGGCTAGAAAGAAGAGGGTGATGTACTCTCATTTATTGTACAGATCAGTATATCAGTCTTTTGGGGTCCAAAAGATTCCTAATGGGGAGGTGTGATCAAAACTGGATCATGGACCTAAGTGATAACTCAGTGCACCAACAGAAGGAATCGAGTCTAAGGGAGCATAGATCTATTTGCAGAGTGATGAGAGCCATGAAATGGATATAGCTGGTATTCTAAGCCCTTTGGTTCAATTCAGTAACCATTGGAGTTAAGTGTGGAACTTGTAAAATAAAATTTTCCATAATCCCAAAGAGCCAAGTCAAGATGACGAAAGCTCAAGGAGACTTAGCCCACGATATTTGGGTGAACTCCTAGATTAATTTTGCTATTGTGTGTGGATGTTTTATTTCTGCATTATATTGATGTTACAAATGTTTAATTTCAGCAAAAAAAAAATGGACTTAAGACACTTAAACAATAAAAAAATAATACACCACTTTCAAGTAATAATTCCGCAAAAAGTCAAGTACAAGCTAGATCTTTTACTTGTTTAACTGAGTGGGAGGTTCTTGAAAAGCATAATAATTTATCCAACCCATTTTCAGATCAGGTTGGTATCAGAGCACTTGGTTTCTTGATTGAAATAGCAATAGCTTGCTTGTTTGACTTGAAAGGTGTTTAAACAGTGCAAAAGATTGACTATTTTACTGTTTGCAAACTAACTATTGCTTGAGTTTGCTAGAGGTGAAGGGATAGCTACTGATAGCTAATTCCAGAAGAGGAAAAGAAGGAAGAAAGGGTTTAAGGCATCTTCCTTACCCAAAGGACCTCAAGGCAACCCTTGAAGCAGAAAAGGGTTTGTTGTTTGGCTGCTTGAATAAGATCTTGTCTCTACAACCTTTTTGTTCAAAAGCTTTCTCATTGTTTTGAAAGCTTTGTGAATTTTGTTGAAGTTATTTTAGTTCATTTTTATGATGACAAATTCTTCAAGTGAGGTTTCAAAAGTCTCCTCCTTCATAAGATTCTTTGATGAAGATATGAAGCGAGACTTCTACATCTTGAAGGACATGGTGCAGATTCTGTTTGAAGATAGAAGAGAAATCACTGAAATTCGTGAGCAATTGTTTGCTATGAAGCAAGAGAATGAGGAAATTCTTCAAAGATTGCATGATATGGATATGCAGCTCCATCAAGCCCAAGATGCTTTGACCAAGAACATGTGTGAAGCAGAGGTAATTCACTCTAATTTTTCTTCAGTTTCCTCTTTAGAAAGATGTGTTGGTTCATTTGAAAATCACGCTAGAGTTATAGGGTCCAATTTAATGTTTAAAATGGGATATGAAGGCAAGGGTTTAGGAAAACATGCACAAGGCATGGTTGAACCTATTTTGGTTGAGGAGAGACCTAAGAATTTTGGTCTTGGTTATGTGCAATCTATTGGCAAAGACTCCAAAGCCATGAAGGCATGTGAGGCAACTTCAAAGAGAACTTTTGTTCCAAGTTATAAATCACAAACATGTCAATTTTTTTTTCAAGATGATTTCCATTGCTTTAAGCCTTTGTTGCAATAAGAATATTTTAGATATGCAGCTTATGGCGAGCATGCGATGTCGAACAATTTTCAAGACAAGAACGATGATGTTAGTCTGCAAGAGAAAGCTAGAACCTCTACTAATTCATCTCCACAAGAAGGAAAAAAGAATGGAAATGCAAAGCAACACATGAGGTATAAATCTTCTCATAGTCAAGTTGATTATGTTTTTGCAAGGCGTGAAAATTTTGCATGCTTAAATGGAAGAAAGATTTGCTGTGCATATTGTGGCTGGTTTAACCATGATGTTTCAAGATGTTGGATGAGGAAGAAGGCATACAAGAAGCAGATGAAGCAAAGACAACTTGCAAAGAAAGTGCATAAGACTTGCACACATTGCCAGAAGAGGGAACATGTTGTTTCCCAATTTTCGACATTGCATCCAACTAATCGTCCCAAGCACATGAGGCAAGAGGACAGAAAGACTGGCGAAAGTGGAACCAAGGATTCCATCATTGATGTGAGAACAGATGTTTCACATGAAGAAGATTTGCAGTAGCAAAATTCGTCGTGGAAGTGGCTTGGTGAGAAGTGGTTTGACTTCTTGACACAGTAAGACATACTTATTTGTACATATGCAAATTTTAGTTAAGTATGCATGTATATATGCTAAAATATCATGTTTGTTTGAGCCACCTTGGATCAATGATCAAGGCAGCGATGTTCAGCTACATTCTACAAATTTCTCGCCAGAAATTTCTGAGTGAATGCAAGGAAGATAGTTCTTGACAGGAGGACAAGCACATCTAGGAAGGGAAGTGTCGACTACCTTCGAGTTGTGGTTCAAAGGCATTAGCCATGCAAGGCAAGTGTATGGAGGCTGAAAAGAAGAGGGTGTTGTACTCTCATTTACTGTACAGATCAGTATATCAGTCTTTTGGGGTCCAAAAGATTCCTAATGGGGAGGTGTGATCAGAAGGATCATGGAACTAAGTGATAGCTCAAAATTCAAAGTGTTTGGAAGTGTGTCGAGCCTGAGCAACTGAATAGATCTCATCTTCCTGATTCCAGCACCGCGAATGGTTTGAAATAACCAACACCGTATGAAGAAGTTATCGCAGTTTGAAAAGTCTAGTAAACTGCAAGAACTAGATTTTGACCAAGTTTGACTTGGATTGGGAAAAATTAAAAAGAGAATATTCTTGGAATATTCCTCAAAATATTTCTTGGAATATTCTGTATGGACCAATCGGTGGATGCCAAGTGGCATCGTATTACTAGGTAATTGATTGAATTTTGGAATTTTTAGCCAATGGAAGGCTGCCACGTGGCAGGCTCGGAGGCCACCACATGGCCCAGGTTTTGTCTTGTAAAATTTTGGGACTATACAGGTTTGAACACCCAACCTCCCAACCTGCAGCACCGTGCCTTAAATAGTTCAGCTAACCGTGTTTCTTAACCTTATACACATCGTGGTCATATTTGAAGTTTGAAGGTTTCCAGTATGGGGGTTTGGGAGGCCAGCCTTGAGGGGCCAGCCCAACCCCCCCCCCCCCCCCCCATACGACTGCCAGCCTGTGACCCAATGATAAAACTTAATCGCTACCCCGACAGTTCTACAAACCTTTACAATGTGTTCACATGCATAGATGACAGCGGAAGTTTGGTTAACATTACCCGACAGTTAGGTTAAATGTTTAATACGTGGTTATTTCGGTCACATGCCCAACAGCCATGTTTAATGCCAGCGGTTATCCTACCAGTTTATTTGGCGTTCCCACCCATTTTTTTTGGAATTTTCCAACTTATCTGCAATTAAACTGTAGTTCTCCACAATTAGTGGAGCTTCTTTAGGTGACACTGGGAAAAATGAGTTCAGGCTCTATCTTGAGCTAGATTCACCCAATTTTAAAGTGCCAATAGTCAATTTAGACTATCTCCATCATTCCAAAATCAATGAAGTGGGTTGCAAAGCCATCATAGGACTTTTGAGTAGGTTTTTTCTTCAGTGAAGTTCAAGGGGCCACCAGGAGGCAGCAACAGTTTGAGGCCTAGCCAGGGGATCAAGAGGCGTTATTCCGAAATCCAATAGTCAATTTTGGATGTTTCAGATGTTCTGAAACTAATGGTGTGTTTTTCAGAGCTTGTAGAGGACTTTTTAAGGTATATTTTCTTCAGTGAAGTTCCAGGGGTCATCAATGCCAGTTTTTGTCAGCAATAGTTCGGGGTCTAGCCAGGGCAGCTAGAGACCTTATGCAGCGAAATAATAGTAATTTCTGACTATAATCAGCATTCTAAATCCATTTATGGAGGTTTCATAAGCTTTTGATAACTTCTAGATGTCTATAACCCATCAGATAAATTTTCAGTGACCCTAGTGCTAAGGGGTGCCGACAGGTGTTGGAGGCGAAACCGAAGCAGCCAGAGGCCATTTTCAATGAACCAATAGTCAGAAATAGTCTATTCTGACTATTTTTGGAATTATGAATCCAATGAAGGTATTATCAGAGCCATTTGAAGAATTATATAGCTCGATAAACCGAAGGGAATTTTTGGGCAACCCAGGGCAAACCATGGAAGAAGGCCTAGTTTGGGAATGCAGTGCTTGTTTTGAGCATATGATCAGTTGATTTTAGGTATCTGATGTGTGCTGGACATAGTAGGTGTGGTTTCAGGGGCAGTAAAATAATTCTAAACGATTTAGTGCCATGGAGAAGCTCAGTGTAACTCAGTGCACCGACAGAAGGAGTCGAGTCTAAGGGAGCCTACATCTGTTTGCAGAGTGATAACAGCCATGACAGGGATATAGTTGCTATTCTAAGCCCTTTTTTTTAGTTAAGTAAACATTGGCGTTAAGTGTGTAACTTGTAAAAGAAACTTTTCCATAATCCCAAAGAGCCAAGCCAAGATGACGAAAGCTCAAGGAGACGTAGCCCATGATATTCGGGTGAAATCCTAGATTAATTTTTCTGTTATGTGTGGATTTTTTATTGCTGCATTATATTTTTGTTACACATGTTTAATTTCAGCAAAAAAAAATGGACTTAAGGCACTTAACAATAAAAAAAATAATACACCACTTTCAAGTAATAATTCCGCAAAAAGTCAAGTACAAGCTAGATCTTTTATTTTTTTAACTGAGTGGGAGGTTCTTGAAAAGCATAACAAGTTGTCCAACCCATTTTCAGATCATAAAATTACCTAGCACCATTTCCTAGGGAACTTATTTCATGGAATAATAGTTAAAATAAAAAATAGGAGTTATGAATTTTTATAGGAAAACAAAAAATAAGACTACCTTTTTTTTAATTATGTTTTCCACTTATCTTCTTATAAGTTTACATATTTATTTTTGCATCCAACAAGTGTATACATATGAAATTTGAGTAAACCTCCACTTATCTCCTTATAGGTTTAATTAAATGTCAAATGTAGTTACTCGTTGGATGTGGCATGCAAATTCCACACCCAGCAAGTGCCTACACATGACGTTTGAGTAAATCTATCAGGAGATAAGCTCAAAATATGATTAAGAAAACTAGTTTCTTTTTTCCACCTCCCATAATATTTATTGTAGGGGATGACATCATTATCTTGAATCCTATTGGTTATTTTAAACTAGATTTTGATAGTACTTTTTTTGTTTTTAGGCCAATTTTGACTTCAGAATTCGCCTAACAACCTCTTCTTTGAGCAATAATTGCGTGGAGATCATTTTATTTTTATGTGTGAGGAAATATTTTGAGAAATTTATTGGTGATTAGAGATTTTACATGCAAGGCTAAGCAATATTCTGATAAATTGTTGGTGATTGGTGATTTTACATGCAAAGCTAAGGAATTGAATCAAGTTCATATAGGTAGGAAATTTACTTAAATTGTTGAATAACCGTGTTTCATTATTTCACCATCCTTGTTTTTTAATTATGTTTGTATTATGCTATTTTTATTTAATTTACTTCAAAAACTAGTAACTTGTGCTACTAATATTTAGACAGACAAATTTACTAGGTTTATTTTTTAAACTGATACCATTTAGGATTGTTTCTTTGAATATTTTGGGCTTAATTTTTATACATAAAAGAAATTAATGGCATGATATAGGGTAGCTCTTAGATCCTTGAATTTATGAAAACTTTAACCCTCCATATATATGTTGAATGACCCCAATATCTCAAGGATTAATTAGGCACCAGTGTTCTTCCCTCATCCATCCATAAAAGGTCATTTTCATTTTTAGAATTTTCCTCCTTTTATATTTCTTATTGGGAATCGAATTTATTTTTCTATTTTAAGTTTTCTGCAGTCCATATTTCTTACTTGGTTCAAACAATATAATTTCCAACTAATAATTTTAGTATAGAACTTCAATTTTTACCTTAAACTAGGTTAAGTTGTTGTTTATTCTTTCTAGAATAGTTTTATAGATTTTTGTTTTGAGATAAGTGTGCTTCCAACACTTGAATGAGTTCATAAAGTTTACATTTCTAACATTGGGTAGTGAACTAGGACCCCCAAATTTCATCATGACTTAGGTTCAATTTAATTTTTTGTATGTTGGAATCATTCTAAATTTATTCTTTTACAGATTAGTACATTTCTAACATTAGATATAACCCCAACTTTTATTTTTCTAGATTGCATGAGAGCCTTAAAACTTCACATTTAGATCACATAGTAAGCTAAATTATTGTACTTTGCATTCTATGATTTCTTTTAAAACTTCACTCATAAATAACTTAAAATTTTAACTCATATATAGCACAAAAATTAAATTTCTAGATTGCATACTAAATATATGCACTTACAGTATATACTTTGCTCAGTTACCATTCTTTATTTGCAAATATAAAAAGTAACTTCACTTAACATCACTTCACTAAACTTAAAATTTGACACAAGTTTAAGCACCTAATATACACTACCCTATACTAGATTTGTAATTGGTCGGAAAATATAAACATACACACTTCATTGAAACACTTATAAACTAGATCACATTGGGTCTTTGAACAATCCATTGACATATCTAGACTTAGAACTTCAACTTTCTTTAGGGATACCTCCCTTGAGTTGGAGAAGAGCCAACCTAAAGTGAGAAGAAGAGCTATTGAGGTGACAATGGGTATCCTTCTTGAGTTACACAATATAACACATTGTGCTGGAACCTTACACTTTTCAAATGCTATATTTTTTTGTAGCACTATGTACATAATCAAATTCACATATTGATTTCAATATTTTCAATGGTTTACACATCTAAATATTCATTTATCCATGACTTTACTTTAAGAAAAATTATCTCCATAACCCATTAACTCACGATTATAATGGTTTATCCTTCCAAAAACAAATTTTTAGAATATAAAATCCTTTATGAATTACATATTTTCCATTTAAGGCTTTAGGAAAGGATTTTAGTCCAAATTGGTGGCATGGGATATATACTCCTTGAAGAGAATATGAAGAGAAATAGTTCATGGAAAGTTGCATATGTTTGACTTGCAAAGAGAAATTAATGTGGGAAGTGGACACTACGAAAGTAATGGGTAGTGAATTGAGCTAAGATTGGACAAAATAATTAATAAGACCAACAAATACATCAAATACAATGTTCAACTCTTTATTTCACTCTTCACATACATGACCTCCAAGCCATTGATAGTTCATCGAAGTTTTTTCTTTTGTTTTCTTCCCTTTTTTATTCTTTTGAAATTATGACTGAAACACATGAGAAATGGTTCATTTCTTAAGGAATGGCATTTTCTACCAAGAAATAAGGATATCCATAGAAAAAATACATTCTCTAGGATTTTCTTTGTTTGTTAATTTATTATCCATTTTGGCATGAGAACCTAACTCTCGTTCCATTTTTGGTACACCGAGTGCAAGAATTTGGTGGAAAAGTTGATATGTCTTCAAAAACAAGGTTAGATCTCCATTTTTTAAGTAAATCACATATAGATCCAAACGATTAACCTTAAACAATCAAGAGAATTTTTTAGGTTTGTACACGGAATTAGGGAGTATTGCATCTTGCATGGTAAGGGATGATTTCTAACCAATAAGTTGAAAAAATCATATTTGCTAGGTTTAGTTGATCATAGAATCAATTTATGCTTAAATTCACCCTTGGTATAAGTGTTGCTTATAGGTTATAAATATAAAAAATATCATGCAATAATGGTCTCATAATATAAGGAAATGCATAGGGATACAATATTTACAATCATCTTCTAAAGTGAATTAACGGTATGTTTGCAAAGAATACTTGTCAATTCTCATGTAAAATAAGCTAGAAAATGTGTAGTTTATTATGACAATCAATGCATGCTAAAGAAGCAAGGAATATGGTGTTTATTGAGGAAAATAAAAATGTATAGGCTCATTGTCATGATATTTGATAGCTTGTGAAGAATAGAATAATAAAGCTACAATATTGTGTAACTTAATAGCAAATTGTTTAGAGGAAAAAAACTTAATAGTAAATTGTAGACATCTTCATCAAACCTTTCCATTCATATAATTTTATGAAATTAAATATAATCTTAATATAATTTCACATATTGTCATTAAATATGCACAATATAGTGTCTCCCCATGGGACGACCAAGTGGCTAGTAGAATGGGACGTTATCCCCTATACCCAGTTTCAAATCCCACTGGGTACATCTTTATACCTTCGTGATAAGGCTCAAGGAGTATACTCCCCCACCCTTGTGGAGTGTTAGCTCTTGCTAAGTCATAAATTCTTGGTATATTTGGCTTACAGATTCTTGGATATACTCTTTCCATTATAGTGGCAATCACTATGTCTGATCTTGTGCCTCGCCTAGATTTCTCCAACAAGTTACCAATTCACCATGGTTAATATGTGTGTCATATTATATCATATATTCACAAAAATAATATTTTTTAACTAATGGTTAAATAAAGTGACTAAAATTCTTAAATAAGTAATGTGACTAAAGTTTTTATATTAGTCACATATAATTTAGTTTTCGCCAACATATGTGTTTCTAGGTGAATAAAACTCTTTAATAAGTCACATGTGACTAAAATTCTTAGACAAGTCAAATGTGTTTTTAGTTATACAATGTTGTTTTATATTCATATATATCATGTTCTCACAATGAATGTATCATTTTTGTATTTCACTATTACATATTTAATAATATTAAGTTTTTCTAAAAGTTAAAATTTTTATATATAGTCATATGTATGTAATATTTGTAATTAACATAAATTTAACACCTTAAATAATTTTTTAAAATTCAATGTCAACAAAACTTAAGTGAGGTAGTTGTAATTTATGAGGATAACACATTAATGAGATGGACACTCTATAGCATATCTCCTAAGGTGAAATGGGTACACGTGTAAGAATTTTATTTTCATCTTATCCCATGAAAGGAGAACTTTTAAACTTATAAAAATTTATTGTTAATATGTTGAAGAAGAAATTATTGTGTGCAATATCTCTACATGGATAACTCTTGTTGTTTAACTCTTGTGGTTTGAGCACCCATTGTGACCTTTCTATAAGATAAACAATGTAAATGGAAAAACTTATGGGAATTATTATAAGTGGATTTAAAGAGAAGTGGAAAATATAATAGTGAAAGATTTAATGTTGAGAGTAGAAGAATGAATATGAAAGAAAGGGGAATTGTGTCAATTATGAGTAGGAACATACCATTGCATCCAAATTTTAAATATATATATATATATATATATATATATATATATATATATATATATATATATATATATATATATATATATATATATATATATATTTAAATAATTTCTCAAGTCTAACATCATTCCAATTTTGAATTTCAGCTCTTTAGTCTTAGACATAATACACTAGATTTAAGATAATATGTTAGAAAATCATGAAACCCCTCTAAATCTTCTTTTGAACATATATATTGTATTGAAATTATTCTCATATCAATAACATATAACTAGATTCAATGAGAATCATGGCATCATATACATTGATAACAATGATTGCATTGAAAACATCATTGTAGGATGCATTTGCTATAATTCATATTTGTTTGATTTAGTGTGTCTATTTTCTTGTGATGATAGTACACCTTCTTCTGGTAAAGTGGGGATGGTTACTAGATACAAGTATACTAGATAAAATTGTTATGCAGTTGATGCCTAGCTAGTTTTTCATTTGGTACATTGACTTCTTAGTGGCTAAATACACATTTTTCCTTGGTTTCCACAATAATACAAAGTCTTCCTTCACTAAAATTTCCCCCTTAAATTTCTCACATGGGGGTTATGGTTTCATTCTTTTGAGGGAAATTCTGGTGAAGGCAAACTTTGTATTAATAGATAAATCAATAGAAAGTCATATGACCGCCTAGAAGAAGATATGTATTGGAAATAACTAGCTACACATTAACCTCATATATTTTTAACTATTACAATTATACCTTGGTCCTTAAAACTATAATCCAAAAAAGAATTCAATAAGAGTATTTCAAAATTATCTTATTTTAGTGGTTTGCTTGGATTCATTGTCACTAATCAAAACAAATACTAGAGTCTAACAAAGGTATTCAAAACATTTGATCTCATTTTCACATGGATATACAAATACATGAAGTTGTTCAATCAAATCATCCACCACTGATGCAAATGTCATTTTAGCACAATGTACATGTCCATAAGGATTGTTAGGGGCATTTCAAATATGATGATATATTTTGAATCGTTTGCATGGTGTCTAATAATTAGAGAGAAAATCTATAGAATTGGTTATTGTGCTTGAGATATCAATATACTTATTTAAAAAAAAACACATATCTATGTTCAAGTCAATAACTAAGAGAGTAGATTATAGAGAAAACATATATAACCCAAAACAAGGACCTAATATTATTGAGAGAACTTGACATATAACATTTTATATACAAATTGTGCAAACACTTAGAGGATCTCAAATTGTACTTTTTTTATACAAATTGAAAGGATCTTTAATAGATAAGGTTCTTTACTCACCTCATGAAACATTGCAAGAAATATAATCAAGTTTAACTACCAAGAAATATTGTGTAGTAATGTATCTTAACTAGAGTCACACATATTTACACATGCATCTAAAATAAATATTCTCTAAAAGTAATAATCTTAGTACAATCATTCCCTATTACACAAATATTCCTAATGATAAATATTCCTCGACATCTATCAACATGCTAAATGGAGTCCCACAACTTTGAGGCATGGGAATAAAAATTCCACTTTCATAACCAAGAATCCTCGATTTGATACAATAATGAGAATAAATTAAAGTATAATATTATGTTCAACAAGTGGGAAAATATAATGTATATGGAATTATGTGAAACCAAAGAGATGGTTGCCAATACATTGACCAAGGCTTTACATAAAGATGAGTTTCAATATTGTAGAGATGAATTTAGAATAAACCTCAATGTTAGACCAAGTGGTAATGTTTCAATTAGATGTTTATAAAGTGTGATTGTTGTTGTACTATTAAATCTTTAGTTTATATGCAATGTATTATTTAAAATTATTATATTGAAATATCATTTTAATTAGGATAGTTTTAATCCTATTAAGTTGAATGTGAACATGTTGAAAACTTGACAAACATTACAGAATATATATCATGGGAAATATTTAAAGGTTATTGATTGTTGAAAATAATTTATTTCTAAGCATGGGTGTTTATGAAATACTCGTATTATACTACACAATATTCCGTGATAGTTAGACTTGATTATATGCCTTGTAATGTATCACAAGGTGAGTAAAAAGTCTTATCTTCTAAATATCCATCCAAATTATATAAGTGTATTTTAAATTCAAGAATTTCAAGTGTTAGCTATGCTTTGCATATAAAAAAATTGTATTTAAAATTTTCAAAAATATTAAATAATGTTTTAAATTTTATATGAATGATTTAGTCTTTTATATATTTTAACATGTTGAAGGTAATAATTTATCTTAGATTATGAAAATCATCCTCATTTACAAAATTAATTCTCTGCCCACAACATAAAATATCTCATGACCATGTTCACTTTCTAGTGAAATCATTTATAATAAAAAACCTCTCTTACTTTCGGCTATTCCATAACTTTTAATCAAAACAAGCCTTAATTCAAAATATAAACTCTCTCCAAATTGTTTTTAAAAATTTGTGCATCTTAATTAATGCTCCAAAGTCATTTTTTACATAATCAAATCTCTAATGACTATGTTCACTTTCTAGTGAAGTCATTTATAATATAACCCCTCTCCTACTTTTAGTTATTCCATAACTTCCATTCAAACTAAACCATACTTCAAAATAGAAACTCTATCCACGTTGTTTTTGAAACCTGTGCATCTTAATTAATGTTCAATAGTATTAAAGACATTATAATAAAACCATTTTCTTACTTTATTATTCCATAAATTTTAACAAAAAATAAATCACAATTTAATATAAGGAATGCTTAAATTATTCATGGAAATTTATCACAAGTTCTAGGTTGTTAGGAAGGTTTATTATTACATGGTATGCTAAGGATGTTAAGTAGTGGATTTCATAAATTCAATCCAAAGATATTATAAGAAGTTGTCATTTTATTAATGTGGTAACAAAACTAAAAAAAATTATTAAAATTTTTGAGTTATTAATGCAGTAGCAATAATTGTTTATGGGATGGGTAGTATGGCCTTTGCAATTTTTTTTCCGGTGGTAAGCAGGAATGTTTTGTTTCGTGCTTTGGGATTTTTTATCTGACATAGCCAAATTTATAGTGTGTACCTACCAACCTTTACTTTATCACATTACACGATATGATGGATGAAGATACATTGGATTATGAGCCCAATCCTATAAGGACACAGGCATTGAAAACTCAATACAAGTGCACAAGTGCATTCTTTATGTCACGCAAAGTCACAACCTCCAATTTTACAAGGGTATCCAAAATGGAGGGGGATATGGTGTAAATTTTATACTCGATCTCCAAACTATTTCCTCTATCTCTATTTCGAGCAACAAGGCATCGAAGGAAGATCCAAGTTCCCAATATATTTTAGGGAAGGCTCTCTCTTTTGCAAATCTGTTTCTCCCTCTCTCATCAAACTTTGCTAAAACTCTTTCATTCTAAAAAGCCCCCAATTCATTACTGAAGTTCAAGAGTTTATGTCAGGGAAAAGTGGGGTAAAGTATACATGGTCATCAACAATGATATAGGGTTTGAGGATATCCTAAATTTAATGGACCCAAGATTTTGCAGGAAGCTCGTAAGAAAAACAACTCCCCAGAAGTGGGTCGTGAAAAATTGGGAACCAATTTTGGGCTACGTTCGGACAACTCACATTTTGGTTAATGGATGGATTGTATTTATTTTTAATTCAAAGAAGGAATTTTTTTCAATAAAAGAAAAGGATTGTACATGGGTTCCTTATAGTCTAATGTCAAAATCTTGCTCAGTGGACTTCAATATTGCTTGAGAACAGTGCTCGATTCAATATATTTTGGAAATCTTATTGATCTTACCCTTGGTTTTTTTTCTTAGGAGGTACAATGTGCCATTAGAGACAATATTGGAAAATGTATTTCATTGGACTTGAATCAGATGACCTTAATAAATAGGTGTTAGGCTTGGTTAATGATTGAAGTTGATTTACATGAGGGCTTATATGAATAAATTGAATTGGTGTACAATGAGAAAGTATGCATACAAAGGATCATATATTCGAAGATCTTGTTTCGGTGCTTTAACTGCCACAAGGTTGGACATGTCAAAGCCTAATTCAAAAATTCAAAGGCTCCCTCTTTGTGGAAGCTGAAAATTTGGAAGCAAGATGGTGGTGAACAGTTATATTACTACGTGTACCCAAAATATATTACTTATCTTGAATTCATGCAACAAATTTCTATCAATTTCTTCCATAGTTCTCTTATTTCTTTCAACCACTCCATTTTGTTAAGTTCTAGTTGTTGAGAATTTTTTTCTTATTCCATGTTCTTCATAGTAGTCATTGAGTTCATTTGAAGTAAATTATCCTCCATTATCTTATATCAAGCATTTTATTTTCACATTAGTTTCCTTTTCAACAAGTTCCTTGAATATTGTAAAATTTTCAAAAGCTTATGACTTCTTTTTAAGAAATAAAACCCAAGTCATCCTTGTGTAGTCATCATCAAGAAATATGAAGTATTTTTCTTCATCTAGTCCTTGTGTTCTTGTTGGACCACGTTTCTTCAAGTATTCTTCTTCATCTAGTCCTTATGTTCTTGTTGGACCACATAAATCAATACGTACAAGTTTTGGTGGTTTTGTTGTGGAATGTTCCTTAGTTTTGAACTCAACTCTTGTTTGTTTTCAATGTTGACAATACTTGCACATAATATTTGAAGGCTTTGTAATTGCAGGCATATCCCTTGTAGATTCCTTCTTACTAATCTTGACAAGATTGTCAAAGTGTATATGCCCCAATATCATATGCTAAAACAAACTTTCATATTCCTTTCCGAGGAAGTATCTTTCTTTTCTAATCTCATTTAGGATGTATATGTTGTTTGGAGTTCTTATTGTTGTTGCAACCAATTTCCCTTATCCTTCTTTCCTTATTTCACATACTTTTGAATTGAATAGAAGTGTGTGTCTTTTATCACACATTTGGCTAACACTTAGAATATTATGCTTCATATATTTAACAAGTAAAATATTTCATGCCACCGCATCTTTCCTTCCAAGGTTAATTGTGCCTTTTCCTATAATTTTGGTAGAAGTATCATTCCCAAAAGTGACAACTCCTTAATTTTTATTCTTCAATGTTACAAATATATATTTTTTCTCCGGCCATATGATTTGATCATCCACTATCAATATACCATTGAATTCTTCTACTTTGGGCTTGTAGAGCAAGCCCACATTCCTCAACTTTCAAATATTTATGCTTTTTTTCTAAGTTTATTATGCAACCAACTCACAAAATAGAATAAAGGATAGATCAACGACTTAAAAATTATTCTCTTCGAGGGGAAACCTCCTTTACATTACATAAATAAACAATTATTGGATGATACAAATGATAAGACCTCCTTGGTATATATAGGAGTCTAAGGGGTTATAATATAATCAGAGTGTACACAACAATAATAATGTAAGGGAACAATAATAAAAATAGTGGGCTTCTATGGGGCACAACAATAACAATAGGGGGCTACACTAAAAATAACAATAAGGGGAATACACTAGTATTATAGGCACCTAACATTCCTCTTTCCTTCAATCTTGAGTAGTTTCATATGCCTCTGTATAAAATTCTCATCCTCCCATGTGGAATCTTCAGCAGGTAAGTTCTTCCACTTAATGAGATACTATGAAATTAATAGATTTCATAGTTGTTGGGTTCTTGTTTCCATGATTGCTTTAGGCTCAAATAGTATTTTTCCTTCTTCATCAAGTTTTGACAACACTATTTGAATTGGTAGCTTGTCACTGATAACCTTCTTTAAGCATGAAACATAGAAAATTGGGTGTACTCGAGAAGATGCAAGCAACTCTAATTTGTATGCCACAATACCAATATTTTGCAACACCTTGTAAGGACCATAGTACTTGGGTGATAATTTATTATCCTTCTTAGCTTTATTCACAGGCATTATTTGTATGGTTGTAGCCATAAAAATACCCAGTCGCCTAAATCAAAACTTTTTTCACTACAATGCTTATATGCATGTTGTTTCATTCGATTCTGCGCCAGCATGAGCTTATCCTTTAATAGTTGAAGAAATTTTTGTTGATGCTCGATGTGATCTAACACTGCTTGAACCTTAGAATTTTCTATTAAAGATGATGTGGTGGATGGTGAATGATATCCATAAACTGCTATAAATGGGGTCATTTTTTCTGAAGTATGGAAGGAAGTATTATACCACCATTCAGCTAGAGGTAGCCACTTGACCCATTATGTTTGTTTATCGAATACAAAGAAATGAATATATCCTTCCAAACATGTGTTCGCTATCTCAGTTTTACCATCAGATTGAGGATGATAAGATGACCTATGAGTTAATTGTGTACCAAGACAAGAAAATAATTTCATCAAAAAATTTCCAGTGAAAATGGGATCTATGTCACTTACAATATATGTGGGTTTCCATGTAGCTTTTGAATTATTTCCATAAATGCAATATGAATTGTATTGGCTTTAAAACAATGACATAATGCACAAAAGTGTGCATACTTGGTAAGTCTATCAACTACCACCATGATGACACTCTTTCCTTCATACTTGGGTAAACCTATGAAAAAATCCATTGAGACCTCCTCCCAACGGTGGCTTGGAATAACTAAAGTTGTAACAGAACTAGGGTATTAATTGTCTCAACTTTATTTTTTTGGCAAACCAAACATTCTGCCAAAAAATATTGAATGACATATCTAAGGCCATCCCAAAAAAAATCGTTCTTGACACTATGGTAAGTTTTTAAAAATCTTAATTTCCCTCCTAAAGGGGACGTGTGCAATTCAAAAAGAATCTTTTGATTGAGTTGGGAATTATTACAAATATGTAAGTGATATTTGTACCATAATGAATCATTTTTCCAACTAAATGTATCAGATGTACTGGGATATTGCTGCAACTTTTAAATGAGAGTCCACACCTCTTCGTCATTCTTCCATTCATCCCTTACTTTGGTTATCCAATCAGGTTGGATACTAAGAAATGGCACAAAACAATGCTTCCACATCCTCATCCTTTATTGAGAGTGCATCCACAACAACATTTTGGTTCCATTTTTTGTAGATGATTTCAAAGTCATAACCCAACATCATCGTGACCCATTTTTGTTGCTCTTCTAAATATAATAATTATTTAAGACTACTATGATCTGTTTTTACCTTGAAGTGTCTTCCCATTAGGTAAGGTCGTCATTGCTTTAGTGCATATAGTATTACCAACATTTCCTTCTCATAAATAGGTTTTTTGTAAATAATTTTCTTTGATTAGACGACTTTCAAAAGAAATGGGTCTTCCTTCTTGCATTAAAATAACACCAATTCCACAATAAAGGTTTTTGTGAATTTTGGCGTAGCTAAGACCAGTTCTTGGCACGTTGCCTCTTTAATAAGTTCAATGGCCTTAGTTTCATATTGAGCCCAAGAAAATGCATTTTTCTTCAATAATGTTGTTATAGATGTTGATATTCCCCAATAATTCTAACAAACTTGCGATAATACCCTATCAACCCAAGAAATACTCAAAGATACTTTATGGTTGTGGGGATTTTCCATTCCTTAATGGATTTAATTTTGTTAGGGCCTACCTTAACACCCTTATGAGATATAATATGACCCAAATATTCCACCTCTTGTACTCCAAAGAAACATTTGGAGGTTTTTGCGTATAATTGTTTCTCCTCCAATAGTTTGAGCACCCTGTCAACATGTTGAAAATGATCCTTTCAAGACTTGTTGTATATTAGTATATCATTAAAAACTAATACCGCAAATTTTCTAAGGGTTTGAAAATGGAATTCATCAAACCTTGAAATGTGGAAGGTGCATTTGTAAGTCCAAAAGGCATGAACCCTCATGAGTTATGAATGTTGTTTTCAAAATGTCTTCCGTCTTCATTCTAATTTGATGATATCCTGAATGAATATCCAACTTGGTGAAGTAAATTACTCCATGTAATTCATCCAACAACTCATCAATGATAGGAATGTAAATTTATCTTTAATAGTGAGCTTGTTGAGGTCCCTATAATTTTAACACATACAACACAATCCATCCTTCTTGTGCACAAATACTACTGGAGAAAAGAAAGTGTTGGAAACAATGTTAATATTGAGAGGGGGGGTGAATCAATATTAAGGCTAATTTTTAATTTTATGCCAATTTATTTTTCCTCATTCAAACTTGGCATCCATTATATGAGAGAAACCATTAGCAACCATAACAACAGCCATATAGACCAACACAAGCATACACATCATGAGCAGTAAACACATGAGACACGTAGGTTTTACGTGGAAACCCTTTCAGGAAAAAAACCACGAAATATTTTTGTTGTTATTGATGTAAAAATAAGAGCACCTACTTTATTACATTAATATGTTTGTGAGCCACCACTCATAGGAAGCACCAATTCCCTTTATTGTTTGATAGCACCCACTAATAGGAAGCACCAACTGCCTCCTTTTGTAGACACCTGATTAGATTACCATAAGCACCATGTGAAGCACAAAATTCACAGATTTGTTGCAAGCACCAACTTTCAGGAGATACCAACCCCCAAACCTTCTTCATACACCCACTAGAGATGGAGGCACCAACTTATTGTATGCAGGCTCCAACCCACACTCAAATAGGAACTAATATTCTCTATAGATGGAAGCTACTCTGCCTAATATTGGCTTTGTTCACTACTCACTCTACAACAGCCTATTGTTCTGATTAAAAACATTCACTAACACACACAACACTCTCTGCATTCTTCCCACCTTACAGAGACATACTCAACTGGTATTTATTCTCTCGGTCTTCTTTCTGCATAGGAACATGTGGCCTCTTCTTATAATCACACTCACAATCATAGTTCTCCACGTGGTTCACTCTCCATAGAATATACTCTGCTCTTGTCCCTCTTCTATTCCACAAGCTCTCTCGGCCTCACACCACAACACATGCTCTCTCTCAGGGTCTCTTTTCTCTACATAGACACTCTCAGCCTTTCTCTATAGAACAGGCTCACTTGACCTCACATAACAATGCACACACACACACACAATTCACTGGAAACAATGTTTCTTCCACATTGTTGCTCAATGGCAATCCTAAGTTTTATTCCTCTGTTGCACACTAGTCGATGTTGCCTCTGCTTCCATCCACATTGCCCGAGAATGTGATCCCTACATGTTTCTCCATTCTTTTGTTTTGTCTGACTTGGATTCTACCACTACAACATTAAATCAAAGAGTGGGCTTTGTTCACTTCACCAACTATGGATGCAGCATAATCAATCTGGAGAATGGGCACCTGAGTGTTTCTCCATATTGAGAATTAATTCTCAGTCAAACTACACATTCCAACCAGGATCTTGTCCTTTCTATGAACAAATCTCCTGTCCCAGAGGCTATGATCTTCATTTAGTTCAATGAAGCATGCATAGGATATCACAGGTGGCTTACTTCAACTCAAGACAAGCCCATTGAATCATCATGTGAAATTGTGGTCCTTGATGCCTTGACTCAATGATCTCTGCGGTTACTATTACACCAGTGACCAAATCTCCTATGTGCATTTACTCTTAGATGTCGACTCATTCATCCAAAGCCCAAAGGATTTCCATTAACAGTGTTTTTGAATATAACTCCATGACCCTTTTGATTATAACCCCTCTCATCTCGAAGTTTAGCCTCTTTTCCGCCATTGGACTGCTTCTTGTGACCACCGAAATAGCACTTAGGTGCTACAATATCGGAGCCCGATATCTCGTATCTTTTCATTAAGGAGATATTACTATATTATGAGATTGTGAGATTCTGAACCCCTTTTTCTTAGCTCCTTATCGCATTTCCTCCATGGAACCAGGTGTTGTGACCAGCGACATAGCACTTAGGTGCTAAGCCCTTAAGGATCATGTTAGGGGCTTATCTCCTTCTGTTCTTGATCTATCCCTTGGTTCTTTGAGCTCAATGACCAAATGCTAATAAACATCGGAAGCTCCCTGTGTCATAACTTTCTTCAAAATGAAATTACAGTGGAGTTTCGAAATATCCAAACTCAGATATGATCTACAACACTTGGGTGCTAGGCCCTAGTATGTTCCTTTTTCCTTTGAATCCCCATGACCAAACATCAATCAACATCAGAAGCCCCCTGTATCGTAGCCTTTTCAAGTAGAAATTGCATAGGAGTTACGAGATCTATGACCTCTAAGATGATATCATGTTGTTTCCATCATATCCATGTGGCATCTCTATAGTGGTGAAACGTGTCACTGGGATTTGCCCCATTAGGTCACCCAATAATGTTGAATCTGACTTCCACATCTCCTCCATACATCCACGTCACGCTGATGTCATCTGCCACCATCAGCTCCTTAGGGCCAATCAACTGCTGCCATGTGTCCTATCATAGGAGAGAGAAAGTGCCCCTCGGTCCTTAGTTTCGAGAAAATTCCTTTATAAATCCTGCTTCAATATCCAATGTTCCGATAATTGGCTCTCGAGACTCCGACCCTCCGATATTCTAACCTCCCAAGGTCCTGAGGCTCTTCCATCATCTCCATTGAGTTTTAGATTACTTCCAACTTTATCTATGTGCCAAGACTCCTCCAAACACCTTTTAACTCTCCTATCATGGACTTAAGTCACCAAAATTTGACTGGGAATAACTATTGATCCAAGAGGCCATTTGTAGACTTCAAATTACCATTGTAAATCTATTTCAGAGCACTTTCCAATGGAGAGGGTATGATGTAGGCTTTGAGTTCATTTCCTACCTGAAAAGGGTTGAATTCTCTCCATTGTTCTTTGCACCTTGACCCTTCTTTGTGTTCCTAGAACCTGCTCTTCGGAGGAATTTTACAAGGTTCCACATACCATTGGAGATATATTTCCACATGCACTCACCAACTATGTTATCTCCAAGAGTATCTATTTTTTATATTGAAGAAGCAACTCCTCCAAAGTTTGAAACTCCCAACAACCATAGTCTTCTTTTTATGGATTCTCCAATAAGCATTTACTATGGTGATTTTCTACTAGAGACCGCAACAACCATAAGACTCCCCCTAATCTTGACACATTAAGCACATAAAACTAGGCAAATTACCATCACATCTAGGCTAGGGAACATCAAAGCCAACATATGTTGCCACAAACATCCATACTAGTTTGGTTAACATCAATTCCAACAAACTTGCCAAAAATCAGACAATGTCAATTTCCTAACACATCTCCCAGCATGATTGTTGACATCAATCCCAACACACTTACAGCCACTAGCCATCTAGAAAATTCCAATTGTCCAACAGAAAGAACTTTGACTAGGTTGAATTATACCAGCCTCTAACGTTTATGCAACCATATGTTCAATTTCACACTTTTAGGCATAGGGGTATCTCTAAGGTCTGATATTTGGAGGAACAGTTCCTCGAATCAAATGAATAGAATGATCCTGATCATGAATAGGTGGGAGGACTTTGGGAATCTCAAATACCTTGGAATGATTGTCCAAGACTTTGTGGAGATCTCGAGAAACAGATGATTTTGATGTTTGAAACTATAGTGATCATAATTGAGCAATTATGCCATGTTGTACTTTCTTCATAAGATTTTTCATGCCATTAGAGAAGATAAGTCAAAACTCAAGCCATCAGGGCTTGGCACCATCACGCTCAAACTTCCTAGTGTTCTAGACTTTCTTCCACATGATTTTCTATACCTCCCAAAGCTGAGGAGAAACTTGTTGTATTTGGTCCACATCTACCAGCAAGGACACTCCATTCATGTATTTAATGGAAAATTTGAGGTCAGGAAGTCATCATTTCATTCACTTGTCATGACTTGGATAGAAGAAGAATTATTTCTAAAGCTTTAAGGAACGTTTGCTCATGCACAGAAATTTTCATATAGTTCTCACTATGATGAAGGTACATTTCCATCAAGTCTTTTATGGCATGCTAGAATTGGATACCTAAACTATGAAAACCAATGTTTATTGAAGAAAAATGGTATTATTGGTTTTCCTACAATTCTTAGGAAACTTAAGAAATGTGATTCTTGTATCTTAGGAAAGCACATCAAACAGTCCTTTCATGATTCTCATTCCAGAGCACATAGAAAACTTGAACTCGTTCATTCTGATTTATGTGGCCTAATGCATGTTCCTTCTGCAAATGGTAATAAATATATGATGACATTTTTTGATCACTACACTAGAATGTGTTGGGTTTATTTATTGAAGAAAAAATCTGAATCTTTTGAAACATTCAAGAACTTTCATGCATGGATTGAAAATTATGCACAGTGTCATATTGGATCTATCTGTACTGACAATGGAAAAGAATATACATCAAATGAATTTGAAAAATATCTTTGCCAACGTGGAATCAAACATCAAACAATCGTTCGTTATAATCCCCAACAGAATGGAGTAGTTGAAAGAATGAACAGGACAATCTTAAATATGGTACGCTCCATGATGTATTTCAAGAATGTTAAACTAATGATTTGGGTCGATGCATTTCTATGTGTTGTGCATATAAATAATAAGCGTCCATCTAATGTTATCAGAAACAAGACTCCCTATGAAATGTGGTATGGACACATTCCTTCGATGAGGCATCTTAAGGTTTTTTGTTCCACCTGTTTTTTTGTTCCATTGGTTGGCATTTTCAATACCCCTCATGTTCCTATCTTGATTCTCACCATGCCTCGACATAACTCCTCTTACACTCCTCAAGGAAGAAAAGGAAAGGATGGAGTGCCCCCACTCATAGGCCCAAGCCAATGTAGAAGCCTCGGCAAATCACTTCTAGTAGCATAACTCCCATGCAACTAGAGAAGAGATGGACATCGTTGAGCAAGAAACCAAAGTTGAGCGACAATTATTTTCTGATATGGGAAATAATTCTAATCACTAGAATCACCTCCTCCTAACAAACTTAGCACACATAAATAGTGGGTTTCTAGTGTAGATCAAAACCATCATGGGAAAAAGTATAGTCAAGCACAGTAGCATGAATTCCCTACATAGGTAGCTTACTGAGCTAGACAACAAAATTTTAGTGCTTGCTAAGGAAATTGCTAATCTCGACTTCTAGCATCAATGAGGAGAGATGTAATCCAACACCTAATCAAGTGGACTTAGATGTGATCCAACACCTAATCAAGTGGACTCTCCCACTACTTAAATGGTGTTTTTAGTTCTAGGTTTGTTGAGATTTTTGCAATTAAGTAATTATGTTGGCCTTGATGTTAGTTTAAGTTCTATTTCAATTACTAATTTCTCGTATAAATTTAGACTCAAATGATGTTTCTAGTTTTAGGTTTGTCTAGATTTAGCTATTAAGCAAGCATGGATAGTTCATAGCCATGTGAATTAGCCATTTAAAAATATAAAAAATGGATTTGGGATACTTATATGAAGAGAATTTATTTTACACATTTTCTTACATTAAAAAATTAATGTGAAACTATTTTAACATAACATATGTTTAATATATCATAAATGTAATATAAGATTACTTTGAAATTTATTAAAATTATAAAATTATATAATACATATATAATTAAAATTTATTAAAATTATAAAATTATATAATATCTTTATAATTAATTTGAAAATTATTAAAATATTATATTTAATTTATATATTTAACCAAAATCAATTTGTTTTTGGAAATACTATAATTTTCATAATTAACTATTAAAAAATAATTTTAAATTTTAAAATTGAAATGTGATAACAAAATCACAAATAAATCATTTAATTTAATTTAATTTAGTTTATATATATAAATTAAAATTTGATAAAAAATCACACATACAACCATTTCATATATATATATATATATATATATATATATATAAAGATAAAGTGTACATATTTTTGTTTTCAAATTCCAAACTGTGTTCAAAAATTGCACTGAGCTACCCAATCTTTTATACATCTAGACCTTTTATATATATATAAACTTTAAGTGTATATATTTTTGTTTTTAAATTCCAAACTGTGTTCAAAAATTGCACTGAGCTACCCAATCTTTTATACATCTAGACCTTTTGATCAGTCACAGAAGACTTTGCGGGCTGGCTCTTTTAAAGTTGTATGCTTTTCCTTGCAGAGCTCGACAGGCACAACTGATTCTCCAACTTTCATTCTCATTATGTTACTCCTTTAGTACCATGTACAAGGAGGAGCCATTAGCTGGTACTTTCAACTATAAGTAGAATGTAAATATTAAAAATGCGTAAAATCTAAACGATGTATCCAAAGGCGCAGGGCGTCATATTCTGCAGGAACCTGGGTATAAGAGAAATAATGGACTTACATTGATCCCGATTCTCAGGCTTAACGTGGACAGAAGGCAAAAGGGGGAAAATTAAGGATAATCAAGGAAATTCAATTTGTGATACTAGTTGTGTTTGTTTTAAAGATTAAAGAAATAAATTACTTATAATATAAATATTTTTTCTTAGCATTACTAAGTGTGTGATCTTATTTATTTTAAGATAATATATAGTATTATAAATTAGCTATCTAAAATATCAAAAATAATTGTTATTGGGAGTAGCTGCTTACCTAAAAGAGAAATTTGGAATATTAACTAAATTGTTGAGAAAATAGCAATTAAATATGATAATAGGTTGTCAAAACAAGAATTGAACTCAAAAAAAATTGAAGTCAAGTTTTAGATTGTTTCAAAAATAAAAATAAAAATATGCACACAAATCTGAGATCAAACTTTGTGGAAACAAATTGAGCACTAAGGTCTTCATGACTTTTATGATTGAATGAAATGTATTCAGTTGTATTCATTCTTACAAATGAATTAGATTAGTATTCATGACTTTCATGATTGAATGAAATGTATTCATTCTTACAAATGAATTAGATTAGTATTCATGACTTTCATGATTGAATGAAATGTATTCATTCTTACCAATGTATCCATTGATACATTTTTGATTGATTGAATTAAATTAATAATTTTGTTAAGACTTTTTTACTCTCAATAAAAAAACTAATATATTATAACAAAAGATAATTAATAAAAATTAAATTACAAAGAGAACATTGTTATAAGTTAACCATTAATGTTTTACATGGTGGGTGAAGAATATTGATCCCCCATATGAGGTTTTTCATCTCCATGCAAGTGCCACCTTTGATGATCAAGAGGCAAGAATAGATGGTGAGGTCAATAGGCATGCATGTTAGCTAGATGATGAGATCAATTAAGGGTTTTCATTTCAATTACTCGGTACAGAGAAACGATCATCCCCACACATTAACATTTTTGCAACTTGGCCTAAGATCACTCCAAAATCAAGACGTTTGTCACTTCAGGATTATTGTTCAATAGCCTTTTTGGCTCTACAAATTTGGAATGGCACATTAATATCCACTTCATTTGGGTAATTTAATTTCAGTATCCAAGACTTTTTTTGTAGTGTCTTATAGTTTTATAATGATCTCATGTTGAATTGAACTTTCATGAAAACCCCTCATTCTCTCTTTCTAACTCCACCTCTATTCCTTGTGGATCCTAGTATTATGGAATTTCAGCCTTTGTTTCACTACAAAGGTGGTCTTCACTCCCCTCTTTTCAAGATTGTTATTTTCAAGTGGTTTTTGGTAGGTCAAAGTGCACTAAGACTTGCTCCATTGGTTGGCATTTTCAATTCCATTCATGTTCCTGTCTCTATTCGCACCATGCCTCCACATAACTTCTCTTACACTCCTAAGGAAGAAAAAGAAAGAAGGACTTCCTCCACACATAGGCCCAAGCCAATGTAGAAGCCTCCTCAAACCACTTCTAGGAGCATACCTCCCATGCATCTCTAAGAGATGGACATGGCCAAGCAAGAAACCAAAGTTGAGCCTCAGATAAGGGAAATAATTCCAAACACTAGAATCACCTTACCTCCTCGGGACAAACTTAGCACTCATAAATAGTGGATTTCCACTAGCAAATCAAAACCATCATGGGAAAAATTATGGTCAAACATATTAGCATGAATTCCCTACATAGGTAGGTTACTAAGCTGACAACAAAATTTGAGTGCTGACTAAGAAAATTGTTAATTTAGACTTCCAGCAACAATGAGGAGAGATGTGATCCAACACCTAATCAAATGGACATCAAATGGATTCTCCTAGTGCTTAAATGATGTAATGCTTTTTAGTAATTAAATTTAACCTTGATGTTAGTTTAAGTTCTATCTCAATTACTACTTTCTCATATAAATTTAGACTTAAATGATGTTCCTAGTTCTAGCTTTATCTAGATTTAGCTATTGAGCAAGCCTGGATAGTTCATAACCATGTGAATTCACCATTTAAAAAGTAAAATAAAAAATAGATTTGGGATACGTAAAGTTATTTACTAATAAAATATATATATATGTAATCACTCTATATATATGTGCAAACGCAAAGTGTACACATTTTTGTCTTTAAAATGTTTTTAAATTCCAAACTGTGTTCAAAAATTGCACTGACCTACCCAATCTTTTATACATATAGACCTTTTGAGTCACAGAAGGCTTTGCGGCCTGACTCTTTTAAAGTTGTATGCTTTCCCTTGCACAGCTCGACAGCCAATTCATTTAGCACAACTGATTCTACAATTTTATCATCTCATTAGGTTACTCCTTTAGTACCATGTACAAGGAGGAGCTATTAGCCAGTACTTTTCTACTGTGAGTGAAATATAAATACTACATTTGTAAAATCTAAACTATGTATCCAAAGGCGAAGGTCGTCATATTCTGCAGGAACCTGCGTGTAAGAGAAATAATGGACTTACATTTATCCCGACACTCAGGCTTAACGTGGACAGAAGGCAAAAGGGGGAAAATAAACCATAACATTGAAGAAACAAAGAAACTAAAAATTAAGGACAATCAGTAAACCTGAACGGAATGAGGATAGTAGATGCCAGATTCAACCACTGTCACTACATGTGTTTCAGGATTTCATATCCTGATAAATGAAAGTGGAACCTTTGATGATCGTTTACTGCCAAGGGCAATATTTGACAGAAAGATTGGAAAGTTTAGTTAGCCGAATGTTTCGAACTTAGGCTCTGAGCACAGATGCAGAAGGCTTCACTTGAGCATGGATGACAAAGCTATCAATGTTAAGCCATAGTTAGGCCATAGATACACTGCTTACTGTTATCAGGCCATGGACAATCAAAATGAAGTGAAATGATGAATATTCATGGGGATATTGGGAGGAATGTGTTTGAAACATGATAGTTAAGAAAAAACATATGCAAACTCAAGAAGCTCAACTTGTGTTATTGGGCATTTTTCCCAACGCTGTGGCCAATAGCACAAAGGAAAACATTATGTATATTTTTTATAAACTGAATTTTCATTAAAAAAAAAAAAAAAAAATTTAAATATTTTATTAAGCTGTTGAAAATATTGGTAAGAATGATAAGAAAATATTAGTGTTGAATTTTATTTTATTTTTCACTTTTGTGAGTATCACTAAATGCAATGTGGACTATTCAAAAATTATGAGAAATTAGTTAGTTAAGACTATCTCATAAAAATAGTCATAAATAAATAACTTACTTTGAATCCCAAAAATAATATCCAATATAATATACTGCCAAAACCCCTCACACTTAAATATAATAAATTAATAAAAAATTATTTTTATTTATAATTAATGAAAAAAAAAAGAAAAAAATATATCAACCATACATAATAAAAACAAGTAAACATAAACTATGCAGAAACATCACTAGTTTTCAAAGCATTCTTATATAAACCAATGAAGTACAAATATGTATTTCTCCTTTATCTCTGTGTACCCAATTGTACAAGTAGTGTTGTAGAAATAGGTGAAATTTCTCTAATGATTAGAAATAATATATTGAAAACTCTTCATGTTTTAGTTTTTTTCCCTACTCTACTAGGGATGTGTAAAAATATGTGAAATTTCTTTAGTGTTTATTAGCAACATAATAGAAACTCTTCATGCCTTTATTTTTTTTTAATTCATACAATGTCTTAAAAAAAAAAATTAATAAAAATTACCAGAGATCACATTCAAGCCATGGCAGAAGAAAATCTATCAACCACTCATAATAAGAATAAATAAATAAAAACTATGCAGAAACATCACTAGTTTTCAAAGTATATAACTAATGAAGTACAAATATGTATTTCTCCTCTATCAATTTGTACCCAATTGTACCAGTAGTGTAGATAAATAGGTGAAATTTCTTTAACGCTTAGAAATAACATAGTAGAAACTTTTGATAACTCAGTTTTTTTCTCTTGGTGAAATTTCTTAGTGCTTAGGAGCAACCCAATGGAAACTCTTCCTGCCTTAGTTTTTTTGGGAATTGATACAATATGTCTCAAAAAAAATTATTTCAAAATCATTATTAAAAAATAAAAGAAAATATAAACTTAAAACTTATTTGAAAAGTTGTTAACGATTATAAAAAAAATATTAATATTATCAATTTCGAAATTCATTAAATGTGTAATGCCATCGGTGCAATCAAACGGTGGCAGTTGACAACTGGAAGCTCCAACTATGTAGGCCAATTATGCTTTTTGGCAATTAATTGCATTCCCATAAATAGTTTAGTGACCTTAATATATCATTTCATTTATTTGGTACAACAGATTCTACAACTTTATTATCTCATTACTAGTTTGGTAAACTTTATTATCTCATTACTAGTTTGGTATAAGTATAGGGAAGAGTTATTAGGCCACTACTTTCTACTTTATTAGGCCACTACTTAGATTCCTTTTGTCTTCGGTCTATTTATGTGATGTATTCTGGATTGGATCCAATCTGGAAAGGTGAAAGCTACAGAATCAAGATATGGTAAACCTTTCTCTTATTGAATGAAAGATTAGTTTTTTCTACTGAAAAGAAAACACAGTAAAATATAAATATTTAACATTTGCAAAATATAAACGATGTATCCAAAGGCGAAGGTCGTCATATTCTGCAGGAACCTGGGTATCTTAGAAAATCATGGACAAATATTGATCCCAACTCTCAGGCTTAAGGTGGACAGAAGGCAGAGGAGGAAAGTAAAGAAAAAAAAATTAAGGACAATCAGTAATTGAGAGCTGAAATTGCCCATTGGGTAGCTGCAGATTAGTTGAAAGAAAATAAAAGAAAAGAAAATGAATAAACCCTAATCTGTAAAAAAACTCCCCGCTGCATTGAACAAACCTCATACCCCACGGGAACCCTTGAAACCCTGGAGCAAGTCATTCACTGATAATAAAAACCGAGAGTACCCTAAACTTTTAGTATAATCATTAGCTAAGAAATGAAAACAATTTGGTAAAACTGAAAAGATATCCTTCAATCTTATGGCTCGACGCACAGATTCAACGAACTAATCCATAAAAAATTCTTTTATAGATTCAACGAACAAATCCTGAGAAATTCTCTTGTTAAAAAGAGATAAAGCACAGAGAGTAAATAGAACCTGGAGATTGCCGGCAACCACTACTTCTCTATTCCACCTGACTAAGATCCGAAACACAAAAACAGCATATTAATTATTTTCTTGAAAATAAATCTTTCAGAGGAAAACACTTTGTCAAATTTCAAGTGTCCGGAACCAACCAGTATGATTCGTCTTGAAATGCAATAATTTTTCCATTTCGCATTCATTCAACTATTTTTCTAAATAAAATTAATTTTAGATTTCACATTCATTTCACAGTTTTTAAATTTCCCATTCACTCCACATTTCTTCCTGAAACAACAACATTCATATAAAGAATTCAAAACTATGAAGAAAAACTGCACTCTTAAACTCTTAAATCTACCAAACTTTAAAAAAAAAATCATAAAACGATCAAAATTCCTTTTCGGTACCTGTGGGAAAGTGCTGCACAGGCAGTATTGATCCCATAGAACGAAAATGCGAACTAAAAATTAAATAGCAGCAGGACAGAGCGCTCCTATACTAAATTTAAGTTGAAAATGGCGATAACAGGGGTTAAAAGAACAGGAGGAATATTTTTGGGCGGGAGTGGAGACGATCTCCTGGGAATTATCGCCACCGGGATTCTGACATACCCACTGAAAATCGAATTTAGGGTTTTGGAGTTAGGTAAACCTAAAAGGGTTGTTGGGCTCATGATGGTACTGACATTCTGCAAATTATATCATTACCTGTTCTGCTCTTCGCAACGGTTACGTTGTCTCCACCGTCCGATTGTCTTGCAGCTCTGACTCAACGGTAGAGAGAAATTTGTAATTACCTTATCCCTTTTTATCCGTAAAAATAACATTTGCAAAATTCAAGTTTCACCTGGAAAGTTGCCTAATTTAATTATTTGGTTTTTAATATTTTATATATTAATGTTTCAATAAGTGTTAGGGTTAGTTGAATCTATATTAGTTTAATTTTTTTTCATAAAACATTTTTTACATTTATCTTATATATATCAATAAAAATTTTATAATTGAGACTCTAAACTTTTATAATCTATATCATATTATTAATAAATTTTTAAGGAAATCACATAAGAAATTATAAAGCTTATTTTTAAAACTACAAGTGTAATTAGTCACTAGGAAAATAATAATTTGACTTTTAAAATTACCAAGTGTAATATATATAATGTAGAAATGGCAACGGTCAAAACCTTAAGATATTAAGAAATAATAAAATTATTAAAATAGACTTTGAGAAAATAATATTAATAATTACAAATTTACCAATATTTGTTAGTTAATATTTTTAAAATTTGTAATTATTAATATTATTTTCTCAAAGTCTATTTTAATAATTTTATTATTTCTTAATATTTTAAGGTTTTGAGAGCTGCCATCTCAACAATATATATTTATGTAAAAAATCAGTGAAATTATCATTCTCCTATGACAAACTCCACTTGAGAGTTCTTAACAATTCAGCTCCATAATTTCATGTGAAGATTTACTAATAATAAAATTTTAAAGAAATAAAACTAATTTCATATACTATTTTTAATCAAATAAACTTAATTTTATGTTTCTATAAAAATTTAAAATTTTAAAAAAATAAATTTTAAATTTAATAAAATAAAATCAATTTTAGTAGATTGTAATATTGAAGATAAAATGTATTCACGCTTCTAGCACTAAGAGCATCGAGTGTTTCGTTTTATGTTTGTTTTGTTTTAAGTTTAGAGTACACAATTAGGGGTAAGCATTTTTTTTGTTTTTTTTTTAATATTATTTTAAGTGTGTCAAATAATTTTGTTTAATGATTTTACGAATTTGATCTTTGATTCAGTAGGATTATTTTCTTTCCTTTAGCAAAAATTTAATTAAAAAGGAATATTAGTGAAAAACAGCAGTTATATATATATATAAACTTACTTTTATTGTTATATTTATGATTGTAACATGGTGATTTTAGCTCTTGTAACTATTGTAACCTTAGAGACCTGTGTGTTTTCATGGTGCGGACCTTATCACTGACATACGGCACCTTTTCCCGCATGCATATGTTGTTTTTTTAGTGGAGGAAATGGCGGTATAATGGGGTATCTACACATGGTAGGTTGCATGGAGACCTATGCGGAAGACAACGCGGGCCGGTCTGGACTCGCGAGGGGGTGGGTCACCACTTGGTGTTCAACGATTCATTCAACTTGCTACCTGTAAATCGGAATGGTATTTTTAAACCGGCTTAGGGCATTGTTAATAGGTTTTTCACGTTGCTAGTGTTAGGTTTTGTTTGTCATAGAGGGTCTATAAGTTTTTTCTCTGGGTACTATTCTTCCTCGCGGCAACGGCGAGCCGTTACAGTCTGCCTTCTCGACGGGAGTGCGCATCACATACTCGGGTTTTTACATTCACCACTCAAGTCGTTTCAACTCGTGGTCCACTACGGGTAAGTTTTGCACTTTTAATCCCTGTGTGCTTATTTTTTGGGTCAACTATTGCTTTCCGAATTTCTCTATCAGTACTCGTTGGCGTTGGGTAGAAGTGGTATCATTTTCGATTGCTTCCAGTCACCCTGTCGGTACTATTGGGGGTTTTGGCTTATTCTGGAGTGAGTTTTTCCCTTGTTTTTCAGGGGTTTCCGCAAGGGTCATCGTCTTCCCAGGGTGGTTTTTGGGAATGACCCAGTGATCGATTGTGGGTCTGTCCTCTGGTGTCTTTTTTCTGTCCGATCGGTCCTAGTATCTTGGTCATGTGGGAAATGACCAGGAGTTTGTCGACGTGGAACCCACGGCGGAGGATATCGTCTCTATCTAGAGTATGGAACCCACTAAACAGAATATTGCCTGGATTACCCTCTCGGCTAGGTCTCATTCTAATAAAGGAGGCTTAGACAAGCTTAGGTGGAACCCGGTGGAGGGTTTGGTATCCCTAGGTGGTGACATCAAACAAACCTTAGTGCCAAGGGTGTCTGTCAGCCCGAAGCTAGTTGTCATCACGGTCTCAAAAGTATTTCTTGGGGACCATTGTGGTCTTATTCCCTCAGCCGGAAAAGGTAAAAAGAACAGGTCTCCTAGGCCTCTATATATATCGATGGTTTGGAGGATGTGGTGTTCGGTGTGGGGGGAGTCATTGGTGGGGTCAGGTTCAGCTTCGAAGGTCGGGGTTCATTTGTTCCCAGAGATAAAAGATGGTTTTTCTCTCTGGCAGGAACACACTTCACATTTCTTTCAAACTGATGGGAGGGATGATGCCCAATTGGGGGGACTCTCTATAAATGAACTTGTGGAAAGGGCAGATTTGGATTGGGGCACTAAGGGTTTCTTTAGGAGCTCCATGGCAGAAGGTATCAATGGCAGACTTCCCACTGAAGTGGCGGAGGGTCGGGGCCGAGACGGGATTTTCAAAGGCATTCAAAGTCAAGGGAAGTTGTCGAATGGTATTGGGGGTCAGAGAGGGGGTTTTCTGGCTCCTTTCATTCAGTAGGAAGAGGAGAACCCTCCTACGGGCCGAAAAAAGAATTCGTCAGGAGGCTTAAAGCAGAAGGAGGCCTCATTGACACACACCAAATCATCAAAATTATTGGTGAGAATGGACGGCCAATCGGGACTCAAGAGAAAAAAGGGAAAGGTTATTAAGGAGAGCTAGGAGTGCCCAAACCTGGTATTTGGGGTCTACCTTCATTTTGATCGTGTAATGGTTTCATCAGAGTTAATCCTTGTTGGCAGAGCCAGAGGTAAGTTCTTCCTGGCCAAATATATTACCGAATGGATTAATCGCAGCTGGGTGGAGGCACCAGACAGAGAGGTGGAGGTTATTACTTTATCTAAAGGATGGTTTATGGTCAGTTTTAAGAACGCAGAAATGTTGGATTGGGTTCTCTCAAGAAAATGGGGTTTTTCCATTGCTCCTATCCTTTTCAAAATATGGACTCCACTTTTTGATGCAAACAGGGAAAGGGTGGACAAGATTCCGGTATGGGTTAGACTTCCAGCTCTTCCCCCCTATTTCTAGACTATGGAGGTGTTTCGGGCTCTCGGGGATAGCTTGGGAACATTCTTGGAGGCGGACATGTAATTTCTGGAGACTCGGTCCATAAATATTGCTCACATTCTGGTTAAACTAGCGTCGAGGGATGGGTTGATTCCAAAAATTATTCTCAATGCAAAAGGTCATGCGATGGAGCAGCTGATTGATTATGAGCATTTACCATTTAGATGCCACCGGTGCCACAAGCTAGGGCACTTGGTAAGGGACTGTCTGCTGGGGTTCTCAAAAAGAAGAAAACATAAAAATGGGGCCAATCATGGCCCACGGATCAGATTTGATATTCTCACAAATGCAGAGGAAATGGAGGTCCGAATGGAGCAGGAAATCAAGGTAAATAGTGCTCAGCAAGAGGAGGTGACACATAGAGTGGAAGAGAACATACCTGTTATGGAGGACATGCAAGACATGGACTGGCCCAAACACTGGAGCAGACAGAGACAACCCCTACTGATCCAGCTTTGGATTTGGCGGGTACTGCCTGTTGCCCCTCTTCTCCTGCATTAAACTCTTTTGATATTTTTTCAATTGTCTGAGTAAGCCTGGTCCTTCCAGGCGAGATAAATTTGTATCCCTATGTGTTAGTAATGTGTCATTGTCCATGGACAGCATTATCACTACAATTCCTAAGCTTTATATTGATACCGTCCCCTACAACCTTCGGTCCCGAGAAAAAACATTGTTGGAAAAATAAATTCAGGTGGGTTGGGAGGGTGCCTTGTCACAGAAAAAGTCAAAAGATAGAGAGGGAGGAAGTCATATATTTCAAAAGCCAAATTGAAAGCCATCATGGAAATTGTGGACGATGGACAACTTTCCCTCAAAGGGGTGCTTAGAGTAGTGGGTTCCCTGCCCCTAGTTTCAAAATTATTATTTTGCCCTTCAATTGTAGGGGTCTGGCTAGTGCACCCAAAAAACTAGCCTTCAAAAATATTTGTTCTTTGTACAATCTCGATGTCATCTTTCTTTAAGAAGCTCTGGGTCATCGGGATCTTGTTTCCTCGACTTTGGCTCCCCTCCTGCCTGGCTAGACTTTTATTACTTCTGATGTAAAGGGTCCTTCGGGAGGCCTCACCACAGGTCTCAGAAATAGTACTATGAAGGTTCTAAATTGTTGGACCTCAGATTTTTTAATGGTGTGGAGGTGTCTTCCTTGGACCTAGCTATAAACCTCACACTTTTCAACATATATGGTCCTTGTAATGATAGGATTAACTTCTGGAATTCTTTGTTGAATAAATATTTCATGAAAACTCCCCATTTGATTATCGAAGGTGACCTAAACTTCACTTTAGGGAGATCGAAGGCATGGGTCCCAAATGCAATATCAAACCCCATGGCTGATTTCTTTCTCAAAAAACTTAGGGATGGGAAACTCTTTGACCCAAACTTGATTAAAATGGCCCCGACCTAGAGGAACTATAGAGTGGGTGAAGCTAGAATAGCTAAAAAACTGGATCGTTTCTTGCTCAATGATGACTTTGCCACAAGGAATGTTATCTTTCGTCAGTGGATTGGAACAGGTGGTGAGTCGGATCACTCTCCGATTATCCTTGAATTTAGAGGGCCATCAAAGAAGCTGGCTGCCCCTTCTAAATTCAATTCTATTTGGCTGAAGGAGGAGGGCTTCCAAAAACTGGTGTCTGATACGTGGAGCCAGGTGACAGAAAGAGATGGGACTTTTTCTCAAGTCTTGGTAAACAACCTTTCAAATATAAAAAAGGCAACCATTATGTGGGCAAGATAAAAAGATAAAAAGGATTCAAAAGAGCTCCAGGATATCATAGAGGCCTTGGAGAGTTTATATAAGGATATAGACAAAGGATTTGCTGATGAAGCTTCTCGGGATAACTTAAAATGCTGGAAAAAAAAAAAGGGAGCTGCTAAAGGACAAGGAGGCTAGTTGTATACTAAAGGGTTGGGCCATATGGTTACAAGCGAGCGACAAAAATACAATTTTTTTCAACAACTATGCAAAGGATAGGAAGAATTCAAATACCATATGGGAACTGGACACCCCAGAGGGAGAAAAGGAAAAGTCTTTTAAAGACCTCGCCCGCTTGGGGAAAAAATATTTCAAAAATATCTACATTGACCAAGTGGGGACTACGATCAGGGAAATTATTCAAGTAGCCCAGATTTTTCCCAAGTATGTGGATGCAGAGGAAAATGAGCTTCTTATGGCACCAATGGAGAAAAAGGAAGTGGAGCACATCATCAAATCCATGCAAAAAGATAAAATCCTAGGTCCTGATGGTTGGATGGTTGAATTCTTTCAACACTTTTTTGACCTAATGGGGAACACTATCACAAATGTGGTAGAAGAATCAAGAGCTATTTCTTTCACTCATGATGTGTTGAAAACAATGTTCCTGGCTCTCATCCCTAAATAGGACTCTCCTTCCTCCTTTAATGATTTCAAACCCATTTCACTATGCAATTGTATATATAAAGTTATTACCAAAACGATAGTTAACCGGCTGAAGCCCATTTTATATAAATATATATCTAAAGAACAATTTGGTTTCTTGGATGGCAGGCAGATTCATGAAGCTATTGGTGTGGCTCAGGAAACTCTTCATAGTGTAAAACTCTCAAAGAAAAAATGTATGATTTTCAAGATTGACCTTTCGAAAGCCTATGATCGGATCAATTGGTTGTATATTAGACTCCTTCTAACTCATCTGGGATTCCACATTGATCTAATCAACTGGATCATGGCATGTATCACAAATGTATCCTTTTTTATGTTGATCAATGGAGCGGCGTCCCCCTTTTTCATCAGCAATCATGGGCTGAGACAGGGTTTTCCTCTATCACCACTCCTTTTTATTTTGGAAGATGAAGGCCTAAGTCAAGTTATAAATCATACAAAGAGGAATGGGGACTTTGAAGGGGTCGAGATGGCAACCAATATGTCTATTTCTCACCATCTCTTTATGGATGATATTCTGATATTTTGCAATGGAAATAGTCAGCAGGTACAAAGCCTGAAGCTTTCTTTGGACCTGTTTATGAAAGCCACAGGCATGAATATAAATTTCCAAAAATCCACCCTCACTCATGAGGGTATACAAGAGGCAGACCTAGCTTGGGTCTTGAATATCCTCCCCTTTATCCATTCTCATTTTGGGGCAAGTATCAAATACCTCGACTTCTCACTCAAACTGGACTCCTACCAGAAATAGGGTTGGTGGTGGCTGGTTTCAAAAATTGAAAACCGCATAAATATGTGGAGCCATAAGTGGCTCTCAAGAGCGGGCAGACTGGTCCTTATTAAATCAGTTCTCCTGGAAATTCAGGTGTATTGGATTTCTCTTGCTTGGGTCCCGATCGCCATCCTAAACAAAATTAGAAGTATTTGCAGCAATTTTCTTTGGTCCGGTAAAAAATCCAAAATAACTATTTCATGGGTGGCCTGGGATAAGATTGCTAAACCCAATGAGTGGGGTGTCTGGGGCATAAAGAACCTATGTTTCTTTTCCACCTCTCTGGCAGCCAAATCAGGTTGGATACTCCTCACTGCCTCAAATCTCTGGACCTCGGTGGTGAAAAGGAAATATATTGATCCTGTGCCAATTGATGACTGGATTCGACTTTCGAATAAATCACACTACCGTGTTTCTTCTATTTGGAAGGCCACCCTTTTAGCTCTTGGCATCATGGAAAAAGGCCTTGCTTGGAAAATCGGGAATGGTGAAAGATGTTGTATTGGTTTAGACCCTTGGGTTGGATGCAACAACATATATTCCCTATCTGAAGCACTACGTGTGGATCTTTATGCCCGGGGTATAAAAACGTTAAACCAGATCAATGATCTGGAACATACCTCGATGTGGACTCAGGCTTGGAGGGATGCAAATATGATGGGTATCGAGGATTGGTGGAAACAAGAATGGCATGACTTTATCGAGGAACTGGAGTGGTTGAGGGCTCGTATCAAAGATTCGAAGCACTTCCTTTGTTGGATCCTCTCAAAATCGGGCTATTACACTCCAAAATCTAGTTATGCTCACCTTATGGACCAGGATCGGTCGAAGTGGTGGTATAAGCCTCTATGGAAACTAAGTGGCCAACCAAAATCAAAACTTTTATTTTGGTGTATTCTTTGAAATAAGGTTCCCACATGGGACACACTTCAAAAGAGATTTCAATTTGGCCCGAGCAGATGTATTCTATGTAAGAAGGAGTCTGAATCAACTGCCCACTTGTTCCTCTTCTGTCCCTTCACAAAGAAGTTCTAGGAGAAAACGGGTGAGTTTTGCTCGATTAGTCAGCCCTAGGGTGGTAACTCTTGTGGGGATGCATGGAACAGATGGTGGCAAGAAAGCACAGACATGGTTCACAGGAACATCCCACTCATTATTTCCTAGGTATTTGGATTGCCCAGAATAAATTTATTTTTAAAGAAATTTCTCCAATCATTGATTCTATTTTTGATGACTATGCGACCATTTTTTCCACCCTTCCTCCTGAAAAGCCTCCTTACAAACAGCGAAGGATCGTATCAGAGGTCATAGATCACTCCATTCCATGGGCTTACTTCGATGGTGCGGTGGCCCAGGGCACATGTGGTGTTGGGATGATCATTCATAAAAATCAACATTTTTATCTATCTGCGGCGGTTGGTCTTGGGAAAGGATCAAACAATTTTGCTGAGCTTCAAACACTAAAACTCCTTCTTTGTTGGCTAATTCATTTGGGCTTCGATTCGATTCAATTTTTTGGGGATTCTTTGAATGTCATAAATTGGGTTAAAAACTCTTAGAGATGTTTGCACTTTTTATTAATTCCTATTCTTGAAGAAATTCAGGCTCTCAAAAGTCACTTCAATCTGATTTCTTTATGCCATATCTACAGGGAACAAAACTGGGAATTTTACCTACTGTCTAAAGTCGGTCTTCACCTTGCTTCGGGTGCATGGTCTATAGAGGAAAAAGAGGGGTTGATTGTTCGTGTGTTGAACACCATACCCTACTTATCATTTTTCTTTATGTGGTTTCGTCTATACTTTTTCTCCGATCATGTTATATCTCCTGGAGGCTTTTGTACATTTATGCAGATATAAACTAAAAAATTGGGTCTTTTATCTGTAAATTTGAGGACATAAGTGACTATTTTTCCTCCTTTCTAAATTTTACCAACGTATATATGACATATTTATGGGGTTGTTTTCTCTTCGGAGAGGCCCTCTGTTTATCCTTGTCTGGATGTTTCTCTTTTTGAGGCCCAGAATTGATGTCTTGGCTGCATCTTTTTGGATGGATGCTTTTTGTGGACATTATGTATCACAGGGGCTTCCAGTTTCTCTCCCTCTTTCGAGAACACTTGTGCAGCCCTGGTTTATGGTTTGTTTCCTTCACTGTACCACAGTGGACAGGTATTGATGGTCTCGGCCTCCCCTAGGTTGATGATTTCATAAGGAATGTTGCGGCATACACTATGTAAGTTTTTGTGACTTGGTCTATAAAAAGTTCGATTTTTTCCCTAGAAAAAATTATGTTATATTTAAAATTAAATAAATATTAAAGAAACATGTAAGTGTTATAAATTTATGAAATAAGTGATAAGCTTAAAAAAATAGGCTTATTTAAAATTATTTAATTTTTTATCAAAAATTAAAAATATATATAAATTCAAAGTTTATTTTAAATTTTTTGAAATATTATTTTGAAGTTCTACATTACATTCACTACATGCATGTTATAATGGGGAAGGATGTAAACAATGAGGAGGTAATTGTTATTATGAAGGTTTGCTGTAAGAAAATTAGCTTTGTAATGATCCAACTTTGTAGTACATGTCCTTCATTTGAGATGATTGCTCACTTGAAATTGGAGACCCAAGTTTGGTCCATTCTAATCAGCTTCATTTTCCATTGGTTACCTCGACCATCAATGAGAGTAAGTTCTATTTCATGGTTCCTATATTTTTGTTTTGTTTCATTGTTCCTAGATTTTCATTTGTTTTTCTTGTTGTTATCCGTTCTATTGATGTCAAGGTCGAAAATGTATCGATCCCAGAGACTCTTTTACACCATCGATCTCTTCCCCCTTAGCTACGATTCATCCTCTGTTATAGTTGAGAAGCCACAGAGTGACCTGCCAATGGTAGTTGGCACCTTGGGCTCAATTTTCCCACAAGGTATTTTTTCAAGGATTACTTCTTTGTTTTTTTCTCTTTTTGGGCAAGGAAATACACCTCAAGGGGGCTAGGGGCTAGGGTTGGAGAGGATTCTAAGAGAACAGTAGGTTGGCCCTTTCCCATCCCTAAGAAGGGGTTGTAGCGTTAATAGGGGATTCTAGGCACAGAATCCACTGAAAATCAAGAAGAAATTTATTCAGCAAAGGAGGAGACATAATTAAGTGTGGATTTATTCATGATGCAAACATTTATGAAGATATGAGGACCTTGGTTTCTAACACTAGAAACACTAGGTCCAAGGACACTAAATACTACAAAGCAGTGGATTTATATTAGCAATAAAAACTCTAATGGGAAAGTTATTAATGGAAAAAATTAACGCCTATGAGGGAATACATCTCCAATTAGATGAGAGACAACTCCAAATCAAAACTATTCACAACAAAATTTTAGCCTTAACTGTGAAGACACATGGCTTGGAGTTTGTAAAGTCCAAGGACACTGCAGAACAAATTATTAGACTATTAATGTGCTAACCCTAAAAACGATCTCTAGTATGTTTTTTGATTTTATGTTTTTCCATCAGAAGAGCAGTAACTCTACTCCATCCCATAAGTTTAAATTTTTAAGAGCATGGATCGCTTAGTTTTATAACACTTGGATAAACATTTATCATAATCAAGATAAACACAACACTTATTTTTCATTGTTAGTTTGGTTTCTTTATAACACACCATAATTTAAAACATTCACTAGCTTATATATATATATATATATATATATATATAGTGTGTGTGGGGGGGGGGGGGATATTAGACGCATACTAAATAGTCTATCTTAAATATGAAAAAAAATATATAATAAAAATATAAGGAAATAAAAGTATTATCATCTTTGTTATAAATAAAGTTTAAATAAATAAATTCTAAAAATCTTTTTAATTGGGTTTGATTTTAGTGATGGTTGGAATAAATAATTGTTATGCTCCCAATACATGTTCACTTTCAGTTCCCACAAGTGACATGTTGAACTCATATTGAATTTATTGTTGTAATAATTTTGAAACTTAATAGTAATTAAAAAAATTACATACTCTATCATTAAAAAACATGTTAAAAAAATCAAGAATAAGAAAAATATAAATATGATAATACTAATTTTAAAAAATAAAAATATAAGTGTGACATATTTATAATTTTGGAGAAATAATAATTTATATATAGGTTTAGATTCTTCATTTCTCTTCTAATATTGTAGTTGAAGTTTATGCACTCTTTCGAGGGTTGAGTTTTGCCAAAACTTTCAATCCTTCCAATAATAAAGGATTTCAAACTAATTATAAAGTATTTAATCTCTGATTTGTCTCCACTTGATTTCTTATTGGCATGAGTTCTCAAAAGGATAAGCACGCTAAATAATTACTTGCAAAGATACATCACTTTCACACTTCACACGAGAATAATTTAGTGGCAGGTCACCAAGCAAATCTAACATTGGGGGGATAATTCGGGTTATAATTATTAATGATAAAGCTTACATACCACTAATCTCCTAATTATACAATGAAGGGTACACCAATTTTCACATTAATATGGAAAATTGAAAAACAAAGGGCATTATCCTCCAATGATAAAAGGACTATAGCTCTTTCAGTAATCATATACCTTGCTCAACCAATATGAAAATTGAGGTACAAAGTCATTTGACTCGTGGATGGTCAAGTGCCAACATTATTAAAAACAAATGAAGACAACGAAGCAATAACATTTGAATGGCTTTCCCGTTAATCCATTTAAATATGTATTTTAAGTTTAAAAGAGATTAGATCACTTCTATCAAGTATGTGACTATTAGATATTTTCATAATAAACCCCAACGTGTAATATTAAACATAACTATGTTTTTTAATAAATAACATATTAAAAAAAACATTGTAACTTTGTATGATATAGTATTTTTTAATATAATTTTTTTTTAATTACAAATTAACACAACCATATTAATAAATATGGTTGATATTTGAATGTATAATAACACACTAACATTTAAATTCAAATTTTCTTTAACTATTTAATGATACAAATATTGAATTTCCAAATCAAACTTGTTTACGTGTGTAGCATTGATTTTACTATGTTTATTATTCGAATCAGCATTCAGATTTGTGAAGCGTACCCTCCATCAAACAAAATTTTATGCTTTTCTACATTTCGGTATTTGCTATAATATACATTTTGTATTCAAATATTTATATTTCAAAAGTGTAAAATATTTCAACATTTAGTTAGTAAAATGTGAATTTTTTGATAGCTTTTTTTTTTTTTTAGTCGTAGTTTAACTACCTTAATTTTTTCCCTTAAAATTATGGAAATTTCGGCAAGATTTGAATAAAATTAGGCAAGGATTTTTGTAAATCTAGGTTATAGCTATCAAACTTCAATATTTTTGGTGCTCTAGAGGTTTTTGATGGTGTTGAATCCATTTCCACCCTCAAAAACATGATTCAAGCACTGTCACTGCAAGTTTTCTTAAAAAAACACTACTAGATGGTACTTTTGGTCGTTCTGGTAATTCCTCCGCCTCCATAGACAACTCCTTTTTTAAATGAGTGTGGTTGGCTCCACGTTCAACCTGACATAACCCATAAATTGAAAGATGTCATTGTCTTTTGTATGACCCATAAATTAAAAAATGTGGTTGTCTTTTGAACCAATGGTCAAATAAGTCATATTTAAATTTAAAATGTTATTCTTGGTTTTAAAATTGAAAACATTTTCAAATACTTTTTATTTCATTTGTTAGATGATGTATTAAACAGAGAATATTTTCTTGAAATCAAATTGGTCCACTCATTTATTTAAAAATTAAAATTCCTTAAACCAATTCCAATATAAAACGCCTATAATGCAATAAAAAATAAAAATAAAATACTTAGCTTCATAAATCTATAATTCATTTTATATAAAATAAATTTAAATAACTATTAATTTATATATAATCAATTAAAGGATGAATAAAAGGCATCATAAATATGTAATTCACTTTATATAAAATAAATTTATATAACTATTAATTTATATATAGTAAATTAAATGATGAATAAAATGTAAGAAATGAAATGAATAAAGAATTTGTTTTTGTGTGTGGAAAAAGAAAATTTTCAAAAATAATAAATTGTATATACATGACTTTCCTCATTGTCTTAATGTCATTATATGTTTTTTATTTGTATGATGGTTTGACACTTGGTGTTCTCTGAACATCTTTATAGTTGAGTGTCTATGTTTTCATAGCTAGTTATCATGTTGGTTGTCTTCTTTTTGCAATTTAAGTGTATATATATTTTGATTTGTCCAAACGTTTCAAGTCAACTCACCACCTATCATCAAGGATAGAATAAAATCCTGATGAATAAGAAAAGGAGTGCTTGGAGGTTTATATATATATGATAGGTGTCAAAATCTGTAATGTGAATGTTAATTATAACGTTCCAATTTTAATCTAAAGAGATTTTTAACCTAGAGAGTATAAATATAAAGTGATAAATTAAGAAGATTGTATTTATATTTATTTATTAAATATCTCCTTATTTTATCGATTTATATTTATATTCTTTAGGTCAAAAGTCCATTTTCAATAAAATTATAAGGTTACAGCTATTGTTTACATTACCATTTTTTACAATTATCATATCTATATAATCTTTCAGGAATTCTTTTTTCAATTCATCAAGATTTTCATATGTCCATGATGATAGGTGGTGAGTCCATCTAAAAATTTGTACAAATCAAAATCTATACACAATTAAACTGTAACAACTCTGGGTTAAAAGTTCATGTAATAAAGGTTAATAAAGGTGAAATAAGACCAAGGTCATGGGACACATATTCCAAGATGAATGTTGGGGAAAGCACTATAGTAGGCATCACTTTCAGTTTATTAATGGCTAAGGAAATTGGGTAAGTCATTGGCAAAGGAAAAGAGGCACTAATTGGCATTTTATTTATGAAAATAAAGGGAAATATGAGAAAAGGGAGGTGAAGAGACAAATTTCATGAGAGGGAAATTAGAAGGAAATTAATGAAAGTGAAGAAAATAAGGGCATCGATAATAAAAATGCATCAGATAAATAGTTCACAATTTTTTGTCAATTTTAGCTTGGATCAAGTGAGAAATATAGAGAAGATCATGAAGAGGATAAATCAAGCAAGAAAACAAAAAAAGCAAAAGTAAAAGCAAAGAGAGAAAGGGGAAGAAAGGAAAAGTTTGGATCAACAGCTTCAGCAGGAGGATTTTGTAGGTAACGAGTTTCATGTGTGATTACCTATCTGAGGTGTGAATGCATGGTACATGCATTTGTTTATTTAGTTCAATTGTTGTCATTGGCATGGGATTTTTTGAGTGAGACAGTGGTTTCATCCTTGCCTTGCCACTTCCTAGATAGTCATGGTGTGATGGGATCCATTTCCGATTGAGCTTTGGATTGCTGGAAGGTTTTGGATTCAGGTGAGGTGATCTCAAGAAAAATCCGAAGGGTTGGGGGAGGAGATGGTTTTCTCTGGGAAGCTCTCGACAGGTGGGTTGAGCTAACAAAATTCCTCAAGGGATGGTGAAGGAATTCTGAGGCATCCAAGCCTGTTTTTTCTTTGTGATCTCTTGACCGATTTTGACGAGATCACGGTAGTTTAAGGGTGGAGGTTGTTTAACCTTTGGATTCCCTTGATTTTTTATGTCTTGGTTTACCCCATGAGATCCCACATTCATGCTTGGAATATGGCACGGGGGTGATTGGATGAAATAAATATTTGGTTCAACTCAATCTATGGTCGGGTGGTATGTGGAAGTCCCTGACTTGGCTAAATTTTGCATAAGTTAATAAGAACCATTTTTATAGTGTACTTTATGATCATTTGTACTTGATATTATGTGGCTTTTATGGTTGTTCTGTCATGGTTAATATTTTGGTTATATGTTGGTTATAAGCATGATTTATGTTGTGTATCATTTAAGGCTCCTATCATGAATTACTTAGTTATTGCTTAGTTGATGAATGTATGGACTAATAAGTGTTGTTGCAACTATTTGAAGAGGGAATAGAGCCTTCTTGGTGATTCTCAGTTGGATCTCAAACCAATATGATTAGATATGGATTCATGACCTATAGCTTACATATTTTCCATGTGTTTAATGAAATGACTGTTATGGACTAGGGATGTCTTGGGCTAGTCCTTATTCAAGTTTTGTATGAAAATATTTTTAATTATGTCATTTATCATTCTAAGAATTTACGAGAAATTTTGGGTAGTGGTTTAGAGGTTTTCTTGAAAAAGTGGCTCATATCTCGGGACCGCACCATATGAACTGGATGCTTTGGGCTATAACCACACTCAAGCAGTGTTGTGCATGTGTTTGGAGGCCTATAACTTCACCCAGGCCTTGTCATGCATAAATTTGTGGAATTAGGGCAGTAAAAAGAGCCTCAATTTAGGGTTTGGTCACTTGGGGTGGTCCTTTGGCCCTTGAGTGTCCTATAGCCCTGAGGCATGTCAAGTTGTGATCAATATGTGTTTACTTTTTTAGCACCACTTCCATAACTGGAGCTTGGAGGGCGAGTCATGTCATAGTAGAAATCTGCTTCACATTTACCCAGAGGGCTTGTAAAAGCGAGTAAATGTGGGAAGGGGCATATTACATAAACTCCTAAAAAGAGACAACCAACATCTCCATATCTTGTATACAATGAAGAGGGGTGACAATTTTTAGTTTGTGTTCAAATTATTTCAGTTTTTGTTTCCTTATCCTACCAGGAATTATTTCAAATTAGCCTCCTTGCATGGTTCAAACTTTATAGCGATAAATATAACTGCTTATCTCACTAGTTATAAGATCCCCAATTATTCAACTTGCCACTCCAATTCATTTCTGTTTTAGGTAAGTTTACTATGGCCTTTCCTAACACATATTTCATTTTATAACTTTTGTGTGGAGGCTTCTTTGATTTCAAAGTTAGAGAAGTCCCATGTCTGTGCACATCCTCATTATCTTTCCTTGGCTAATTTCCCCCTCAACATGTCATTCCTTCTCCCCTTTCACTTTATTACCCTTAAAATTAAAAGTCCAATTATAAAAATTGCAGATGCAAGAACAATGCTAACTCAATGCATGTATGTTAAGTCTGAAACCAAGAGTTTCAAATATGTACCTTGAGAGATGTAGTAAAAAAAATAAATATTCAATTTCATTCAAAATCAATAAAATTATTTTTAAAAAAAATAAAAAATAAAATAAATATAAATTCAAAAACTATTTTATAGTTTTTGAAAAATTACTAATAAGTTATTAATATTATAAATTTTGAGATTTATTAATTTTCTTATTATTAGGCCACAGTAGTACCCAATGATCTTAAGGCTCGAGATAATGGTAAAAAGCTCTACAATACATTTTCTCATGCATTCCATATTGGTGGGTATAAACAATGAAGCGGTAAATTTTATTATGAAGGTTTCTGAGAAGGAAACTAGCTCTACATTGATGCATCGTTGTAGGTCATGGCCTTCACCACTCAAGATGAATGCTCAGGTGAAATCGAGAATGAGAGTTTAGTCCATTTCAATCAGCTCCTTCGCCCATCTCCTTCCTTGACTAGTCCCATATTTCCATTGTTTTTCCTTATGGTTGACCATTTTTTCAATTCCAAGGTTGATGATATATCTATACTAATGATTCTTTTACACCATTGATCTCTACTTACTCAACCATTAACTATCCTTTATTGTAGTCAAGAAACCAAGGGGTGAAATTTCAGTGTTGGTTTTCATCTTTGGGTTTATTGACACATGAGGTCTCTTTTCAAGGGTTCCTTCTTTGGGATTTGCATTTTTTAAGCAAGGAAATATGCCCCAAAATTGCTAAAGTTTGAGGGTCTAGTTAGGAAATGGCTGGAAAGCCCTCAATCATTACCAGCAAGGGGTTGTAGTTTCTCCAAGAGAATTTAGGGCACATACTCTTATTGATGTGTTTTCATGTCACACATCAAATAGAGTGATCCTAAAACAAGAATATTACAAAGTAAATTTGAATATGCAGTAATGTGTGTGTGTGTGTGTGTGTGTGTGTGTGTGCGTGTGTGTGTGCCATGTATGTGTGTGTGTGTGTGTGTAGAGAGAGAGAGAGATAATGAAATAATTTTTGAATGATTCATTTTTACAATAAAGGCCCTAGCTTAAAAATAGTCTTGGGTGCCTTTTCACGAGGTCCCATGATACTTAATCATTTCCTCTTTACATAATTAATATATTTACATAATTTATATATTTACTTTATTATTTGTATACATAATATTTCCTTCCCCTCAAAAGAAATTCTTTGTCCTCAAAGCATAGGTAATGATGGATGTTGTTTATGAAAATATTTTATTTTCCACGAGGCTTCCTCTTTCGGTAGGTTCTTCCACTTAATAAGATATTATTTAATTACTGATTATTGTAATTCCTTTTTTATAGTAGTAATGATCCCATCTAGTTCTAAAATGATCTTCTCTTCACCATCTAATGTGGGGAGTGTCGTTCGTGTTTCTTGGACTTACCTAGTACCCTTTTTAGGCAAGATACATGGAAAACATTGTGAATGTGGATTTTATCAGGAAGGCTCAAGTTGTAGGCTACTTGGTTGATCTTCCAAAAATATATTTTTTCCAAAATAAGGCTTCAGTAGTTTTCTACTTTTGAAAATATATTGTTTCAATTTGGCTAGAGTGTGCATAATGGCAAGCATTTCCTTATCATACGTAAATTTTAGGCATTCTCTTTTATTGAGCTTCCAATTTCCAAATCCTGTAGGATTTCCACATTGCATCAACATTGTCCCTATTCTAAAACCTATAGTGTCACAGCCAATTACAAAAGGTTTTGAAAAAATTAAAGATTCTAGTACAGGTGTAGTGGACATAATTTCCTTTAAGGTTTTGAAACATCTTTATACCTTTCCATCCCATTGGAAATGAGCTCTTCTTTAAAAAATTTGTTAGGGGTATGGTTACATGAGCATAGATTTGAATAAAACTTCATTAATATCTTGTTAACCCTATAAATCCTCTTAATTTATAAATGTTAGTTGGTCTAGGACAATGTGTGATTGCTTTAATCCTATTGGGATCTACCATCACTCCTTCCTATGATATCACATGTCCCAGATACTCTACTTCTTCCTTTCCAAATGTACATTTTGGCATCTTTACATAGAATTGGTTTTTTCTAAAAGAGAGAGAACTTGCTCCAAGTGTTTGATATGCTCATCCCATGTTTTATTATATTTAAGAATGTTTTCGAAAGAATACTAACACAAATTTTCTTAGATAGGATTGAAATACTTCATTTATAGTTTACAGGAAAATGGTGAGAGCATTGGTTAATCCAAATGACATAACTTTGAACTCCTAGTGCCCTTCATGAGTTTGAAAAATAGTTTTGGACACATATCCTTATCTCAAATCCAATTTAGAAAAAAAATTGGCTCCAAGTAGTTCATCCAACATTTTGTTTATAAAGGGAGTAGGAAATTTGTATGTTATTGTTATCTTATTCAATACTTTGTAATTAATGCATAACTTGAAAGATTCATCCTCCTTTCGAACAAGGCTTAAGGGGCGGCATAAAGACTTCTACTTTTTGTAATGTTATTGCACTTTAGTAGGTTTTGGACTATCCTTTCACTTTATATTTTCTAATGATGGGGATGCTGATGTAGTTTGATGTCGACAAGATTCAATCTTGCTTTTACTTCGATGATATTCTCAATCTCTCATTCATTCGACATCTCTAGTGGTAAGTCTTGAAAAAAAATTGTGTTTTTAAATAAACTCTTGAATCTTAGGTGATTTTTCATTAACTAATTCCAAGGCCAACATTTATATTTGATGGCATTGTATTATATATTTTAGTGCTCCTTTTTCAACCAAATTCATCATCTAATGGGACGACACAATTTAATTTTGAGGTGTTCAAAAACCATATAATTTATATTTCTCTCCTTGACATATAATCTTTATAAAGTGTTTTTAATGGATGACAGGGTAAGTGTCTAATGTCTATAGCCATTGAACACATAAGACCACATTTACTCCTCCAAGAGGTATGATGTAAACTGGGATTCTAAATTGAAATCTTGAATCTATAATTTGACTTTATGGAATTTTCCAACTCCTTCAATTTTATTCCCATCTACTACCATAACTTTAATATTAGGCAGTAGGTATGCAAAATGAATCAATTTTTTTGCAAGACTCATATCAACGAAAATTATGTGTGCTTCATGTATTTATTAGGACCATTATGTTGTTATTTTTTATATGTCCCTTTAACTTTAATGTTTGGGGCTAGGTTATTTCTGTCATGGATGATAGAGATACTTGTAGAGCATACTCATTTTCTGAATCTAGAGAAAATTGTTGAGGATACTCAGCTTCTTCTACGATCGATTATTCACTATCTATATCATATTTTGATTCACATTTATATAAATTCTTGGTGTTATTCTCTTTTAAACATGTATGCCTAGTGTCCTATTTTACACCACAATATTTACATTTTCCTTATTTTATTCCTTGGACTTCTAAATTAGGGTGTCCTTATTCTCTTAAATGCAGTGGAATGTACCTTGTATTTTTAATTTTAGTATTTTATGGAATCCTTTGCCTTGAGTTGAATTTATCTTATCATTGTAGTGACAATATTTCCAACTTCTTTTATATGGATTTTACTTTGTGGATTGCATTTTCCATAGTGGTAATATCATGTATATTTAGCTTATTCTAGATATTTTCTTTTAATCCAATGATACAAGATCGAACCAAATGTTCTACTAATATTCCAGGCACTCTTATAACCAGTTCTTCCCATTCACATTTAATTTCATCCACATTTCCTCATTGTTATAACTTGGTGAGTTTTGTGCAAAAATATTCTTCTTTGATACCATAAATTTGTTAAAAGAAATAATCTTTAAACTTGTTCCAACATATTCTGTATGTTTATTTTTTCCACCACATGTACCAATAATATGTGCCTCCTTCCAATTGCATGGATACATATATGATATTTTCATAATCGTTATAAATGTCATATTTCTCATAATATTCTTCTTCTTTGTTGAACAAGGACACACCTTGTTTTTAATTCTTAACGGGTTTCGATAATTCCATTTTCACTTAGGGAGGAATAAAATTGGTTGGTTATATGGTGGGTATTGTTTTTGGACTATTAAGACATCATTAGGGGAATTTTGAGATCTAAAATGGGCATCCTAAGAAAAATGTACAACCAAAATAAAATTTATAAGAACCAATAGGATTCAAGATGATGATGTCAACCATGGAGGATGATTCACCATTTTTTAAGTAAAAGAGTAAAAATATTAAAAAAATAATAAAATAATGAAACTACCTTTTCAACTCGTATTTTCAACTTATCTCCCAAATTTTTTACTAAAATTTAGAGTGGGAGTACTTGTTGGATGCAAAATTTAATTCCTCATCCAAGGAGTACCCATGTTGCATACTTCTGATGGACCCTGCTACATGAAAAATGTGAAATACATTAAAACACTTGATTGCAATCACATTTTTCATGTATTTCTCATTTTTTCGTGTAGATGGGTTGATTGAAAGTATGCAACATGGGTAATCCTTGTATGAGGAATTAAATTTTGCATCCAATGAGTAATCCTGCTCGAAATTTGAGTAAAACATTTGGGAGATAGGTTGAAAATACAAGTTGAAAAAGTAGTTTTTTATTTTTTCCCTCTAAAATTTGATGATGTAATCAAATCTTATTTTATTATTTCCACTATAATTTTATAATTTCCTTAGGAGACCCATTTTAGACCTCAAAATTCCCCTAATGAATTAGGTATATTTAACTATGGATTCAAGGTATGAGGCAGATTTTGAGGCAAATTTATTTGTGGGTTTGATATGTGCACGATTCTAGGTGAGTTGGATGTTTCTGAAGCATTATGTTCTAGATTAGATGTGTTTCGCACCAGGAAAAATTTTGTAAGATATTTTCTAATGAGGTGAAATTTTGTTGTGATTCAACATGATTTTTTCTAACCAATAGTTTTAGCTTTGTTTGATCTTTTCGTATGGCATTGTGATTTTGATTCATATATGCTTCTAATTATGCATGCTTCTCCCTTAATTCCTTCTTGATTGCATCATGTCGTTCATTCACCTTATACAACTTCATACTAAACTCACTCATAGTAATTTTGTTAGTGACCAGAGGTAATTTTTTTATCTATCTTGACTTCTTTGAGATATATATATATATATATATATATAATACAAACACACACACTAGCTTATTAATTTTAATATAATTATCCTAATTATAATAACTAACTTAGAATACTTATATTATACTAGTAATAATAATATATTATATGTTATGCAATGAGCTCACAAAGCAGAAGAAAAGATAGATCAATGACATAAAAATTATCCTCTTCGAGGGGGAAACCTCCTTTACATTACATAAATAAAAAATTCTTGGATGATACAAATGATAAGACCTCCTTGGTATATATAGGAGTCTAAGAGGGCATAATATAATCAGAGCCTACATAACAATAATAATGTAAGGGCACAACAATAACAATATGGGGGATACATGGGAACAACAATAACATTAGGGGGCTACACTAACAATAACAATAAAGGGGATACACTAATATTATAGGGACTTAACATGCCCCTCTCATTCAAAGAAGTGTTTCCCTAAACGCTTGAGCAGTTATGAATGTTTCTGTATAAAATTCCCATCCTTCCATGTGGAATCTTCAGCAGGTAAATTTTTCCACTTAATGAGATAATCTAAAATTTTGAACAACATCTGGTTGGGTTGATACAGCACTACTGAAAGAGAGTTGTAGGTGTCACCTACAACCAAGAATGGATGGAAGATTCTGACAGTAATTATAGGACTTGAAAAATATAGTTGGATTAAGAAAAGTTGGATGTGGAATAGAAGATCAATTTCCGATGAAGAGAAGGATGAATTGACTGATATGGTTCGTGAAGGAAAGTGATGGGTGGTCGATTCCCTATGAAGAAAACCTAGAAGATGAATCATCCATAATGATGAGGATAAAATTTATGACATCGTTAATAAATAACTTGAAATCAAGTCCCTAGTTAAGAGGGAGCTTGGACAAGTCCCTAGATCAGAGGGAGATTGGTTGTATTCCTTTTATAGGAATAATTATATCTTACCTAGTTGAGAGGGATAGATAAACACATAATTATTGCCTTCATATTGTGAATAAATAATGGAGGATTGGGTAAGCATATGAGGTTGATTCCAATACGCTTTGAGGATGTGTTAGGTCATCCAAGATGTAAGAGTAGTCGAATAGGAAATTCCTTGAGGATGTGTTACTCCAAGATAGGAATTGTCCTAAAAGGACATACCTATGAACACCTAGGTGGGGTATGTGCCTTGAGATACAATGATGATGGTGTCTATTAGTCATTGGTCTCGCTGACATTGTGCTCTGATATTGTGGAGAGATAGAATTGTTAGTAAATTCCTTGCTATGTGACAATGTTGGTTTGTATGATGAGATGCTCTGGTATAAGCTGATAAGATAGATTATGAGAGGGCTTACCAATCTGACTCTTCTTATGAGAATTATTCAGTTTGAGAATGTCCAAGTACCCTGTATGGATTATGAATACCTCCCTAGTTAAGAGGGACTATTGAAATATGTAACTAGGTTTAGTCTTCATAATGACATATGTAATTATGATTTTATGTATCTGATATAAAAATAAATAAATAAATAAATCCAATCATTATTGATTTTCTTGTGGCATAGGTTTCATGTTCAAGGGAAATTTATTTTTAGGTCAAGCAACCATTGAGTGCTTCTAGGGATTTTCATTTAGTCTACAAGTCAATTGAGTCATTTTCATGTATTAAAGACCCATTAGGGTATGTTACATATTGTAAATAAAATTTATGTGAGTCAAAAATATATTCAAAGACCCTCCAAGACCTCATCAAACTAGTAGCAAAAATTCAACCTACATGAAATAGCAATCAAACCTCATGAAGGGCCATTCGACCACCTTGTGAAGCCTATATATAAGAGACTTTGACCTCACTTGAAAAACTCTCACTCAACACAATAAATTTGATCAAGGAAGAGAAGGAGAGCGAAGAAGAGGAGGACTTTTTGAATATTCTTTTGGGCTATATTCTCCTCACATGTGAAAATATTAGGATAACCTTAATATAGAAAAGTTAAAGTATTTTTAAGTTGCTAGGAAATTCGAAGTGTGGGAAAGTTTTTGGGCAAATCGAAGCATCAGAAAGTTGTTACTAAAGTCAAAGTGTTGGAAATTTTTTGGGCAAGTCGAAGTGCTAGAAATTTGTTGGGAAAGCTGAAGTGTTGGAAAGTTGTTGGGCAAGTCGAAGTGAAGAAAAGTTGTTCAGAAAGTCGAAGTGTAGAAAATTTGTTGGGAAATTCAAAGTGCTGGAAAGTTGTTGGGGGTCGAAGTTGTAGGAAGTTACTAGGTTGAAGTAGAAGGAAGTTTCTGGAAGTTGCTATGTCAAAAGGTAGCTGGAAGAAATTTCATTAAGAAGAATTTTGACTTGGTCCTAGAGGGATATTTGACAAGGGTCTCAAGTCTTGGAATTTGTCATTTAAAGTTCTATAAGAAGAGAAGAATTATTGTGGGTTTTCCTCTCAAGATGAGAGGTTTTGGCCCTAGCTAATAACCTATGTCGTGTGTCCTCTTGTCTCACTTTGTTTATTGTTTTTGGTAGTTGTTTGATGATAATAAAACCAATTTTAATGAAGTGAAATAATAAGCTAATCAAGTTAAGTAAAATACATCGCAAGCATTTATCATAGTAAGATAAATCACCTAATCTAGTTGCCATATATTTCTCAACACTTTCTTAAGGGAGCTCTCCCCTACAAATTTTTTTGGAAGTGATATTGAGTTTTTGATACATAATTCGACACTAGACATTAATCCATTAACCATTCATTCATTATTGTATCTCGTGAATTTTGTACCCATTAGCCTAAATTATCACTAGAATGTTACCATTAGGAAGAAGTAGATGGGTAAGCACATAAATATTTCACTAGGGGGTCCTAATCTTTCTGGCATGCCATTAAATTTTCTGGATGATTTGGACTTGTATATCTCCTTTTCTCAGGGATTTTGTATCATGATCTCTTACAGTTTCTTCCCCCAACAAAACCATACCCCCATGAATATTTTGTAATTTAACATCTATGTTTTTGGGAATGCCCCTAAGTGGAATTCCCTGCATCATTTTTTCAGAGTACACAGACCATCAAACATTATTATACAAGAGACTATGGTGATGGGGGTGAAGGTTAGGCCATATTTTTGGAAATTGTGTCTAGGGTTGAAGCTTTGTTCGATGAATGTACTAGGTCTATCAGGGGGTTTGGTTATTATGTGGGATCCCTGGGTTGTTAAATTTATGTCTTTTAAAAATTTTGAAGGTATTTTTCTCTCGAGTTTTACTAGGGGATCAATGTTATGTTTCCACATTTTGATGCAGAAGCATTTAGGCTCAGAAATTTCTGTGTATTTTATTAGACATAGATATCTTGTGTTTTTAAGGAATTTGGGTTCACTAATGTAATTATTAATGTTTTGAGTGATTTTAAATAGGAATTAATTAATTATTGAGAGAAATTTGCAAACGTTCCCGAATAATTCGAGAACATGAGAGAAGTAGGATAGTTGAGATTCCATAGGGAATGAGAGATTGAAAATTAATTGTAAATCTTAAGTTAGAATTGGTTTCATGATTTTATGGGTCTGAAAGGATTTTTAGGGATAAAGGATAGATTTTAGGACTAGGAGGATTCTTAGGAATTTGTTGAGTAAGCTTGGATTTAAACCAAAATTGGTTATAGAGTCCACTTGTATAAATTATAAGCCTCAAGGCATAGAAAAATAGTGGCAGAGGAGAGATTCAGGTTTTAGACAAACAGGGATTTGTTATTGTAAGCCTACAGGAAAATTTGATATAAAGGCCACTGATTAGAATATCAGGCCAGAGAAGAAGAAATCTTTGTAAATTGTTTGGTTGTATATATACAAAGAAAATTTGATTCTAAAGTGGGTGATTATATATTCATTAATTGATTGAATTATAGAGAAATGATCTGAGCTTATGAACAGGTGCGTGATAAAACTCTGCAATAGGGGTTTGATATGGTGGTTCTGCATACAATTGAGAAATTTGATGTAGATGCCGAGACAGGGTATAATGTCAATATTATGACTTGAGACGAAGTACATAAAGGATTTGCATATACATTTGAGAAGACTGGATGGGTTTGCGTGTGTTAATTTCAGTCATCGATCACTGAAAGGATCGATGACACAGAAGAGAAAATGATTTTTTTTCAATTCTGTTTTTTGGATACATTGGACCATATGTATCAAAAATGCATCCAATTGAATAGTGAATTCGGATCAATACCATAATGGAGATTTAATTACAGTCGTCATTTAAAAGTATAACAGAAAAGTAATTTCTGTTTTCTGAAATTACATTGGTGTGTTCGCTTTGGAATCCAATCCACATCAAAGAAGAGAATGATTGTGCGTTGAATGAAGAAATCGATATTAAGTGAAATAACAAGTGAAACAAGAATTTATGGCTCGGAGGAATGAGAAGCGGTTTTGAAAACCACTAAGAGTTTTCGCATCGCTTTGAAAAGGGTAAGTGGTAAAGGTTGAAAGCACGCGATACCATTTAGAGTGTGACACGTCACAACTCAAAATCGGCCATTTTGCATAGGTTTAAAAACGTTAAATGACAAGCAAGTTTATTTGTGATTTTCATCGAATGTATGAGTGATTAAGATCGACAGTGTAAAGGTATGTTGAAATGCGATGAAGTGATAACCATGGGATGAGAGTTGAAGTCAATGGCGGAGATTGAATGTTGAATGAGCATTGATATATGTGCAATGCATGGAATTAGAAGAATGGTAAGTTATAAATATTTTATGATTTATGTTAAGATTATAAAATATGTTTTGAGGTTAACGAAATTCTGCAAGGATATGCGAAGTATTGTGGCATGGTTTATAAAGGTTATGTTTAAATTCTATTATATTTCTATTGTAATAGAAATGAAAGACAGAAAGGGTTCAGCACAAGTGTAATAAAACTTTGGATAAAGTAAGGCATGTCAATTGTCGCTAATGAGTGAGTTGGGTATGTCGTGGGTCCAAAGATTTGCTTTATTGACATTTTGGGTTTTTAAAACAAAGTTGAAATCGTAAAAATATGAGTTTCCATGAATTGTGTTTTATTATGGTTTATAACCATAGGTTATGAAAAGGGGAACAACTTCCGCTAATGAGGTTACCTCTGTCTGAGGTCTATTTGGGGTCTGTAATTTAGAAATGCATTTATATGTGTAGATGTGGGTTTTCAAAGCTTTGGCTGCATCACATTTAAATGTTTATGCTCCATATGGCTCCAAACAGGAGTTATGGAATCGACTGGATTGTTGTGGTCTATTAAAGATTGGTTCTCTTATCTTGGATGGTGATTTTAATCTAACTGTGGCCACGAAGGATATTTTGGGATCAAAATGAAAATTAGATCATCTAGGGGGTTTCCTTAAGGAATTATTTGGGATGAACCACCTTGTGGATATTATGTTTGACCCTTTTATTCCGACTTGGAGGAATGGTCGTCTTGGCATCGATGGGATTGCAAAGAGACTGGATCGTTTCTTAGTTCATGAAAACCTGGTGAAGCGGCTAGGTTTAATGCGTTCTTGGGTTGTCCTATCAATGATGTCTAATCATGATCCAATTATTCTCGAATGGTTTGGGTAATGTGGCTAGAAAGGATTTCCATTTAAATTCAACCATTCTTGGTTAAATGACAGTGATTTCGAGAATTTTTTTAGAAAACATGGTAAAGGGGGTTCATAAAAAGGATACATTAGTAATATGGATGTGTTGAGTCGAAAATTAACTTAACTAAAGAAGGTGGTTCGGTGTTGGGAAAGAGAAAAATAGAGGAATAATATTAAAGAATTGATTGACATTGACAAACAACTATCCGTGATATCTAATCCATATGTTCTAGGTTTCTTCACTGATGCTCAGAAGAAATTGGCCTTAGATATTGAAGGGATAAAGCGACTGATTTTAAAGAAACAAGAGGAGGAATGAAGGCTAAAAATCCATGATATTTATATTGTCACGAGAAATAAAAACATTAAATTTTTTCACAACTTTACTTCACAAAGGAGAAGAGAGAACATTATTTGGGATATGAATGATGTCAATGGTAAGAGAATTTCCTCACTAAAGGATTTGCATAAGGAGACTGTTCGTTTTTTTGGAAATCTATATTATCCGAGGGATAATGTGGACATCGATAATCAGTTGAGGGTCGTTCAAACATATCCAAAAAATTTTAATGAATAAGACATTGTTATTATTGGGTGGTCGATCACATATAATGAAATGGTATATGTTTTAAATTCATTTTCCAAGGGAAAGAGTCTTAGTCCAGATGGGTGGTCTATGGAATTATTTCTTCATTTATTAGACATCATGGGGCTTGTTAGTCTCCTGTATTCTACAATATCACTAGATGATTATGGATTTTCTACAGTCCGTTGAAAATAATATTCCCTGAAATATCATTTATTTTCATAAATCTAACTACCTTCATTATTCTCCATCTAACCTATTCACTATTTCTCACATTTCCTATTCATATCACTCTCTTACTCTAAAATTCCATGTTTTGACCTTAATCCCTCAATTTTACCCCTTCCCTTATCCAAAACCCCACTCCCATTGCTAAAAAAACCCATTTTTATCCTCCCCTTCATTCATTTCCCTGCTTCCATCAAAAAAATGTAAAAAACCCTTTTTACATTGTTTTAAAACTAAATTTTATTTATTTTTCAGGCCCCACTATTTTATTTTAAATACCCGACCACGTTATATTAACCTCCCTACACCATTTTCCGTTTAAAGCCCCCACTTTAAACCTTTACCCCACTCTCACATAACCCTGGCCCCATCATGTTTTAAGCGCCTCCGCTTAATATACCCCGGGCCCCGCTTTGATTTAACCCGCCACATCATTTCAAGACCCGACCCCACCTTCTTAATTAACCCATGCTCCATCAGATCCCGATCACCATCAGATCTTCGCTCTTTGATCCAACGGTCCCCAGCCCATATCGCACTCCCAACTGCCCACTGTTTACAACACCCCAGATCTTGCGAAATAGGTGGTATTCGCACCCCCTCCATCCGCCAGGCATCGCTCCTACGTCTTATCGCATGCCCTCTGCCCAATACTACTAACTTCTTCTGCCCTGTGTGATAAACTGCCCACCGCTCTCACGCCATAAGCCTAAAACTGCTAGTCCATTTGAAAAACATTCAAACCCTGTATCATCGTGATAACCCCTGGAACCCTATAAACACCCCCTACAACATTATTGAAGGCACGTAAGGCCATAACCACACGCAAAGACCAAAAAAACCTTCAAATACCTAGACTCTGTCCATATTTTTTCTGCTGCCTCCAGGTCATATCATTTCCCCGCAGAAGTCCACCGTGCAGTTTTTTAATTAATGAATTGTTTTTAATTGTACAGGTGGTCGAGGTATAAGAAAATTCCTAATTCGCATCTCTACGTCCGAATTTTTTTTTAAATAAGCTCTCTGGGTGACGACCCTGAGCCTTATTTATCAGAGAACCAAGAGCGCAAGATTAATTCGAGAAACAGCAATGGATCATGACCATTGATGATCATTCAATCGCTCTAGAGGCAGAAAGTTTTCTTCAAGTGGCAGGGTAAAGAAATAAAAGAGTTTTACAGTAGCAGCGCAGGTAGAGATGAAGAAAAATTTAAAGAACACAGTTAAAGAACAGTAACAGTTAAAATTTTCATCGTGACAGTGAATTTGAAAGGAATAAAAGATCAATCAAGTGTCAAAAGAAAAAGAAAATGTTAAGAGACTGAGTCAAAAAATGAAGGAAAGATATGGAAGCAGATCAAACAGTGGTTTAAAGAGGAGATTTTGATAACAGCAAAGGCAGTAAAGGATTAAAAAAAGACAAATCATAGTTTAAAGGACAAATTAAATGTTAAAGGACAAGTCAAAAGAAAAACAACATAGGAGGACAGATCTGAATGACAAAGAAAATCATTATTTACTTCTTCCAATTCATTTTGGCCACCTACAGCCACATTTTGGTTTAAGACAAGCTACCTCAGTTAATGTTTTCCGTCAGCGATATTTTAAGTAGCTCAACAGTTATTATAAAAGTTAATGAAAAGCCAAAAAGTCAAAAATAGTAGTTGAGTTAAAATTTATTGTCACAGCAAGTTAGTCAGTGATATTTTTCCTTGGGCCTTACATGGTCTCAAAGGTTAAGATTACATTTACCCTGTAATAACTACCATCTAAAACCCTAGATTAGGATCACCTCCTCAGTTGCAGTTAAATACCGCATGTATTGTTCATTGTTGGTTGGTTGGTTGGTTGGTTAGTTGGTTGTTGGGTTGATTGCTAGGCTGGATTTTGATCAGACTCTGAGTTGCAGAGATTGTTGCACTGGAGTATTGTAACTATTTTGAACATCAGTAACACAAGCACGTTCACAGGATTCTTGAGCTATGTTAATGGTGATGTTATCCCTCTTTGTCATTGTTTCTCCTTTGTTTACCATATTGTCCATCAATTTCTCCGATAAAAGAATAGAAATTATAGATTGTGATATGTTGTTTGGGCACCTTAACTCTGTCTGTTTCCATTATATTTATGTTTTATTCTGCAAGATCTAATTAAATAATTTAGGGGTGTCCTGCTCTTTAGTTCCACCTAGCTTGTTTCCTGGAGGTTTTCTTAGGAAAGTAAGTGATTAAAGAATTCAAGGGTGTCCTACTCTTTAGTATTACTGGACTATTATCTTAAAGGTCTTCTTTGAAGTTTGATTAAAGAATTCAGGGGTGTCCTACTCTTTAATTTCACTTAACTGTTATCTTGAATGTTTTCTTTATCTGAAAGTAATAGCTAGAGAATTCAGGGGTGTCCTTCTCTCTAGGATTTTTGGATTGTTGTCTTAAAGGTTTTCTTAGTAGAGTTTTAGCTAAAGAATTCAAGGGTGTCCTGCTCTTTAGTTCCTCTTGAAACTGTTACCTTAAAAGGCTTTTCTTGTTGAAGTATAGTTAAAGGATTCTTAATTTCCCTTTAGTTTTACTGAATTCACAACTTACTATCATTTCATATTTCATCTAAACTAAAATGCTCCACTTGATATAGTTAAATTTCCCTATGAAAACCCTTGCAGATTTGATGCACAATTAAAACCTTTTATGACTCCATAACCCAATGGTTTAATGCTTCTCACTATCTATCTATTTAATTGAAACAATCAATCAAGTAATCAAACAAAAAAAAAAAATCCCAGAACTTCATAACTAGCCTAAAATTAGAAAACATAAACATAAAGATAAATCACCTAAATCATAAACATAGAGAGAGCCCTCTCTGAGCCCAGGAAGGCTAGGTCCTTGGACTCCAAAGCGGTCTAATGTGGTTCCCTACATATTTTTTTTTCCAATCTTGCAAATCACATGGCTCAAACATAGTGGCAACCATACTAGGGAATTGAGTTATTAAATATCTTAATATTTCCTCAAGAACTCAGAAAACCTCATTCAAATTTAGATGAATCAAGTTTTAGCCATGACTGGTATCTGGTTGTTGATGGTGGATAACAGCCAGCCTCAAGACAGTTAAAATCATCCACTTGGTGACTCCACTAGTTTTCAGTAGGCCTGCTGACTCCTCTAGTTTTCTACAGACTTAACTGGGAAATTATTGAGAATTTCTGATATCATTTAAACCTCAAATAGAACCTAGTTAAAATAATTTGTGAATAAATTATTTCTTTCATAGATTGGTTTGTTTTTCAAACGGTTATAAAACTCTCAACCTTTCTGAACCTTGGGTCCAAGTTCTGCCTTCTAGAAGAATCTGTACCAAATCCCATCCAGACCCAAACCCTCCTACAATAATTGACAATCTAGAGCACATCCTAAGGAAATCTCCTAGATCTAAAAATTCAGTTGTTGGCAGACCTATTCACAAAGCACAGTTCCCTACCTGAAAACCTTAAAGAATTGCAAAATATCCTATCTGGCTCACCCCTGGAACAAAGCTTGTCTAGGACTAGATCCCAAAGTTGGATAACCCAGATAACCTTAGACCCATCCATCTTACAACAAAATCATGTTGTATTAACTTCAAACCCCATTCATACATCCATTGTTCACCTTCCTCCATTTAACCCTCCACCTCCTCTCATAAACCCTCCACTTGTTAACCCTCCTTTATTTCCCCAACTACCATCCATGGCAAGATGATATGCCCCAATAGTTCTATAATTGCCTTCAGTAGTTCTACCACATGACTATCTGTCCAATATTCCCTTATATGATGCAAATAGTTCTACAACTTCTCAACAACATGTGGATAGAATGAATGACTATTTTGACAGACAAGAGATATATGATGAAACTATTAAACTAAGAATGTTTGCTCAAATCTTAGGGGGAGAAGCAAGAAAATGGTTTAAAGGCCTAACCCCTAATAGTGTACATGACCTCCTTGCTTTTCACCAACTATTCTTAAAAAAATGGAAGTTAAGAAAAACCCTCTCCAAATCTTATCAGAATATGAAAACATCAAGAGAAACGTTGGAGAGGGTGTCCAAGAGTACTGCACTAGGTTTAATGGTGTATATAATGCCCTCCCTACCCACATGAAACCTCCACAAGGTCTAGCCTTACTGAAATTTCCAGATGGTTTTGACCCAGAAATGGCATACCAACTAAGAGAAAGAGACCCTCTTACATTAGAAGACATGCAGAGGGGTGCAGTAAGTGTAGAGGAAAATCTGATTGCCAAAAGATCTAGAATGAAAAATGAAAAGAGAGTCACATATAGGGAAGGGGCTGTAGCCTCCAAACCTGGTACTAAAATTGATAATATTGTTAGAACTATGGAAAGGATGATGGAGAGAATAAACATGAATGAGAGAGCTTACCCCAGAGAAAACCAAGCAGCTCCTCAAAACAGAAATCAAAACCAGAACCAAAAACATAAATTTAGAAGAAACCCCCCTCAAATAAGACAGAGAGGTCCTGACCAGCAAATCAGGCCTCCTTTCCAAGAAAACTATGTTGATGAGGATGAGGGGGTGATTGAAGAACTAGAACAAAGTCAAATCAATCTAATGGGAGTAAATAATGAGGACATTTTTTTCCTTACTGAGGAAGAGCAAGGCATGTTTTCCCCAACCCAAATTGAAGAAGAAAGCCTAGAATCTGAAGACTATAAAAAAGGCTTCGAAAATGCCATCATGGAAGTACATATGCAATATGACCTCAAAAGCAAGAAAACTCAAGACATTCCCAAGAGAAAGAACCCTGAAATTTCTGCTAGGAAAACCCCTGAAAATGATCCTAAAAAAACAGCAGAAAATTCAAACATAGTGGTTAAAAGTTCTGATAAAACTAAAAACAAAAACAGTGCAAAAAGTAGTCATTAGGGGAATTTTGAGGTCTAAAATGGACCTCCTAAGGAAAATGTACACTCAAAATTCATTTTATGAGAACCAATCACATTTTAGGGGATGACATCATCCCTAATGGTTGTGGTCACATTGCTTGAGTTAAAGGTACTTACCTGTCACATTCCCAATGGTGTATAAAAATTCATGGTTAACAATGGTAGTGCTCTAAGTACTTTTAAAGTCATAAAGTAAAGTACTCATAATAAATGTCATTTCACACTTTTTGAATAAAATATTATTATTGTCATTTCATTTTTTTTGAAAAAAACAATGCATATTCCTACACAATCTTCATGTATTTACACACTTTTTAATAAATATTATATTCGTATATTTTCATATATTTATATAGTATATTAATTACATGTTATTATATAATTTAAATAACATAATTTTTAATTAAGAGTATATTTTATAATTAAGAATTTATGAATTTATATTTATATTTTATTTTTAGTTATTTAAGTACAAAGGACAAATGCATTAGTTATGCAATGATAATGATTTTTTCTTGAAAAAATCATTCTTATTTATAGTCACATCAATACATTTTTTATTAAATTTATTTTGGTATGACTTTTGAATTGAATTTAACCATGGTTACATGGATTTTGGTGCGCAAAGTGAATTGCAAAATAATAAATATTATTTTATTGGTTTAGCTATTATTTTATTATTTCATTAGGAGGCGCATTTTAGACATCAAAATTCCCCTAATGACTAGTAAATCAACTAGTAGCTCTAATAAAACTGATTTAACTGATATCCCCAAAACAAATTAGTAACCTGAAATTGCTGCAAAAATAGTGTTTGATAAAACTAATTTAAATCTGCCAAAAACACAGACATCATTCAGTATTGAGAATGAAATTTCCAAGATAAAAATCTCCATACCTCTTACTGAATTAGTTGGCCAAGATGTATATAGATCCCAAGTTTTGAAAGCTTTAAACATAGGAAAAAATATTGATACTGTAAACTCGAATGATGACAAACCTGAGCTTTTGTTTGGACCAGAAGTAGAAGGTAAATTCCAAGAAGGAGGGGTACCTCCATTTTATGTCAGCTTGAATATTCATGATAAAATCCTCCACAATGTCATATTAGATTCAGGAGCTTCTCATAACCTCATGCCAAAGGTAGTTATGGATAGACTGGACCTTGAGATAACTAGACGATACAAAGATTTATACTCTTTTGACTCCAGTAGAGTTAAATGTCTAGGCCTAATCCAAAAGCCTAGTAATGGATATTGTAGTGGCTGACATGCCTCCCAAATATGGCATGCTCCTATCACGCTCATGGGGAGTCAAACTTCAAGGCACCCTCCAAATGGGTATGACCTATGCTACCATACCAATCTTTAGCCAACCAAGAAGACTATGCAGGGAGACTCATATGAAATACATGGTCAACAGTCAATAAAAACCTGATAACTCCCCTCTCTATTCTGTCCATAGAGACCTTGATTCATTTATCCTTTACAATGATGAAAACATTAATGAACAAGTAGCAGTTGATGAAAAATTAGTGGAAGAAGAAAAGAAAAATAGGAAGAACAGTCAGAACAGTTAGACCAAATAGACAAAGAACAACATAATGGTAAACCTGAAATTGAACCTCTTTGGAGCATGAGCTTTGATGGTTCTTGTGGCAAAACTGGTTCAGGAGCAGATGTTTGGGTACATAACACTGAGAACAGCCATGCAGAGGGTCACTCATATAAGCTAAACTTTCAATGTACAAATAATATAGCAGAATATGAGGCACTCCTCCTAGAGCTACAATTACTCAGGAAATTAGGAGCCAAAAGGATCTCTGTCCATGGGGATTCAGAGCTAGTCATTACACAGATTAAGGAAGAATATTCAGCTAAACATCCTAGATTAAGAGCATATAGGAACGATGCCCTTGACCTCTTAAAAACATTCAAAGAATATGACCTTGCCTTCATTCCAAGAAATCAAAATATCCTTGCCAATGGACTATCATTTGCAGCCAGTGCTTGTCAAAAACCTCATCATAAAAAACAATACACAATACAAGTCAAATACAGACCAACAGTCCCTGATAATATAAAATATTGGCAAGTTTTTGAAGGTGACAAATAGATTGAATATTTCCTGCTGTCCAGAAATGAGTTTGAAATTCCAAATTCAGATTCAAATCATGAAGAGGATTGCTCTACTGAGGAACAAACATACAAAAAAGAGTCCCCTGATGATGTTGATATAAATCTGTTAGAAGAAGAACACCCACATAGGATGGAACTATGTGTAGATCCGGAAAAAGAAGAGTTTAAAGTGTTGTAGTTCAAAGATAATACATTGCCAAAAGGACTTGTCCCTCTTGAAGAACTTTTTGATTTTAATGATGTTTCTAAGAAGCCAAAGATGAAATCCACTGAGGCAAATGTAGAAGAGTGCAATATAGGCAGTGAGATAAAGCCCAAAATAATAAAACTATCAAAAACACTTCCAGCACATATAAAACAGAAATATATTGAGTTTTTCAAAGATTTTAGTGATGTGTTTGCTTGGAGCTATGAAGATTTGAAATCCTATGATACAGATATCATTCAGCACAATATTCCTCTCAAATAAAACCAAAAGCCCTTTAAACCGAAATTACGTAGAATAAATCTTGTCCAACTGCCACTGGTTGAGAAAGAAATAAATAAAATGTATGATGCTGGAATAATAGTCCCTCTCAGATACTCAGAATGGGTTTCAAATCTTGTATCTTTGAGGAAGAAGACAGGAGAAATTAGGCTCTACATAGACTTCAGAAATCTAAACAAAGCATCCCTAAAAGACAACTGTCCTTTACCAAAAATGGATCACATATTACAAAGGGTAGTAGGTTCCAAAATGATATCTCTGCTTGATGGCTTTTCATGGTACAATCAGGTGTTGGTACATCCAGATGATCAACACAAGATAGCTTTCACCACCCCTTGGGGCACCTTCATGTATTTTAAAATGCCTTTTGGGTTAATGAATGCTGGAGCTACTTTTAAAAGAGCAATGGATATTGCTTTCTCAAAAGAAATAGGTTTCTTCGTTGTGATATATCTTGATGACATCACAGTCTACTCCAAAACATATGAAGAACATCTAGCTCACTTAAGAAAGGTCTTTGAAAACTGAAGAAATTACGGTATGTATTTAAATCCCAAGAAAACTTTGTTTGACCTTCAAGAAGGGAAGCTTTTAGACCACATCATATCTGAAGGGGGGGATCAAGATTGACCCAAAGAGGATTGAAGGAATATTTCAAATCAATCATCCAAGGAATATCAAAGAGCTGCAATCTTTCATTGGAAAGATAAATTTCTTAAGAAGGTTCATACCAAACCTTGCAGAACTCCTAAGAAACATTACTAACATGCTCAAAAGGGAAATAGGAGTCAAATGTACCACAGAAGCAAAGAAATATTTTGATTTGGTGAAGAAATATCTTACCCAAATACCTATTCTAATCAGCCCTGACTTCACCAAAGATTTCTTCATTTTCTCCTTTGCATCAGAACACACAGTTGTTGTTGTCTTACTACAGAAAAACATAATGGGACAAGAGCAGCCTATAGCTTTCTTCAGCCAAGCACTAAGAGATGCACCTCTAAGATATAACATCATGGAAAAGCAAGCTTTTTATTTAATCAAAGCACTGAAGGATTTCAGAGTATACATCCTGCATTCACACATCATTGCATTTGTACCTCACACAGTGGTTAAAGACATCTTAACACAAGATCCTGATGGAAAAAGAGGTAAGTGGATTGTTGTTATCTTAGAATATGATCTGGAAATCAAGCCCACCAAGCTAATTAAAGGACAAGGACTGGCTAAACTCATGGCTGAAACATATTTTCAAGCACTGGACATCAATCTGATTGACTCATTGGATGAACAAGAGGACGTGACGACTCCACCTATTAAGGAAGCATTTCTGAACTCACCCTAGTATGTTGATATATTATATGTGCTTTTTAATCTTAATGTTCCTCCTGGTTTGTCCAAAACAAAGGCCAGATTCTTGAAGTTAAAGGCTGTAAATTTCTGCATTTTGGATAAAGTTTTATATTGGAAAAATTCTGGTGGTGTATTGCTTATTTGTTTACCTGAAGAAGAAGAAAATAAGATTATGCATGAATTTCATGAAGGAGAATGTGGAGGCCACCTCTATTTGAAAACCACTGTCAACAAAATCCTTAGAGTTGGTTTCTATTGGCCTACCCTCTTCCAAGACATCCACAAAAAAAGGTAATTTCCTGCCATAAATACCAAATCTTTGAGGGTAAAAGAAAACGGTTTCCTTTTCCATTACAGCCTATCTCTGTTGAAGCTCCTTTTCAACAATGGGGTCTAGATTTTATTGGAGAAATCCATCCTTCCTCCTCTGCTCAGCATAAATGAATCATCACTGCAACTGATTATTTTACAAAGTGGATAGAAGCCATTCCTTCTAGGACTGCCATAGACTCAGTAATTATCAGATTCCTTGAAAACAACATTTTATCTAGGTTTGGTTGTCCTAGGAAAATCATTATTGACAATGTTGCTGCTTTTAGATCCAAGAAAATGGTGGACTTTTGCCACAGATATCACATTACGTTGGTCCATTCTATAGTTTATTACCCTCAAGATAATGGGTTGGTTGAATCCTCAAACGAGATTTTGATGAACATCATTAAAAAGTTACTGGAAGAAAACAAGAAATCATGGCCCAACAAATTGGTACACGCACTATGGGCAGATAGGCTAACAAGTAAGAAATCAATTGATATGTCTCCCTATCAGCTAGTCTATGGAATAGATGCAGTCTTCCCAACAAGCTTGGGAGTGCTAGTGATGAAGCTCATTCAAGAGGAGTAGTATGAGAAAATGATATACAAAGAAGGATAAACCAAACTATTCAGCTGCAACAAACTAGAGAAGGAGTATACAACAGGGCATAGCTAATACAAGAAAATATGAAGAAAATCTTTGATAAGAGAACCAACTCAAATGATTTCAGCATAGGAGACAAAGTATTGAAATGGGATTCAAGAAGAGAGGACAAAGGCAAGCATGGAAAATTTGATAATCTATGGAAAGGTCCATACACCATTCATTCTACAAGAGGTAATAATGTATTTTTCTTACAAGAAATGGATGGAACGGAGTTGTTTAAAGGTCCTGTCAATGGCAGGATTCTCAAGCATTATTTCAATTGAGAATCTCAGTTTAAAGTTTTCTTCATTGTATATAACATTGCTGAAACAAAAACCTCAGAAAAATTGATACAAAAAGAAAGAAAGAAAAGAAGAAAATAGGGTAGATCAAAAGAAAAAGGGTAATCCACGTACCAAAAAATAAATATTTTTTAAAGTGTGGAAGTCAAAATGCCACTACTTTTGAAAAAGTCTTGTTCAATTATACAGCCTAATCATGATTGTTCAAATTTTGAATTTTTGCGGATAAGTTAGAAAATGAAGATTTTCCAAACTGTTTAATCTTAGCTTATCGGTAGGTAGAAAAAATGATGTTGGTTCCAAAGCCTAAAATCTGAACCAATAAATAAAGGTGAGGGATAACTGATAAAAGAAAAATTCAAGATCAAAGCCCTCATATTTTAGTTTACTTTTTGCAAATAAAGATTGTGTGCATCTTTTCTAAAAATGCCACAATTCATGATGATCAAACTGCTTAATCTTGATTCGGTCGTGCTTTAAATTTCCTACCGATATATAGAGAATAAAAATCTGTCAAACTATTTAATCTTGACAGATAATGAGCAATGTAGAGAATAAAAAGATCGCATCAGTCTAATCTGAGCCTTTGGAAGTTATAAGGTTAGAAATAGATAGTTTTCTTTCAAAAGAAAAATTATGTCAAGAGTTTGCAAGTCTAAGTGCACCCAAAAATGAAGAAAAATTGTTAGATTAGGTGATGGGTAGGCAGAATTTGTTCGCAGGGAGCATGGTTGTAAATTTTGAAGATCACAGTCACAAAAATTTGCAGTAGACCAGCATTACAAAATGGAAAAAAAGCCAAGTGCATAAGGCACTGATCTACAAAATCTAGAGATCTGAGATCTGAGGTTCTTGACACCTCCTAAAGGAGTTGCCCTCCCCAGCTGGAGCCACCGTTAATCTCATGTATTCTACAGTATGACTAGATGACTATGGATTTTCTATATTCCGCTGAAAATAACATTCCCTGAAATATCATTTATTTTCAGAAATCTCACTACCTTCATTATTCTCCATCTAACCTATTCATTATTTCTCACTTTTCTTATTCAGATCACTCTCTTACTCTGAAATTTCATGTTTTGAACTTAATCCCTCATTTTTACCCCTTACCCTATCCAAAACCTCACTCCCATTGCTAAAAAAACCCATTTTAACCCTCCCCTTCATTCATTTCCCTTCTTCCATCAAAACAATGTAAAAAACCCTTTTTTACATTGTTTTAAAACTAAATTTTCTTTACTTTTTGGGCCCCACAATTTAAATAGAACACTGTTTTATTTTAAATACCTAACCTTGTTATATTAACCTCCCTACACCCTTTTACGTTTAAAGCCCCCACTTTAAACCTTTACCCTGCTCTCACATAACCCTAGCCCCATCATGTTTTAAGTGCCTCCGCTTAATATACCCCAGGCCCCGTTTTGATTTAACCCACCGTATCATTTCAAGACCTAACCACCTTCTTAATTAACCTGTGCTCCATCCAATCCTAACCACCGTCAGATCTTCGCTCTCCGATCTGATGGTCCCCAGCCCATATCGCACTCCCAACTAGCCACCATTTACAACACCCCAGAGCTTGCAAAATAGGCAGTATTCGCGCCCCCTCTATCCGCCACGCGTCGCTCATGCATCTTATTGCATGCCCTCTGCCCAATACTACTAACCACTTCTGCCCTATGCGATAAACCGCCCACTGCTCCCATGCCATAAGCCCGAAACCACTGGCCCATTTGAAAAACGTTCAAACCCTGTATCATCACTCTAAGCCTCGAAACCCTATAAAAACCCCCTGCAATGTTATTAAAAGCACGTAAGGCCATAACCACACGCAAAGACCAAATAAACCTCCAAATACCCGGACTCTGTCCATAGTTTTTCCGCTGCCTCCAGGTCATATCATTTCCCCGCAGAAGTCCACAGCACAGGTTTTTAATTAACGAATTGTTTTTAATTGTGCAGGTGACCGAGGTATAAGAAAATGCCTAATTCGTATCTCTACATCCAAAAATTGTTTAAAATAAGCTTTCTGGGTGATGATCCTGAGCTTTTTTTATCAGATAACCAGGAGCGTAATATTAATTCAAGAAACAAAAATGGATCTTGACCATTGATGATCATTCAATCGCTCTAGAGGCAACAAGTTTTCTTCAAGTGGCAGGGTAAAGAAATAAAAGATTTTTACAGTAGCAGCGCAGGCAGAGATGAAGACAAATGTAAAGAACACGGTCAAAGAATAGTAACAGTTAAAATTTTCACCGTGACAGTGAAGTTGAAAGGAATAAAAGATCAATCAAGGGTCAAAGGCAAAAGAAAAGGTTAAGAGATAGAGTCAAAAAATGAAGGAAAGATAAGGAAGCAGATCAAACAGTGGGTTAAAGAATAGATTTTGATAACAGCAAAGGCAGTAAAGGATTAAAAAAAGACAAATCGGAGTTTAAAGGACAAATTAAAAGTTAAAGGAAAAATCAAAAGCAAAACAACATAGGAAGACAGATCTGAATGACAAAGAAAATCACCATTTACTCCTTCCAAATCATTTGGCTACCTACAGCCACATTTTGGTTTAAGACAAGCTACATCAGTTAATTTTTTTAGTCAGAGATATTTTAAGCAGCTCAATAGTTATTGTAAAAGTTAATGAAAAGCCAAAAAGTCAAAAATATCCTAAAAATTAGCTCAGCAGTTAAGTTAAAAGTTATTATCACAGCAAGTTAGTCAGTGATATTTCGCCTTGGGCCATGCATGGTCTCAAAGGTCAAGATTACATTTACTCTGTAATAACTACCATCTAAAACCCTAGATTAGGATCACCTCCTCAGTTGCAATTAAATATTGCATGTATTGTTCATTGTTGGTTGGTTGGTTGATTTGTTAGTTGGTCGTTGGGTTGATTACCAAGCTGGATTTTGATCAGACTCTAAATTTCAGAGATTGTTGCACTAGAGTGTTGTAACTGTTTTGGAAATCAGTAATACAAGCACGTTCACAGGATTCTTGAGCTATGTTAATGGTGATGGTATCCCTCTTTTTCATTGTTTCTCCTTTGTTTACCATATTGTCTATCAATTTCTTTGATAAAAGAACATAAATTTTAGATTGAGATTTGTTGTTTGGGCACCTTAACTCTATCTGTTTATATTGTCTTTATGTTTTCTTCTGCAAGATCTGATTAAAGAATTCAGGGGTGTCCTACTCTTTAGTTCCACCTAGCTTGTTGCCTTGAGGTTTTATTAGTAAAGTAAGTGATTAAAGAATTCAGGGGTGTCATGCTCTTTAGTATTACTGGACTGTTATCTTAAAGGCCTTCTTTGAAGTTTGATTAAAGAATTCATGGTTGTCCTGCTCTTTAATTTCACTGAACTATTATCTTGAATGTTTTCTTTATCTGAAAGTAATAGCTAGAGAATTCAAGGGTGTCCTGCTCTCTAGGATTGTTGGATTGTTGTCTTAAAGGTTTTCTTAGTAGAGTTTTAGCTAAAGAATTCAGGGGTGTTCTTCTCTTTAGTTCCTCTTGAAAATGTTACCTTAAAAGGCTTTTCTTGTTGAAGTATAGTTAAAGGATTCTTAATTTCCCTTTAGTTTTACTGAATTCACAACTTACTGTCATTTCATATTTCATCTAAACTAAAAAGATCCACTTGATATAGTTAGCTTTCCCTATGAAAACCCTTGCAAATTTTATGTACAATTAAAACCTTTTACGACTCCATAGCCCTATGGGTTAATGCTTCTCATTGTCTATCTCTTTAACTAAAACAATCAATCAAGTAATAAAACAATCAAACAAACAAAACAAAACAATCCATGAACTTCATAACTAGCCTAAAATTAGAAAACATAAGCATAAAGATAAATCATTTAAATCATAAACATAGAGAGAGCCCTCTCTGAGCCCAGGAAGGCTAGGTCCTTCGACTCCAAAGTGGTCTGATGTGGTTCCCTACACATTTTTTTTTTCCAATATTGCAAATAACGGGGCTCCAACAGGGATAGATCTACTACTTCTAGCCGAGGAGTGAAGGACCTCTTGTAAGATTATTGTAAGGATTATAGGATTGTATCACTTTGCAATATCGTTTATAAAATTTTATTGAAGATTATTTCTACTCAGTTAAATGATAAAACAATTTGGGTTCTTAAAAAGCTGACAGATTCAAGATGCAATGGCTATTTCTAAAAAATGTATGCATTTTATTAATGCTAAAAAGAGATATGCTTTGTTATTGAAAATTGACTTGATCAAAGCATATGATTGTTTTGATTGTGGTTATTTGAGGATGGTTTTACATAAGATTGGTCTTTTAGTGATGGTCGTCGATTGGATTATGGCTTTCACTTCTATAAATTTAATTGTTTTAATTAATGGAGTGCCTTCTTGTTTCTTCAAGGCTTCGAGGGGATTAAGGAAGGGATGTTCACTATCCCCTCTATTGCTTTTGTTGGCGATTGGTAGGATTAGAAAACTTGATTATAGAGGCGCACTCCAATGGGTCTTTTCGGGGTTTTGGATCGCAAAAAACATTTCCATAACTCACCTTATTTTTTTGGATGATGTTCACATTCTTGGGAAGGTATCCATTGAGGAATGGAGAATATTACACCAAATTGTCTTCATTTTTTGTGATGCTTCAGGTCTCTATATGATTAAAACAAAATATTTGTTCATTGCAACATCGCTGGAAGAGGACATTGTTTCAAATATGGCTAATATATTTGTTGTGGAGATGGTCCCGACGGATAGGGGTTTAAAATACTTGATTTCCATCTAAAACCAAATAACTATGGTATTATATATTGGTGTTGGTCGATTGAAAATTTTGAACGTATATTATCATCCTGGGCTAAAAAATGGTTGACTCTTGGGGGAAGGTTGGTCCTAGTGCAATCTGACTTACAGAGTATAGTTGTATACTAGATGTATCTTACTATAATGCCTAAAAATATCATCATGGAGATAAATATATTTATTTCCAATTTTATCTACGTGGGTTCGAAAGATGTAAATAAGATCCATCTTGTTCAGTTGGAGGACATTTCTATGAGGATAGAGGATGGAGGATGGGCTATAAAGGATATTGATAAGTTTGTATGGGCACTGTTGGTTAAGATAATGTGGCATGATTTAAATGGTAATGGTATATGGCAGAGGATTATAAAGGAAAATTACCTTAGAAAACTATTTTTTTTGGAGTGGATAAAGGATGGGGTTCGTGCTCCATGCGTTATCTCTTACATATGGAATAGCTTGATGAAAGTGAAACATTGGATGATTGGGAATTTGAGATGGGATATTGGATTGAGCACTTTGGTGGAGATAGGTCTCGATCCTACCTATCAAGCTTATCTGGTAATCCATAATTTGGGGATTTATTTTTTAAATTAGATACAAGTTTCACATGATCCCAATTGCCTATATACTTCTTGGATATTCTCTTGGGATTTAGGTTAATATGGTGATTTGATTGAGTCATGGGACAATTATGTGAGCAATTTATACTTGCCTGGTATCACTCTTATGGGAAAGGAAGAAAAATTTACGTGGGATGGTAAATATGTGCAAGGTCACATCACTGTTGCAAAGGCATACATGTATATCTCTCTTTATCAACTGCATTTTTAGGTAAGATGGTGGTTCAGAAAATTTTGGAATTGGAAACTTCCCATAAAGCTCAAATGCTTTGGGTGGCTAGCCTGGAAAAACAAAATATTAACATGGGATAACTTGTGTTGACGAGGTTTCATTGGTCTAAGAAGTCGTATATTGTGTAAGGAGGAGATTGAGGATGTGGTTGACCTTTTCCTTAAGTGTACATATGCACTCTCCATATGGAATGGCGTGATGAAATTCTTAAATATATTTGTTGATTGGAATTTCACATTTATGGAGGCTTGTTTACAGGACTAGATGTCAGGCTACAAGGAATACTGAACCCTTCCCCTTTACATATTGTGGGGCATTTGGAGGAGTAGGAATGCAAATATATTTTATAATATTCCTCTGAACATCAAATGTATTTTCATGAAGATATGTGCATACTTCAATGAAATCAGGGATGTGGTCTATAAGGGATCTTCGAGAAGCATTCATCCTTCGAATATACGGTGTAAAATTCCAGTGGAATTTTTTGATGGGGCGACATGTAAGAATATGTGTGGCAGTGGGGCTTTCATTGTCTTAAAGCCTAGTCATTATTATCATTTATGTTGTAACAATAGGATGGGTAGGTGAAAATGTGAAGCTGGGTTACACTTTTTGCCCTTTTTTGAGAAAAAAATTTCATTTTTTTCGGTTCTTCAACTTTCTGCAAACTATAACAATTTTTCTGTGTAGAATTTCATTTTGCGATAAAAATAAAAGTTGTGAGAAATTTTGTTAGCTTTCTATTACTTATTTTTTGAAATTTTTTTATGCAGATTTGAAATGTCAACTTAGCATTTCTTTGAGTGTGTGTTTCTTAACAATCAAAGGATTCATAAGAAGTCATGTTATGTCGCAATGATGTATTCATTGAAAATTTGTGTTTTTGAAAAAACAAAATGTGTTACAACAATATAGACAAAGTCTACTTTGTTTTCGTCATATTTACAAAGCCAATGGATGCATATCATAATTACTAGAATTTTTTGAAGTGGTCCAATACGAAAAACTGCGTATTTTGGATATGTTTCGCGTGGCAAGAAATTTCTTAACATATAAGTTATAAACTAAAAATCTAAAAGCTACCCATTAGAGTCGACGGACCAATGTAATGCCCCATAATTTTTTCAATTTTTTTTTACAATGTATTTTGGGAGATACAAAATTTTTATTTCACTGAATCACAATGACCCTCAGAAATTGTTTGCACCCATTTTATTAGAAAAATAATTAAAATTAATAAACGTTTACGAAATTCCATAAAAGTTATATTTCCCGAAAGTAGATTCAATTCTTAAAATGCTTGTCTTGGTTCCGACAGTCAATTAACAACCTTTCATGGAGTTTAATCAGTCCAAAGTTGCAGAACCGTTTTCAGAGCCTGGTTTTGCGTAATTGGTGACGCGTTAGTTCGGCCGAACTATGTTTTCCGTTTATGAGTCGCTAAATCTAACGTCTTAATAGTTCGGCCGAACTTCTTCTGAACAGTTCGGCTGAACTATTGTGTAACTCTCCGTCGGCCGGAAAGTTTTGTGGAGCCCCCTACAAAAAACACATTTCGCGTCAATATAAATTGCCGCGAAATGATTCACAATTTTCGCACATTTCGCACTTCATCTCATTTTACAAAGACTTGGTTTGGGTTCAAAAACTTTTCTTCAAAGTTTGGGTTTAAAGAAATTTTTTGGAAGACATTTTTTGGAGGCGGCGTGATTTTTCTTGGAGGTATGTACGTGTTTTGTGTTGAAATAAATCTTTTGAGCTTCTTTGTTCAAAAATTTTTCTTCAAAGTTTGGGTTTAAAGAATTGGGTTTAAGAGCATTTCTTGAAAGCAAATTGATTTTACAATTTTGGATTTAAAGAATTTTTTTGGAAGATATTTCTTGGAGGTGGCGTGATTTTTCTTGGAGGTATGTACGTGTTTTGTGTTTTTTAAAGTGTGTGTTTTGGATTGGATTACGTATTTTTTACAAAAAATTTACACTGAATTTTTTTTAAAATTTTTTTAAATTAAATCTTTTGTGATATTTTTTGTAATTGAGTTATTGTCTAATTTTTTGAAGGAAATTTTTTGAACTTCATACCCTATTATCATGGGAAATCAAAGAACTTGTGCGAGAAAATATGATCGAAAAAGAGACCCTGAGGCACGTAGAGAAGAGACAAGACAATATCGCAAAAGAAAGTTAGAAGCCCTCTCAAATATTGAAGAGGAAAATCAACCTCAAGCAGAAATTGAAGCAGGTATGTAAATGTAAATATTACATGATCTATTGATATATATTTAAAATTTTCCTAATGTAAAATGTGAAGCTTAATTTTTATTTGACGAACTAGTTTGAAAAATATTTTGTTTGATGTAAACAGACAGAGATATTCCTCAAAATATTGAAGAAGAAAATCAGCCTCAAGCAGAAATTGAAACAGGTATGTAAATGTAAATATTATGATCTATTAATATATTTTTAAAGTTTTCCCAATGTAAAATATGAAGCTTAATTTTATTTGATGAACTAGTTTGAAAAATATTTTGTTTAATGTAAACAGACAGAGATACTCCTCAAAATATTGAAGAAGAAAATCAACCTCAAGCAGAAATTGAATCGGGTATGTAAATGTAAATATTATGATCTATTGATATATTTAAAATTTTCCTAATATTTATTGACATATTTATTAATGTAGTGATTTATTGAATATGTACAGATGAAATCACTATCGATAATGAGATGTTAGAAAATGTCGACACTCACACATATGGAGATAAAAAACCTGACCATGTTATACGATATCGTGTCGATAGAATTTTTGAAAAGTATTTCAAAAATGAGCAAGTGACAGTTCAAGCTCAAATGTTGAAAGGTCTCCTATCATCAAGGAAATTAAAAGAAGCGACGACACTATTGGGTATTCGAAAATCAACCAAAGATTAAAAAAAATGAAAGAAGAGGTGATAAAAAATATGAGTAGTGCTATAGATTCAATTAAGAGATCTAGAGATAAAGATGTTTCAAATATACGTAGAGGAATACAGATGGCAATGGTTTCACCAAGTACTCAAGAGAATCGTTTGATAACATCTATGGCACGAGCACTGGGAACCTCGCGAAAAACTATGCACAAACATCGAAAATTTCGACTGCAAATAGATGTAAATGATGAACTCGTTTGTTGGAGAGCTATTTGTAGGCAACCATACAAAGATAGACTTGGAGAAGATGTTAAAAAAATAATATATGAATATTGGAAGAACAATTCGCGTGTTTCACCCACTGTAAGACATGTGATGCGAAGAAGAATAGCACGAAATCAATATGAAGAACATGAAAAACATCTCTTGGAAACCACTCAAATAGAGTTATTCAACAAGTTCAAAGAAGAAAATCGTCAAATTCATGTTTCACTTAGTGCTTTTGTTCAACAAAAACCATGGTATGTAAAACCTATCACCGTACGCGACACTTGTTGTTGCCGTTATCATGTGGAATTTGAGTTATATTATGACACATTCCTTGATTTCGATAGAACATTATGGAAGGATTCACCTCCTCCTTCCACTATCCGCGAATTCATATCTCAAATTCTATGTGAAAGAGAAAGTGATGAACTATTTTACAAAAAGAAATGTGTTGGTGGTAAAAAATGCGATGATTGTGGAAATTTGACTAAATTTCAAAACAAATATCGTATTGATATAAATGATCAATCATTGTCCAACATGAAAGTGAAATGGAAGATATATGAATATATCGGTACATCGATTCAAGGTGCATATAGTGTTAAAAGAATCAAATTACAAGAAGACGAAATTTTTCTGATAGACTTTTTGAGAAAGTTTGAGGCAGAAATTTACAAATACACCAAGCATTCCCATAGAGCTCGATGGCAAGACTTGCAATTCAAAAAATCTTGTGAATTTTTTCCACCAGGGACCATTTTGTCAATGATTGATTTTGCAGAAAACTACACATTTGTTTCACAAAAAGAAATTCAGAGTGAATACTATCACTCTGACCAAGTCTCCATGCTCGTCCATATTCTATATAGACATGCTGAACAAAATGTCGATCATATAGAAAGCACGAGTGAAAATCGACATATCATTAAAGAATATCACTTTTATATCAATGACGATCGTACACATGATACATGTTTTGTACAACATTGTTTTGGAAAAATTTATGATTCATTGAAAAATCGTGGAATAACATTCAATGAACATTGGATATGGTCAGACGGATGCGCCGGTCAATTCAAATCTGCACGATCATTTTTTTGGTTGTGTTGTCTTCATAAGAAAACCTGCATTAAACATTGTTGGAATTTCTTTGAGACTGGCCATGGAAAAGGAGAACATGACAGTGCAGGAGCATGCATAAAACGAGTACTTCGAAGATATCAAATGAACCACTCTGCACGCCTACTTGTGAACGCTGAAGAAGTTGTTCAATGGTGCATCGCTACTCTAAGCCATGAGAAAAACCCATCAAGAGAAGTGCGAAGGTAGATTCAATTTAATTTATATTGGAAATCTAATTTTAAACATTGTACATTTATCATGCAATGATTATTTTTAATTGTATTTTGATATCATATTTACAAATTCTTTTTATAATTTTCCATATAAAGGTTTTTCTGGCATATTGGAATCGAAGACGTAGATAGATCAATTGGAAATGACGTTGAAACAATAAAAGGGACTTGAAAATTGCATTCAATTCAAACAAAGTTGTCCACAAATGTGTTTGCATTGGATAAAAGAAAATATTCTTGTTTTTGTGATGTTTGCATAGACAACACAAAATCCAATGACATTTGTGAAAACAAAATGTACGTGAACGATTGGAAACATACAGAGCTAAATACAAAGGGAAAAATCTCTGTTGCAATGTTTGAAGAAATGCAATCAGAGGAAACTACAATATCATCCGATGGTGATCGAGTTTTTGATCTTGTTAGAGAAGGTAACATTTGAATTTCTTTCTAATGATTTAAAGATTTAGAAATAAATTTAAATATGCATAATTAAATGTTCAATTTATTTTATTGTGCAGGAGATGTTTTTGCTGTAATTGCACCTATTGACAACGATGAAAATGTGAAGTATTATTTGATGCGTTGCACTGAACGAAAAATGAAATTATTACAAGACTATAATGACCACGGATTTCAGTATGACAGAGGGTCTATTATACTGAAAGGTTATTTTTTCAAACAAACTCGTCAAAGTGGAGACTTTGTTTACTTTGAAGACTATGAACCCGATTCCATAAGTTGTCAATATAGTCACTTGGTGTGTGCAGCACACATAAAGTTGATAGAAGTTCAATCAAAGAAAAAATCAAAAATTAAGAAATGGAAAATGTCAAAATCCGATCATGAACGGATTATTGAGGATGGAATTCCATTAGAAATTTTTTGAGTGAAGTGTCCAACAATTTATTATCTTTGGATTAAATATGTTTTAGAACTTCCAGTACTCAACTAAAAATTGAGCTGCTTATGTTATTTGTGGTTTGCACATGTTACAAATTGTTTGGGTATAAGCACGTGCTCTAGTATCAACTGAAAGTAGTTTTTCTATACATGTGCATTGATGAAAAATGTTATATGTATTGGATATATATATATATATACATTCTCTAGAATGAAATTAATTATTCTTGTATATCAGTAACCGACCATATGGTACAAATTATTTCACTTTATTTTGTTAGGTCAGATTCAGTCCCCATATGGCCTAGCCTCCAAGGGACGATATAACAAGTGGTTGTCCCCACTTGCCCGAATCTCAGCTTTTAAACTTACATGAGTACAATTTTACTGTTTATGTCAGGCATCTTACATGATGTCCTCGCCAAAGATAGATTCTCTTTGTTTCAAGTTTCCGATAAAAGTTGTCACCGAATGACCTGCTCGAACTCTTGTAGTAAACACCATACCTTATCTCTATTTCTCTCCAATATTATTAGGTTTAATTATTATAACACAAAATCGTTCTACATTGTCAATAATTTTTTGCGCTTACACTGAAATCAATGAACACTATTAATCCAATGACTTTACAAGTAATGTACCATCATACATGAAATTATATCAAATTAGAAATCAACATATACAATGAAATCAATGGGGATTGTCTTGTTACAAGTAACATAATTTCAATTTACCATATGTGCAAATGTAGGTTGAAACCATCCAAAACTTTAAGTTGTAGATTGAAAACATCCAAAACTTTGAGTTTTAAAACCCTTTTGATTATATATTGTGCAACATTAAAACATTAAACATTTAAAGTTCATTCAATATCACATGCAAAATGTAGATTGAAACCATCCAAAACTCAAGTTTTAAAAACTTCACATGCCATGCCAATTATAATTCAACTATCCAACAAAAACATTTAACAGATTAAATATCACATGCCAAAGTTGTTTCAAGTTTCCGGTAAAAGTTGTCACCAAATGACCTACTAGGATATTATAAATACTAACTTTGTAAGATCATTTGGAATTCGGAAAAATTCGAAAGTCTTAGACTGTCAATCAATTTAAAGTATCATTCACCCTAGGGAGTGTAAAATATTCAATGTAGGTTGGTGACGATGCTCACTCCTAGCTTGAAGTAGCTCCAATGACCAATTCTTTAATGAATTCCAATGCACTAGACCAAAGTTGGTTCAACCTACTTGGTTTTTCACCCAAGAAATTCCAAGGATGGACTATTTGGACAAACTGATGAAATTGAAAAGCTTGACATGGAGATACGACAAGGTGAACAAAGACTTCAAGAACTCTTTATGGAAAGGGCTCACTTGAAGGAAAGAAGCACCACGTTGCAGGCTAAAGTCAAGAACATGAAAGATAAGATCAAGAGGGACTTTCTTGATCCGAAACCTATTGGTTTGAAGAAATAAAATGCATGTGTTGGCACACTTGGAAAAGAAGAAGACCACACTATGAGGATTGGTGCACTTCGTTTGGAAGGAGTCAATATATGTCGTATTGGAGTAATTAGACAGAATTCGAAAAGGAAAGAGCTTGAACCAATTCAAGCAGACCCAGGATCGGATTGTTCTATGGAGCTTCATGAGAAGAGATATGTGAAAAGCACTATTAAGCCAAGGGCTAGTTCGAAAGACATATTGGAAGAGGAAATGTTGAAGAAGATTGCGAAAGTAAGGCGCAAGACAAGGAGGAGGAATGATGATGAAAGTTCCTTGGACTTGAGATTCGTGTCTACAACCGTACATGGGAAAACGTTCTCTGCTTTGATAGACACGGGGGCTACCCATAGCTTCCTAAGTCGAAAGGCAACTTCATCTCTTAGAAAGAGGAAGGCTAGCATGGAGAAAGAGTTGAGTGCTTTCAAGGCAGTCAATTCGAGGATGAAAGCAGTGACTGGTGTCATGAAAGGCACACATGTGAGAGTAGGGTCATGGTTTGGAAAGATAGACTTAAGAGTCATTGACATGGATGATCATTCTATGGTGTTGGGACGAGACTTCATGGTTGCAACACAAGCCATACCAATGATGGACCGAGACATTCTCTTAATTCTTGTGATCAATCTTAAACTATTTTCTGAACTTCTATTCTTATTGTCACCCTTGTTAGTTTTGTCATCTTTCTGTATCGATTATATTAAAAAGAAAGTATAAATCATAAATCATAAACCATTTAAATATTTAGCTCGAACTCTTGTAGTAAACACCATACCTCAAGTCTCTCTTGCTCTCCAATATTATTAGGTTTAATTATTATAACAAAAAAATCATTCTACATTGTCAATAATTTTTTGCGCTTACACTGAAATCAATGAACACTATTAATCCAATGACTTTACAAGTAATGTACCATCATACATGCAATTATATCAAATCAGAAATCAACACATAGCTAAACCATTTAAATATTTAGCTCGAACTCTTGTAGTAAACACCATACCTCAAGTCTCTCTTGCTCTCCAATATTATTAGGTTTAATTATTATAACACAAAATTCGTTCTACATTGTCAATAATTTTTTGCGCTTACACTGAAATCAATGAACACTATTAATCCAATGACTTTACAAGTAATGTACCATCATACATGCAATTATATCAAATCAGAAATCAACACATAGGTACAAACCATTTAAATATTTAGCTCGAACTCTTGTAGTAAACACCATACCTCAAGTCTCTCTTGTTCTCCAATATTATTAGGTTTAATTATTATAACACAAAAATCGTTCTACATTGTCAATAATTTTTTGCGCTTACACTGAAATCAATGAACACTATTAATCCAATGACTTTACAAGTAATGTACCACCATACATGCAATTATATCAAATCAGAAATCAACACATAGGTAAACCATTTAAATATTTAGCTCGAACTCTTTTAGTAAACACCATACCTCAAGTCTCTCTTGCTCTCCAATATTATTAGGTTTAATTATTATAACACAAAAATTGTTCTACATTGTCAATAATTTTTTGCGCTTACACTAAAATCAATGAACACTATTAATCCAATGACTTTACAAGTAATGTACCATCATACATGCAATTATATCAAATCAGAAATCAACATATATTGTAATGAAATCAATGGGGATTGTCTTGTTACAAGTAACATTTCAATTTACTACATGTGCAAATGTAGGTTCACATTCTATCATTCATGTAGTTTTAAAAACTTCAGATGCCATGCCAATTATAATTCAACTATCCAACAAAAACATTTAACATTAAATATCACATGTCAAATGTAATTCAAATGACAACATTACTTCACATTCACATGCCAAAAGTACTAAAACCATCCAAAAATTAAATAAAACAAATTACATAATAACATTGTAATAAAATATGTCCAAAAATTGTAAATCTCACTTGAGTATCAAACTGTATCAAGTTTAACAAATTTTAAAACCATCTAAATTTTGAAATCAAATCTACTGTAAATCTTGTCCATCAAATGGAGGATCTAGCGTCTGGGTCTCGGGTAGCGCCCTATCCTGTGAATAGAAACCTACATACACAATGCACATGTACTTGAACATTAAAATTTGAAGTTTTAAAAATGAATGAGAATATATATATCTAGAACTTCATGTAAAAAACAAAATATAACAAAAAAACCATGCAATACCTCGTAAGGTTCCCTCTCCATTTGGATGGTACTGTGTTCTCACATAGAAACATCCTTTCATAAAGGTAATCTGACAATGATATATACAAAGCAAATATATATATATATACAAAACTCAAAATGAAAATCTACCAATATAGGAAAACTTATTTTCAATAATATTAAAAAAAAGAACTAAAGACAACTTGTTCAAATGTTGTGGATGTTCCTATCTCCGTCGCTAGAGTCCCCAGATTAAAAAAATCTTCTATAGGAACCTAAATTCAAAAAAATTTAAATAACTCAAAATATAGATCTCTCTCTATATATCTCAATTTTTAATGGAAATTTTTGAGGTAACATAAATTTTGAACTTGTGAAAAATTGTCCATACTTGTGGCATATCTCCCAATGAAGTAGAAGGTATATCTCCTAAGGAAGAAGAAGGTACCGCCATCCTAAAAACATCAAACGGAATCGGTACCTGTTAAAACATTTTATCAAATTATATATATACATACATGTACATGTGTGGCAACAATTATTTATTTTAGAGTCACTTAAAAAACACTAACATACATGTGCCAACATATCATGATGGCCAGACCCAGCTGCATCGTTTGAGCCCGAGGTCCCGAACGTAATATTAACATTTTCATCACGCATCATGCCTGAGAACTGCAAATGGCGTTTTAACATATAATCATACATTTTTGCTAGATTAATGTACACATACAAATAAATATATACATGTACATACACATGTACTTATTACAAATTGTACACATGTATATGTAAAAATAATTTCAAACCCTAAGGTCACTAACACATACTGTTCCGGTGCCCTCTTCCTCATGAAAAATTAGGTCTTGTAGACCATTGCGACAATTTATTGCATATGTTCGGAGATCTTCAACATTCATGTTGTAAATCTCCTCATCTGTACAATAAACAAAATTGGCACGTGCATTTTCACGTGTTCTTTGTCGATTTAAACAAAGATCGACAACACTCAATCCGCTATGAACATTGTCGATCATAACATCTCTTGCTTCACGACTTATTTGGAGAAGTCGCATCCATCTCTCATCGCAGTGGTTTCGACCGAAACTGCCTGACTTTCCCACCAATGGCGGCCTGTGGCGAGGCAAATCCACATCTCGCTTAGCGCCCTTACGTTGATATAATCGACCTCTCCCCGGGCCAAAAAATTCTGAAGGAAGGTCATTATAGTCGGGTTTCATACCCAAAAAAAATTCTGCATAAAACATTTGTGCAAAATAAACAGGAACCTCATCGTTCCATGGAAGCATTCCAAAGGCCGCAAGATGTCGATCATACAAATAAGTAGCTTTGTCTGGGTGCTTGAAATACTGCACCTTCAACATTTTTGTTTTTGGCCCTTCCTTATAATTAAACATTGACTTGGCATCTGCTCTTGTAACTCTTTGTTTTATGTCCTGCCATTTATCGGGACCTATCACTGTTTCTTTTCTCTTTCTCATCAGTTCTACAAACGAATCAGTCGTTGGCCCCAAATTTCTGCACACCTTTACCATTTCACCCAATGAATGTGTAACTATTTCGAGGCTTTGTCTACCCTCAGCAGGTAGAGACAAAGCCTCGAGATCTCTTTGCAATTTTTCATGAAGGCTTTGACACCTTTGTAAGGTGCATTCCGCCATGTTTGTTTCCCATGGTATATCAATAATCTCAGTCGGATAAGTTGTGCTGGGTTGACAGCCTTCTTCTTGAATGTAGCGCGCTGCCCTGCGTCTATTTTGACCACTGGCTCGAACATTTTCAGCCTCTACATCAATATATATAAAATTTCGTATATTAGAAAAAACACGTGTAAAAAAAGTTGCACAAATTTAATGAAAAAATATTGAAATTGTTGTCAACCTTGATGTTGTTGGTTAACATCATCTCCAACATGACCCTACTGAGAACCAACCCCAGAATGACGTTGTTGAGAACCAGACCCACAGTGACCCTGTTGAGAACCAGCAGTTGTTGATTGGCTTTCGGGGGAATAAATATCACCCCCTTCCCGCAACCTGCTACCACTCATACCTCGACCGGTTGAACCTTGGACACGCTCCATGGATGGAGTAGAAACCCTTCTCCTCTTTCCTCCTAAAAATTAAAATATGAAACATATTAACAACTAATTTCACTCACAAAGTTAATAAAAAAATCAATTCCATATGTACACACATGTATGGAGATTTAAGATTATATTTAAATACCGTGAACATCCTCCGATCCCTGAACCCCCATATGGGATTCGGCTAATCTTCGTCTTTCATCCTCCATGATATATATCTATTGGTCGACATTCACAAAATAGATTTCAAAAAATCAATTTGTAATTTAGTGTACACAAATTATGTAGAACACAACTTTCAAAGCAATAATTGATCATGTGTGAAACTAAATTTAATCGAAAAAAGATATTATAAAAATGATAAGTTCACCAAATTGCGCTTTACATGGTGGGAGCACACTTGGTATAAAATTTCCTACTTATACACTTTAGTTTGTAGAAGAAATGACACATGTACATAGCTTACCTTAAAGTAGTTGTGTTTTACGGATATTAAAATGAAGAAATTCTATTTAGATCCATTCCAGAGATTGACTGTAGGGGCATTTACTAGATATGTCACCTTTCATAAAAGATGAGATCCAGAGGCTACCTGGCCCTTTACAGACTCTGCCTATAGAACTTGTAGAACTAAACACTAGAGGCATTAACAATATCAAATAACGTTTTCATGCTCAGACATGGGAATGTGTCTCTTTCCTTACGCAAAAAAATAGTTCAAGGTAGTTAATCTTCATAGACATGTCATCAAGCAAGTCAATGTGATCATCCCCAACTTACTTTTTATGAAATTAGGCTTGGAATCCTCTACAACCTGGTGGATGGAGTGGAATGGGAACTAGGTTGAAAGGCCTTTACAAAATACATGCTAGTGAATAACACTTACTAGCATATATTAGTTATATATTTTTCAATTTCCCGAGGATTCCTTGATTTTTTTCTCCTACCATCTCCCTCTCTCACTCCCCAAATTATTGTCATCAAACATGCCCCATTGAGGATCTAGAGCAATGTTTGCACCATACTTAGAACTGTCATTGCTGCTAATTGAAATTGGAGTCATGTATACTAGATTGTTTGCTTAAGTGGCTCTTACTTGGACAATATCCTAAGATGATTTTGACATGATGGTCATATGAGGTTGGAAGCTACTTAGTGTAATTTTCCTTAAATCTTCAAAAAAACAGAGCAAAAATGTCATTTTCGATCATTTTTTATTAGCTTCTGCATACATCAAATGTTATCACAATTGCAACACAATCATGTTCCATGAGCATGAATTATGAATGTCACAAGCCAAATGGAAAGGAAATTTGCATTCATTTAGGCAAAAGAAGGCTATGACATTAAGGTCCATGCTAGAAAAAATTATGCAAATAAAGTTTCTAAGTCTTGATACTTACCATGTGTTTCAAAGCCATAACGAAGGTTGGCTTTGAGAGTGTCCTCTCAAAGCCCTGTCTTGAGATGAAATTTAATTCAATGTCTCTTAGAGTTGCAAGGTGGAATTGATAGAACTATTTGATTTCTTTACCATAAATGGATATCTCCTTTCATCTATACCTTTCTCTACCATCTTATTTCCAAGTGAAATGGGAATTTTCACATTATGAATGCCATTACCATGTAATTTGGTAGCCTGCTAGCTAGACCTATCACAAGTAATGTTGTCATACCAAAATATTTCTCTTGCTCAACTCAGTGACCATGACTCTCTTCTCACGCCTTTCAAGAATCACTAGAAGAGGTTGATAAAGAATATAGGAAGGAAATTTGTACATGAGCTCTATTATTTGACTTGAGAGTCAGTTGTTTGAAGAGGCATGTTTTGTCGACTTGTGTTTGGTTGATGGTTTTGTACACCAATATGTAAGATTACATGGAGATATTCACATGATGTGAATTTTTTTTCTTTGAAGGAGAAAAATGATATGTCAGCGAGCTATGTTTCTTTCATGATGTGTTTTCAGTTTGATGGTTTTGTTTGTGACAAGACGTCACAAGATTTTGGGAAGGTCCACTCTTGAGCGAGAGCCTCATGATTACAACCTAATCATGAGAATCAAATTGGAGTGCATCCTTATTTTGAAAACAAATAGGATTCTAAGCTACCTAGGACTCAAACCATAATTTTTAAATTTGAAATATCATGGTGTGTTGTTTCAATCCCTGAATCCACAACCCTAACATAAATTGTTTTATTATTTTTTTGCAGGATTTAGTTGGTTATATTAAAATTAAGTTGAATTTAAAATTCTTGGCTTAGTGGCTTGAACCAAACATATTGTACACATTAAATGAGGAATTTCGCTCTCCCAGTCATTTCTAAATCACCCATATCACCAAGAAAACATGTTTTAAAAGAACATACTTTGGTATGGGAAAGACATTAGGTTTCAAATATTATAAGATTGTATAATATTATAAGATTGGATAATTATATTATTTGTCATATTATATTTTGATGCTTATAGAAACCTAAGGAAAAACTATGTTTCCAGGTCAAACCTTTGTAGAGGTTCCAGTACCTGAGAGTAAAATCCAGTTTGGGGCTGTTAAATTCTAACTGTACTAGTAATTGTGCTAGGGGGGAGAAATAGGATGTAATTTCCTCTTCTCACGGTTGGGAGTCTTGTTTTTCATGTGGATTCAACCAAACATATTTTACATATTAAATGAGGACATAATTATTACACATTTTTAATTTACATTCAAATGCTTCTTTGATTTATCTCCTATAGCTTAATGTATTATGCTAGATATATAATTTAAGTTGAAGGCCCATGAGATAAATATGACTTCTATGTGACATTTGTATTGAATCATCTATTTGTTGTGTTATATGAACATAATTGGTACGCATATCTAGTTTACATTACTTTAATATGTCATGCTTATTTAATTTATCTTTTATAGATGACCGGAGCATCCCTTTTTAATCTATCCCTTTTGACTTCGGATATGTGGGCAATATTCATCTGCATATTTTTCTATCATAAAGCAGTGAGTAAAATTGTATTCCATTTGTGTCAATGTTAAGGTTAAGCACATGGATTAAAGTTTTATATATTAGATGAGGAGGTTATGTATTACATATGGTCTTGAATGAGCTTTTGGACTCTTTAGATATATATCTAAAGAGTCCAAATGCTCATTCAAGACCATATGTAATCCTCATCTAACTTAGCAAGGGATTTACAATACTATATTTGAGTTGGCTAGCTCCATTTCAAGATATTATGGTTATCCAAGAGGGGATATAAAAAATGAAAAGAAGGATATTGAACTATAGGTTATCCAAGTTGGACATAGAACCAGTGGAGAAACCTGAGGAAAAACTATGTTTCCAGGTCGAACCTTTGTAGAGGTTCCAGTACCTGAGAGTAAAATCCAGTTTGGGGCCCTGTTAAATTCTAACTGTACTGGTAATTGTGCTAGGGGGGAGAAATAGGATGTAATTTCCTCTTCTCACGGTTGGGAGTCTTGTCTTTCATGTGGATTCAACCAAACATATTGTACATATTAAATGACGAATTTCGCTCTCCCAATCATTTCTCTAAAAGTCTTAGATAACTCTAGAGAGATTACCTCTTTCTTTGTACTCACATATTTTCCATACCAGAAAAGAGAGAGTAGAGCATGTTTACATTTTAGTGTTGTTTTTCTCCCATAAGGATTTCCTAGGGAAAAAGAGTCTAGAGCATCATTAATTTTTAGGGTTTCTTGTCTCCCATAAGGATTTCCTAGGAAAATAATTTGTGTTGATTGTCTAGAGAGATATGTATGTGTGTGTTTCATTATATGTTCTCTATTTCTTACGTTGTGTTTCATTATGTTTTATATTTCTTACATTTCTGCCCTCCTATTTTTCTTTCCAATCAAGGTTTATAAAGTAACATGAGAAGAAACATGAGACTTGGAACAATCATTTTCATTATCTATATGGAAGGCAAGAAGGATTATATCCCCTTAAGCTTAAGCTTATGTAGTTTGTCAATTTTTATCATATATTTTTTGGTAAGGGTAAATGTTTTTTTATATATAGTACAAGTCATGAGTTCCCCAATTTTACCTTATGTAAAGCATGATTCTAGGATTACTACAATTTGTACTTGGTTTTTTAAGAATATATCAAATAAAGTTTTTGAGAAGCAAATATGGCTTGTTCCTCAACAACATTCCTGAACATGGACACATCCTTGACTATCTAAGGACATAATGATCGAATGAACCATTTACATAAGATATCATCAGGGAGTTTGGTTTGTATTAACCCCTTGCGACATCACCAGTCATGGATGTGATTAGAAATCAGTATGGCATCATCTTGTTTTAAATTAGAAAAGAGATCAAAATTGATGCCATACCTCATCGGTAACTAAAAATGAGTTAAAGGAGTTTGAGCTAACGACGAAAAATTAATGTAATATTTTTTGTCTAATTCAATATACATTTAGCATCATCTCCAGTTAAGGTGCATTAGAACAGACGTAGTTTAATGGAATCATCCACGAAATAATTTTATGACCAACACAGATGATAGGTGGTAATGCACATTAATGGATTTTCTCTAGAATTCCCTTCAAATTTGGGGATATTGGAAGGCAACTTGGAAGGTATGGGTGGCCACCAAGGATCATGATGAATGGGGTCATTAGTTAACTTCTCCAAATTTGAAAGAAAAATGGAGGATAAGAAAGGATTATGAATTTGACTAAATATGATATAGGAGGATGATCACCTTGAACAACAATGAGGTCCCCCCATATACTAATTCTAAGGAATAGGAATAGTAGGTTAGGAAAAACTTGGAGTAAAAATAATTGATCCTATAGGATAACTAGAGTTAACTACCATAGATGGTGAAGATAAAGAAGTAGGCATAGGAACACTAGGAAAATTTGTAATATCCATATAAGATATCATTCAAATGTCCCAAGAATATGTGAGAGGTGTCAATTGAGGTGTAGCTCCTACCATGTTTAATGGTGGCAATGATGACATATCAACAGAAACTTCAGATGCAGAGGGCAAAGAGGAACTAACATCCTTCATTGGTAAAATAGGAATGTAAGTGTAAGTAGGTGTAGTATTGTTTGGGTTTAGCCACAGTAACTATAGTTCTAATGGATCAGTCAAAGGTGGATTTACAAGAGAGCCATAATTGTTCACCAATGTTTCGATGGAAACCAAATCACTACAAGGAGGACTAGGTATAGAATCCATAATTATATTTTTGTCTAAGTCTTGGGTAGTGACAGGATATATCCGAGCAAGAGATAAAATTCCACCTTGTTCAAGAGGAAAACTATAAATTCGACATGACTGACAATGATTGGGTTCAGCTAGGGTGAATAAATGTATATAAACCAAAACAGGTTAGTACAAACACCCATAAGGCCAAACCACTTACTCAAACCAAACAACATGCACTAGAAAAGTCTTAGAAGGTAGTCACACATGAAAACAAATCCTAGTATTATGTCTTAGATGGTCTTCCAAAAGACTTATTTCTTATAGGATCTCAACTCCGCAAATAGAGTTGTCTAGGGTGAGGTAAGGTAGAGGGATGGTTATTGCCCCATCCACCACCTATAGGGTGTTTTCCTAAGAACAGCCACTAAGGTTACCTTCGTCCCACAGGGGAGGTTGAGTCTTCGGCTTTTGAGTAGTCATCCAAAAACACGATATTCCCTGACACGAGTATGGTAGCCTTGAGAAGAATTGATCATACTTTGACCTAAGCTTAACCCTCACTTACACGGGTGTCTGGAGCACACTGGTTTTGATGGTGGGATGATGAAGGATTTTTCACTCCTTAGCTCATTTTGATAAGTTTTTTTTTATGGTCTTGGAGCATTTTACACACACGCCTATCTCCAAAACCCTAGCCTAAGATAATGTTGGTGCATTAAGAGAAAAAATATGAGTCTAGTTTATTTTATTAATGCATTAATTTTATTATTTGTTATTTACTCAATTGGTTAGCAGTGCGAAATTTAGATGGTGTGATAGAATCTTTGTTAGTAACACCCTACTGCAACTATATGAAAAATTATCTCTCAATTCAATGAATCTCTGCTCGGGGAATTGTCAACAAAAGGAATATTGCTCTCATGTAAAGGGATGCAATGATGGTATTTGAAAGGCATGCCACTACTTATTGATCACAGAAATGACCCTCCAATGGGCAAGGTGGGGATTGCAGGGACAGTGACAAAATGTTGTGTAACAGTGGTTCATAGTGGAATGACATATCTTAAATTTGGCTTGGCATTTAATTTTTTTATCATGACTTTCTAACCATAGACTAATATTTTTTTCCAAAATAAATTCTTACAACTTAGCTAAAATGTGGCTAATCATAATGTTCACACAATTAGAAGGAATTTTTTTATCCCCACTTTTAAATATAGGTGTAATGAAGCTTTGTGTCTAGGGTTAAGAAAGCCTTGCTTCACTACCAAATTGAAGAGTTTATGTATGTGAGTGATGAAAATAGATCCTCTTTAATAAAATTCAAGTTGATAGCATTTAATGTATTTATATTTCCCATTTACAAATCACTTAATCCAAAACCTAATGTCTTCCAGATGAAAGATTTTGACTTCTGTTGGAGCATTCTAAACATAGTGTCCATGGTGTTTGGATATTCATACAATTTTTTAAGTTAGGAATTTAAATGCTTGAAGGAAATCAAATTATTTCCTTTAGTATTACAAATACTAAATCCTTATAATTAAATCAAATACTAAATTATTTACTAAGTTTTTTCTATTATCCTTATAGGTTAGGAGATGTAAATCTCTATTTAAATCCTTTTAGAAAATATCAATTTGAATTTTATTGAAAATTAGGTGCCTTCCATTCACACAATTCTCTTGCATGGGTTTTTTTTTGCATAACAAAGTTTAGAGTTAAGGTTGATGATATATGATCAAAGTTAGGCCATGGCCATTTAAGAGGTAAAAAGTTACTATTTGGTTATAAATAGGGGTTTCGAATATGACATAATCCACAAAACTACTAGGCCCATGGCACAAGTCATTTGGCAAAGAAAATGACATTATACCTAATTATGGGAGGCAAGATAGTAAAAAAATGGCATTATATAGTGAGCATTAGTTTCAAAAAACTATAGTATGTAATTAAATGGTATGTCAATTACCATATTGCCAAGAACTAACAATACACATAACACATGAATTCATGTAGAAATTTACAAAAAACAAGATATCTAAACTTTGAGAAGTTTCAATCAAACATCACATAAAATAACATGTGAATTCCATGAATGAGCATGATGACAAGAATTAATATGGTTCTCTTTAGGAATCTAACATTGTTTTTAAGTGTGGAGATATTTGCGGCTAGAAATAAGCAATAAAACTTGAATAAATTGCAAACATCAAGGACAAGTATAAGTTCCAAGAACCTAGAGCAATGTTGAATACAAAGAATATTAACATGCAATCAAGATCAAGAAAAAGGAGATTAAGAGTTGAAGTGTCTGGACAAGAAAGGTGGAGATGAAGCTTCACTAACAAATGAACAAGCATGGACCCTTTAGCAAGAAGACAAAATGAAAGCTTAGTTATCAAGTTATTTTATATACCATTATAAGTGTAGCTAAGATTGAGACCAACAGAGGTATCTTATTCATGTTGTGCTTTGATTCATTTCTCCAATAGGGGTATCTTATTCATGTTGTGCTTTGATTCATTTCTCCTTTAAGAGAGGAACTTGAACTTGGAATTAATGAAGAAATATAGAGTATTGTAGAATGTATTATTAGATGTTTTTTGAGATTATGGTGTCTCACTCAAGTTGTGAGATTTATTTAAGATGAAAATCTTATTTATGAGGAAGTTGTTCCAACTCCTAAATAGATTTGTAATACCTTAAATGTATGTGCTTTCTTGCTAATAAATGTTCATTTTCTCCATTTTCTGTCTCTCCTAAATTTTAGTTTTTTTCATTTTCTCCATTTTTTGTCTCCTAAATTTTAGTTTTTTTCTCCATTTTGTGTCTCTCCTAAATTTTAGTTTTTTCTTCATTTTCTGTATGTCCTAAATTTTAGTTTTTTTCTCCATTTTGTCTATCCTAAATTTTTAGTTTTTTCTCCATTTTCTGTCTGTTCTAAATTTTAGTTTTTTTCTCCATTTTGTCTCTCCTAAATTTTAGTTTTTTCAATTTCTCCATTTTCTCTCTCCTAAATTTTGTTTTTTTTAATGATTTAAATGAATTTTCAAATACATAAATAGATCTATAAAACCTTTTAAATACTTAAACTTTACAAATTAAACTATTTAGACTTTAATTTATGATTATTATAAATCTCTACTAAATTTTGATAAAATCTACTAAATTTTAAAATTTAAACAGATTTCACCAATTTTAAACTTTAAACAAAATTCACCAAAGAAAAATCCTTTTCCTTTTTGCTCAATTTTAAACTTTAAACAAAATTCAACAAGGAAAAATTCGTTTAAATTAAATCTCAGAAACTACTACCCTTAAGTGCATTAAAACAACAATTAAACTGTAGATTCAAGCATTAGAATGTTATATCTCAGTTTAGCTTTCATCTAAGCTTTTGTGGCAGCATAGTGGCTTTGTTTCTTTCTGTTTTTGAAACTAAACGTGACACTGTCGTTACAGGTTTAATCTTTGAACTTTGTCAAATTCTCTAATTCCTAAGCGTGAGCTCCGCAAATGAAAAAGATAATTCATGATTTCATCCACTTTCATTTTTGAATGCGAAAGCATGGAATGACAAGCGTGTTTGCAGGCAGCATATAAGTCGTTATATAATAAATTTGAATATCAAAACACTGTTTACAAACATCTTTCCTCAGTATTGAATTTATCTAAATTTTATACATACTATCTGGATTTATGCATCTATAGCAGTTGTTAAAAAATACATAACTAAAACTTAGAAATGAAAATTAGCAACAGCTTTAAATTTTTTGTGGGGGAGAATAGTAAATATTTACTAGCATTGTATCATTTTAGTCACTATGATAATTTACATGCATCAATAAAACCCGTAAATATAATTTAAATACATGAAAAAAACCAGTAAATATTTATTTGGAGTTATCAATATGATAGGTAGAACATACCTGTTGAATTCGTTCGGCCGACGAGGGGAGTAGCAGAGCAGCCGGAACGCGCGAACAGCAGCAACAGGAGAGTAGCAAAGCAGCCGGAACGCGCGGACAGCAGCAACAGGGGAGCAGCAGTGGAGCAGCGAAAATTCCCGGGAATAATGAAACACGTAAAAGAACAGTATTCGCAGGAAATTTATTTATAGGAATTAGTTCGGCCGAACTTTTGAAATTAGTTCAGCCGAACTTTTGGAACGAGTTCGGCAGAACTTTTGGTACGAGTTCGGCCGAACTTTTGTTGCCGGTTTTCCAATCTCCGGCAAAAATTATGTTGGCCTGCGCCGTCTGTGTCTCGTCAATCTTAACGGAATCAACAGTTCGGCCAAACTTTCTACGAAAGTTCGGTCGAACTATTGCCGAAAAAAATTTTCGACCCCCGATTCTCACAAAAGTGTAACCCAGCTTCACGTTTCTGCCCATCTATTAATATATTTTTAAAGTTTTCCCAATGTAAAATGTGAAGCTTAATTTTTATTTGCTGAACTAGTTTGAAAAATATTATGGTTAATGTAAACAGACAGAGATACTCCTCAAAATATTGAAGAAGAAAATCAACCTCAAGCAGAAATTGAATCGGGTATGTAAATGTAAATATTATGATCTATTGATATATTTAAAATTTTCCTAATATTTATTGACATATTTATTAATTTATTTATTTATTGAATATGTACTATTTTTTCGAATATGTACAGATGAAATCACTATCAATAATGAGATGTTAGAAAATGTCGACACTCACACATATGGAGATAAAAAACCTGACCATGTTATACGATATCGTGTCGATAAAATTTTTGAAAAGTATTTCAAAAATGAGCAAGTGACAGTTCAAGCTCAAATGTTGAAAGGTCTCCTATCATCAAGGAAATTAAAAGAAGCGACGACACTATTGGGTATTCGAAAATCAACCAAAGATAAAAAATGAAAGAAGAGGTGATAAAAAATATGAGTAGTGCTATAGAGTCAATTAAGAGATCTAGAGATAAATATGTTTCAAATATACGTAGAGGAATACAGATGGCAATGGTTTCACCAAGTACTCAAGAGAATCGTTTGATAACATCTATGGCACGAGCACTGGGAACCTCGCGAAAAACTCTGCACAAACATCGAAAATTTCGACTGCAAGTAGATGTAAATGATGAACTCGCTTGTTGGAGAGCTATTTGTAGGAAACCATACAAAGATAGACTTGGAGAAGATGTTAAAAAAATAATATATGAATATTGGAAGAACAATTCACGTGTTTCACCAACTACAAGACATGTGATGCGAAGAAGAATAGCACGAAATCAATACGAAGAACATGAAAAACATCTCTTGGAAACCACTCAAATAGAGTTATTCAACAAGTTCAAAGAAGAGAATCGTCAAATTCATGTTTCACTCAGTGCTTTTGTTCAACGAAAACCATGGTATGTAAAACCTATCACCGTACGCGACACTTGTTGTTGCCGTTATCATGTGGAATTTGAGTTATATTATGACACATTCCTTGATTTCGGTAGAACATTATGGAAAGATTCACCTACTCCTTCCACTATCCGTGAATTCATATCTCAAATTCTATGTGAAAGAGAAAGCGATGAACTATTTTACAAAAAGAAATGTGTTGGTGGTAAAAAATGCGATGATTGTGGAAATTTGACTAAATTTCAAAACAAATATCGTATTGATATGAATGATCAATCATTGTCCAACATGAAAGTGAAATGGAAGAGATATGAATATATCGATACATCGATTCAAGGTGCAAATAGTGTTAAAAGAATCGAATTACGAGAAGACGAAATTTTTCTGATAGACTTTTTGAGAAAGTTTGAGGCAGAAATTTACAAATACACCAAACATTCCCATAGAGCTCGATGGCAAGACTTGCAATTCAAAAAATCTCGTGAATTTTTTCCACCAGGGACCATTTTGTCAGTGATTGATTTTGTAGAAAACTACACATTTGTTCCACAAAAAGAAATTCAGAGTGAATACTATCATTCTGACCAAGTCTCCATGCTCGTACATATTCTATATAGACATGCTGAACAAAATGTCGATCATATAGAAAGCACGAGTGAAAATCGACATATCATTAAATAATATCACTTTTATATCAGTGACGATCGTACACATGATACATGTTTTGTACAACATTGTTTTGGAAGAATTTATGATGAATTGAAAAATCGTGGAATAACATTCAATGAACATTGGATATGGTCAGACGGATGCGCAGGTCAATTCAAATCTGCACGATCATTTTTTTGGTTGTGTTGTCTTCATAAGAAAACATGCATTAAACATTGTTGGAATTTCTTTGAGACTAGTCATGGAAAAGGAGAACATGACGGTGCAGGAGCATGCATAAAACGAGTACTTCGAAGATATCAAATGAACCACTTTGCACGCCGACTTGTGAACGCTGAAGAAGTTGTTCAATGGTGCAAAATTGCTCTAAGCCATGAGATTAACCCATCACGAGAAGTGCACAGGTACATTCAATTTAATTTATATTGGAAATATAATTTTAAACATTGTACATTTATCATGCAATGATTATTTTTAATTGTATTTTGATATCATATTTACAAATTCTTTTTCTAATTTTCCATATAAAGGTTTTTCTGGCATATTGGAATCGGAGACGTAGATAGATCAATTGGAAATGATGTTGAAACAATAAAAGGGACTCGAAAATTGCATTCAATTGAAACAAAGTTGTCCACAAATGTGTTTGCATTGGATAAAAGAAAATATTATTGTTTTTGTGATGTTTGCATAGACAACACAAAATCCAATGACGTCTGTGAAAACAAAATGTATGTGAACGATTGGAAACATACAAAGCTAAATACAAAGGGAAAAATGTCTGTTGTAATGTTTGAATAAATGGAATCAGATGAAACTACAATAATCCAATGGTGATCAAGTTTCTGATCTTGTTAGCGAAGGTAACATTTGAATTACTTTTTAATGATTTAAAGATCTACAAATAAATTTAAATATGCATAATTAAATGTTAAATTTATTTTATTGTGCAGGAGATGTTTTTGCTGTAATTGCACCTATTGACAACGATGAAAATGTGAAGTATTATTTGATGCGTTGCACTGAACAAAAAATGAAATTATTACAAGACTATAATGATCATGGATTTCAGTATGACAAAGGGTCTATTATACTGAAAGGTTATTTTTTCAAACAAACTCGTCAAAGTGGAGACTTTGTTTACTTTGAAGACTATGAACCTGATTCCATAAGTTGTCAATATAGTCACTTGGTGTGTGCAGCACGCATAAAGTTGATAGAGGTTCAATCAAAGAAAAAATCGAAAATTAAGAAATGGGAAATGTCAAAATCCGATCATGAACGGATTATTGAGGATGGAATTCCATTAGAAGTTTTTTGAGTGAAGTGTCCAACAATTTATTATCTTTGGATTAAATATGTTTTAAAACTTCCAGTACTCAACTAAAAATTGAGCTGCTTATGTTATTTGTGGTTTGCACATGTTACAAATTGTTTGGGTACAAGCACGTGCTCTAGTATCAACTGAGAGTAGTTTTTCTATACATGTGCATTGATTAAAAATGTTATATGTATTGGATATATATATATATATATATGCTAGAATGAAATTAATTGTTCTTGTATATGTTTCCCGACCATATGGTACAAATTATTTCACTTTATTTTGTAAGCTCAGATTCGGTCCCCATATGGCCTAGCCTCCAAGGGACGAGATAACAAGTGGTTGTCCCCACTTGCCCGAATCTCAGCTTTTAAGTACAATTTTACTGTTTATGTCAGGTATCTTACATGATGTCCTAGCCAAAGATAGATTCTCTTTGTTTCAAGTTTCCAGTAAAAGTTGTCACCGAATGACCTGCTCGAACTCTTGTAGTAAACACCATACCTTATCTCTCTTGCTCTCCAATATTATTAGGTTTAATTATTATAACACAAAAATCGTTCTACATTGTCAATAATTTTTCGCGCTTACACTAAAATCAATGAACATTATTAATCCAATGTCTTTACAAGTAATGTACCATCATACATGCAATTATATCAAATTAGAAATCAACATATACAATGAAATCAATGGAGATTGTCTTGTTACAAGTAACATAATTTCAATTTACCATATGTGAAAATGTAGGTTGAAACCATCCAAAACTTTAAGTTGTAGATTGAAACCATCCAAAACTTTAAGTTTTAAAACACTTTTGATTATATATTGTGCATCATTAAAACATTTAACATTTAAAGTTCATTAAATATCACATGCAAAATGTAGATTGAAACCATCCAAAACTCGAGTTTTAAAAACTTCACATGCCATGCCAATTATAATTCAACTATCCAACAAAAACATTTAACAAATTAAATATCACATGCCAAAGTTGTTTCAAGTTTCAGGTAAAAGTTGTCACCGAATGACCTACTAGGATATTATAAATTTACTAGCTTTGTAAGATCATTTGGCATTCGGAAAAATTCGAAAGTCTTAGACTGTCAATCAATTTAAAGTATCATTCACCCTAGGGAGTGTAAAATATTCAATGTAGGTTGGTGATGATGCTCACTCCTAGCTTGAAGCAGCTCCAATGACCAATTCTTTAATGAATTCCAATGCACTAGACTATTCTTTAATCAATTACAAATAGCATTTATTGTGATCAATCTTAAACTATTCTCTTCTTCTATTATTATTGTCACCCTTATTAGTTTTGTCATCTTTCCGTATCGATTATATTAAAAAGAAAGTAAAAATCATAAATCATAAACCATTTAAATATTTAAATAGCTCGAACTCTTGTAGTAAACACTGGATACTGGTTTAATTATTATAACACAAAAATCATTCTACATTGTCAATAATTTTTTGCGCTTACACTGGAATCAATGAACACTATTAATCCAATGAATTTACAAGTAATGTACCATCATACATGCAATTATATCAAATCAAAAATTAACATATATACAATGAAATCAATGGGGATTGTCTTGTTACAAGTAACATTTCAATTTACCACATGTGCAAATGTAGGTTGAAACCATCCAAAACTTTAAGTTGTAGATTGAAACCATCCAAAACTTTAAGTTTTAAAACTCTTTTGATTATATATTGTGCAACATTAAAACATTAAACATTTAAAGTTCATTAAATATCACATGCAAAATGTAGATTGAAACCATCCAAAACTTGAGTTGTAAAAACTTCACATGCCATGCCAATTATAATTCAACTATCCAACAAAAACATTTAATATTAAATATCACATGCACCAAATGTAGTTCAGATGGCAACATTACTTCACATTCACATGCCAAAAGTACTAAAACCATCCAAAAATTAAATAAAACAAATTATATAATAACAATGTAATAAAATATGTCCAAAAATTGTAAATCTCACTTGAGTATCAAACTGTATCAAGTTTAACAAATTTTAAAACCATCTAAATTTTGAAATCAAATCTATAGTAAATCATGTCCATCAAATGGAGGATCTAGTGTCTGGGTCTCAGTCCACGCCCTATCCTTTGAATAGGAAACCTACATACACAATGCACATGTACTTGAACATTAAAATTTGAAGTTTTAAAAATGAATGAGAATATATATATCTAGAACTTCATGTAAAAAACAAAATATTTAACAAAAAAATCATGCAATACCTCGGAAGGTTCCCTCTCCATTTGATGAACAAGTTTTGCCATAGAAACATCTGCAGTGGTAAACTGTACAATATACATGTACAGTTAAATATATAAATATATATATATATATATATATATATATTAAAAACTTTCAAATGAAAATTCACATGTACATATATAAACTTATTTTCAATAATATTAAAAAAATGAACTAAATAAAACTTGTTCAAATGTTGTGGATGTTCCTATCTCCGTCGCTAGAGTCCCAGGATTAAAAAAATCTTCTATAGGAACCTAAATTCAAAAAATTTTAAATAACTCAAAATATATATCTCAATTTTTAATGGAACTTTTTGACGTAGAATATATATATATATATAACTTTTAAACATAAATTTTAAACTTGTGAAAAATTGTCCATACTCGTGGCTCATCTCCCAATGAAGTAGAAGGTATATCTCCTAAGGAAGAAGAAGGCACCGCCATCCCAAAAACATCAGACGAAATCGGTACCTGTTAAAACATTTTATCAAATTATATATATATATATACATACATGTACATGTGTGGCAACAATTATTTATTTTAGAGTCACTTAAAAGACACTAACATACAAGTGCCAACATATCATGATGGTCAAGCCCATCTGCATTGTTTGAACCGGAAGTCTCGAACGTAATATTAACATTTTCATCACGCATCATGCCTGAGAACTGCAAATGGTGTTTTAACATATAATCATACATTAAATTAGATTAATGTACACATACAAATAAATGTATACATGTACATACACATGTATTTATTACAAATTGTACACATGTATATGTAAAAATAATTTCAAACCCTCAAGTCACTAACACATACCGTTCTGGTGCCCTCTTCCTCATGAAAAATTAGGTCTTGCAGACCATTGCGACAATTTATTGCATATGTTTGGAGATCTTCAACATCCATGTTGTAAATCTCCTCATCTGTACGATAAACAAAATTGGCACGTGCATTTTCACGTGCTCTTTGTCGATTTAAACAAAGATCGACTCCACTCAATCCGCTCTGAACATTGTTGATCATAACATCTCTTGCTTCTCGACTTATTTGGGAAGTCGCATCCAACTCTGATCGCAGAGTTTCGACTCGAAACGGTCGACTCACCAATGGCGGCTCAGGGCGAGGCAACTCCACATCTCGCTTAGCACCCTTACGTTGACATAATCGACCTCTCCCCAGGATAAAAAATTCTGAAGGAAGGTCATTATAGTCGGGTTTCATACCCAAAAAAAATTCTGCATAAAACATCTATGCAAATTAAACAGGAACCTCATCGTTCCATGGGAGCATTCCAAAGGCCGCAAGATGTCGATTATACAAATAAGCAGCTTTGTCTGGGTGCTTGAAATACTGCACCTTCAAGATTTTTCTTTTTGGCCCTTCCTTATAATTAAACATTGACTTAGCATCTGCTCTTGTAACTCTTTGTTTTATGTCCTGCCATTTATCGGGACCTATCATTGTTTCTTTTCTCTTTCTCATCAGTTCTACAAATGAATCAGTGGTTGGCCCCAAATTTTTGTACACATTTACCATTTCACTCAATGAATGTATAACTATTTCGAGGCTTTGTCTACTCTCAGCAGGTAGAGGCAAAACCTCGAGATCTCTTTGCAATTTTGCATGAAGGCTTTGACACCTTTGTAAGGTGCATTCCGCCATGTTCGTTTCCCATGGTATATCAGTAATCTCAGCCGGATAAGTTGTGTTGGGTTGAAAGCCTTCTTCTTTAATGTAGCGCGCTTCCCTGCGTCTATTTTGACCACTGGCTCGAACATTTTCAGCCTCTGCATCAATATATATATAATTTCGTATATTAGAAAAAACACGTGTAAAAAAAGTTGTACAAATTTAATGAAAAAATATTGAAATTGATGGCAACCTTAATGTTGTTGGTTAACATCATCTCCAACATGACCCTGCTGAGAACCAACCCCAGAATGACGCTGCTGAGAACCAGACCCACAGTGACCCTGTTGAGAACCAGCAGCTGTTGATTGGCCTTCGGGGGAATAAATATCACCCCCTTCCCGCAACCTGCTACCACTCATACCTCGACCGGTTGAACCTTGGCCACGCTCCATGGATGGAGAGAAACCCTTCTCCTCTTGCCTCCTCAAAATTAAAATATGAAACTTATTAACAACTAATTTCACTCACAAAGTTAATAAAAAAATCAATTCCATATGTACACACATGTATGGAGATTTAAGATTATATTTAAATACCGTGAACATCCTCCGATCCTTGAACCTCCATATGGGATTCGGCTGATCTTCGTCTTTCATCCTCCATGATATATATCTATTGGTCGACATTTACACAAAATATATTTCAAAAAATCAATTCGTAATTTAGTGTACACAAATTATGTAGAACAAAACTTTCAAAGCAATAATTGATCATGTGTGAAACTAAATTTAATCGAAAAAGATATTATAAAAATGATAAGTTCACCAAATTGCACTTTACATGGTGGGAGCACACTTGGTATAAAATTTACTACTTATACACTTTAGTTTGTGGGAGAAATGACACATGTACATAGTTTACCTTAAAGTTGTTGTGTTTTACGGATATTAAAATGAAGAACTTCTATTTAGATCCATTCCAGAGATTGACCGTAGGGGCATTTACTAGATATGTCACCTTTCATAAAAGATGAGATCCAGAGGCTACCTGGCCCTTTACAGACTCTGCCTATAGAACTTGTAGAAGTAAACACTAGAGGCATTAACAATATCAAAGAACTTTTTCATGCTCAGACATGGGAATGTGTCTCTTTCCCTATGCAAAAAAATAGTTCAAGGTAGTTAATCTTCATAGACATGTCATCAAGCAAGTCAATGTGATCATCCCCAACTTACTTTTTATGAAATTAGGCTTGGAATTTCATTTTAGAGCTCAAATTTTTAGGAAGGATTTAAGTATCCACCTTTCAAGAATCACTAGAAGAGGTTGGTGTACTAAATGTATTTCTTGGGAGGTAGATTGGCATATGGACTTTTGGTAGCTAGAACTTTTCCAAATAAGTGAATGTATTTGAAAACCAAACCTCTAGTTTATTTTGGTCTAAACAAGGTCTAGAATTTGAAAATTGAATTCCCTCTTTCTTCCTCTTACATGTCCAATGATCGAAATCTGGATTGAGGGAAAAAAATTTCCTAAATAAAAATTTTGCATTTTATTTGTACAAGAGTTTTTAAAAGCTAATTAACTCGTAAATTTCTCACAAAATACACTTAAAGCTTGACACAAACCCCTTCCCACTAGAGGAATAAGGTCCAATTTTTTGATGAAAATGTGCTATGAAAGTAAAGGGTTAAAGGCAACCATGTACAAGGCATAGTTGAGCCAAATGTTGTTGAGGAAGGGCCTAATTATTTGGGTCTTGGTTATGGAAAACACGGAGAATGCTCAAAAGCCAAGGAGGCACATGAAGCTGTTCCAAGAAGGAATTTTATTTCGTGTTAATTACCTCAAGCTTGTGAAGTTTGTGTTCATGATGAATGGAAAAGTTTGACACCCACTTTGCAAGAAGATGTTAATAAACATGCAGCTAATGAGAATGTAAAAGAAGAGGATGTTTAAAGCTCTATCTAGTCATTGAATTCATTGCTAGTATTCAAAGGAGAGCCACTACCTCATCAAATTCACCTCCTCCTTAGAATTTGGCACTTAGAATTTCCATAACGCTTATAACCCCATCCTTACAATTTTTATAATTTCCATGATAAGACATTTGAATTTCCTTCCCCATATTTCTTGTTAATGATTATAACCTTAAAATGGCTAATATTGGTTTGTCATCATCATCTAAAAATGACTTGGCAGATGAAAATTTACCATGTCAATCATCATCACTTCACACCATCTCATACATGACCTCTTCTACATATTATATGCATGAATTTTTGAAATGTCATCCTCTCTACCTATCCCATGAATGATTGTGACAACAGGTGAATAAAATACAATTTATAAGCAGAAGATAGTTTCTAGTTTGTCCTCCTCCATCCGCCCCATAGCTAGTGATTTCTCAATTTTCCACTTCCAACTTTCTATTCTCGAAATTCATTAGCAGCTAATTTTATCGATAGCCACACCACACCTAGAAGTTAAAGAAATTATCATATACACTACTACATTAATGAACTCTACGTTGTTTGTTATTGTAAAGTCCAATAACAAACAATGTTAATTGAGTTTAGTAGTGTATATAACAATTTCTTTGACTTCCAGGTGTGTTGTGACTATTAGTAGAATTAACTACTAAAATGAATTTCCAAAATAAAATGTTGAAAGAGAAAAAATAGGCAATCACTGGATATGGAGTGCGTGGAGGAGGACAAACTTATAGTGATCCCTTCCTTATCAAATTTCCTTTATTCACCTAATGTCACAATCAATCATGGTCTAGATAGAAGGGATGACCTACCATAAATTCAATCATATAATGTGTAGAAGGGTCATATTTAGATGGTGTGAAACGATGATTACAAACATGGTAATTTTTCATCTACTAGGTCATTTTGAGATGATGATTACAAACCAGTGCTAGCCCATTAAAGGTTATAATCATTGGTGCCTAATGTGGGTGGACAATTTAAATCAAGTTCGTATCAAAGTACAATTTAGCTCATTTTAGTCAAGGTCAGTTAGAAGAATTAGCTATTGGTTTCTACCTTCAATTTCCTCTGAAAATGAATGTGTACGTGCTTTTGAGAGACATTAGAGACATTAGAGGAATAAGGTCCAAATTTTTGATTAAAATGTGCTATGAAAGTAAAGGGTTTTAAAGGCAAGCATGTACAAGGCATAGTTGAGCCAAATGTTCTTCAAGAAGGGCCTAATTATTTGGGTCTTGGTTATGGAAAACATGGAAAATGCTCCAAAGCCAAGGAGGCACATGAAGTTGTTCCAAGAAGGAATTTGATTTCGTGTTCATTACCTCAAGCTTGTGAACTTTGTGTTCATGATGAATGGAACATGTACATAGTTTACCTTAAATTTGTTGTGTTTTACGGATATTAAAATGAAGAACTTCTATTTAGATCCATTCCAGAGATTGACTGCAGGGGCATTTACTAGATATGTCACCTTTCATAAAAGATGAGATCCAGAGGCTACCTAGCCCTTTACAGACTCTACCTATAGAACTTGTAGAAGTAAACACTAGAGGCATTAACAATATCAAAGAACGTTTTCATGCTCAAACATGGGAATGTGTCTCTTTCCCTACGCAAAAAAATAGTTCTTGAGGTAGTTAATCTTCATAGACATGTCATCAAGCAAGTCAATGTGATCATCCCTCCTTCCCTCCCTTGTAAAATAATTATGTTTTGCGAGTTAGAAAGCCAAAATATGGAGATAATTATCACCAAATCCAACGTACGATTATGCATGATGGAGAATCTCTAGTGCTTTCCCTTGTTAATATATTTAATAATCTCAATATTTATTTAAAAGTATCAATAGTATTTCGACGACATCACATTGTTCAAATCTCATGGTCGAAATACTATTGATACCTTTAAATAAATATTGAGATTATTAAATATATTAACAAGGGAAAGCGCTAGAGATTCTCCATCATGCATAATCGTACGTTGGATTTGGTGATAATTGTCTCCATATTTTGGCTTTCTGACCCACAAAACATAATTATTTTACAAGGGAGGGAAGGAGGGAGGGAGTTGTGGTTTTCGAGGGGAGGAGTCAAAGGTTATGAAAGCGGTTCATTAACGAAGGCGCGTGTGACATTTATTTTCTTTAGTTTAAAGGTTCGACTCTCGAGCTCCACTCAAGTAGTTTTGTGTGACACGTATTTCTTTTGGTTTACATCTCGACTCTCGAGCTCCGGTCCAGTAGTTTTAGTTATGATCTCCTAAAAGCTTTTATAGCAATATTTTTGTTAAGAAAATGGAGAACTATCTTCACGGGAGAGGTTAAGGAAGGGAAGTGAAGTGGTAGGAATTAAATTTCTCAAAAGAGGTGCAGGCTCAATTAAGCTTCACAAAATCTCATATGAGATAAATATGACTTCTATGTGACATTTGTATTGAATCATCTATTTGTTGTGTTATATGAACATAATTGGTGCGCATATCTAAAGAGTCCAAATGCTCATTCAAGACCATATATGTAATCCTCATCTAACTTAGCCAGGGATTTGCAATACTATATTTGAGTTGGCTAGCTCCCTTTCAAGATATTATGGTTATCCAAGAAGGGATATAAAAAATGAAAAGAAGGATGTTGTTGTAGGTTATCCAAGTCGGACATAGAACCAGTGGAGAAACCTAAGGAAAACCTATGTTTCCAGGTCAAACCTTTGTAGAGGTTCCAGTACCTAAGAGTAAAATCCAGTTTGGGGCTGTTAAATTCTAATTGTACTGGTAATTGTGCTAGGGGAGAGAAATAGGATGTAATTTCCTCTTCTCACAGTTGGGAGTCTTGTTTTTCATGTGGATTCAACCAAACATATTGTACATATTAAATGACGAATTTCACTCTCCCAATCATTTCTAAATCACCTATATCACCAAGAAAACATGTTTTAAAAGAACATACTTTAGTATGGGAAAGACCTTAGGTTTCAAATATTACAAGAAGGTTTTTGATATCGTTGAGAGAATGTGGAAAATAGAATCCATAAACAAATTATTTTTCAAAACATATTACTTTCAAAGTATCACCAAGGAATGTACAAGGGTGTTCAATGAATTAATGCTATTTATTTAAATTCCATGATGTATATCTTACTCATAATTTTAACAAATTATTAAATAATGATCAATGTGATTAGCGATTAGCTATGGCATGTGGCAAACACATTACTTTAAATGGAAAACCTTCCCTTGGTTCTATGAATTGATGGTGATGCTTGTTGATTACATTTGGCCAACGCTAGCTTTCAAACAAATCAGTTAAAAATTAAGATTTATATGGTAAGGTTTTTCTTTTGATAAAACCAATTATTTTTTGTGGAGTGAGGAACATACTTTTGGCATGTGTGGCTTCGAGGAATTTTAGGGAAACCATGTGTGGAAAGGGACCTACTGTTAAACTTCCACCATATCCCAACCGACATAAAAAGTGCCATGATTAAATACAATCTTTTCATATAAATGTTAGCAAGCCTTCCAAAACATCTCATAGCTGGGTTGGTGGGGTATGACTGAACCCTATCAGAGAGTGTGGACCCTCTTAATGATGCAGGGTGAAACCTTTGGATTATTTGTGTACAAATGGTAAAAATTCAATTCATTGCAAGTTCAAGCATAGAATGTAGTAGAGATTGGTATTCTTCTATATATTTAGAATCGCTATTCTCCCTATAGAGAAGCCTAGAAGAGGAATAGGAATAATTAGGTGTCCATGAAAAGGAACGATAAAGGGTAGTGTCACAATCTCAATGATCCTAGGTAAACTAAAATGAAATTATTTATTGGCAGTATCATGACCTAAAGTGGACCAATAATAATATAAACATAGCTGTATCTCAATAGGAATGAAAAGGCCAAGGGAAAAATTGCATGTGCTCATGCTGGCACATTCAGCGTACCAATTTCTAGATATCAATATTTTATCCATATCCAACTGCCTGCTAACCATTACAAAAGGCTTCTTGGACACTCCTGATTCTTCAGGCTTTACCAGACCATTTGTTGGCACAGACTTGTTGGGTGCATATTGAAAGGTATAAGCTTTTAAGTACAGTTAATTTGCTCCCTTTCAGGCTCTATTTATGACAGTTTGCTATGAGACAAAGGATATATGTTGCCATAACTCTAGTGGGCTTTCTTCTGAGCTTTTTTTCCCTGTATTTTCGGGTTCATAATGTACCCACAAACCCGTTATTATGAAAAGGAAATTTACAGTGCCAGTGTGAGATGGAGATGTTGTTACTATTTTCAGAAGTTTGTAGCCATTCATTAATTACTTTCTAAGGTTCTGATCATTATAAAATAAGCTTTTAGGCCATTGCCTCTACATTGCAATCTGTTGTGTGGAGTTAGATTCTAATATTGTCAAAATCATTTCTCTTTTGGGTACTTATTCTAATAACATATGCACATATAGATACTGTGATAGATGCAAGTAATAGCTGGGAATAAATCTAAACCATAAACCATAAAAACATTTCTTCCCAGAAATCAATTCAAAAATAATCTACAGAAGATGTAGGAAATAAGAAGGCTCCCTCAAGCAAGAAAACATAAAAGACAATTATTCACCAGGTACACACATCAATTTTATGGTTAATGTTATCTTTGTAATGCGTTTGGTCATAAGGTTGTTGAATGCAAAATGAATGTAAAGAAAAGGAAAAATGACTCAAGAAAATACAAAAAACAATTTCGCCAATTATTGGTCATACAAAGTGTTATTTATGTGATAACTTTGGCCACAAAGCCAATTATTGCAAGTTGCCATATACTTTAAATAAATTTAAACAAAATATGGAAGCAACCCCAAGCAGACGAAACAATGAGCCAAATGGAAATGAAGACAACCAAAGACAACCAACTAAAGTATGGAAGAGAAAGGAAAAGCATGAGGCTTCAATGTCAAGTTAAAGCCATATTAGCCTCAGGGGGAGCTGGTTAAGGAAATGAAGGTACCCATCTAGTCAGTAATAAAGAGAAGCAACAACAAAGGAGGAGAGAATCCTTAAAGATTCTTAAGAATAGAAAACCCTAATCAAAATACTAAAGGCATTAAAGGAAAGAATTGTATTGAAGAACTCTAGGTCCAAAGAAAAATCTCAAAGGAAGAACAAGCACCTCCCACACAATACATTCAATAATAAAATTGTGATGTCTCTAAGAAAGATAAAGGACATTACATTGAAGACCAATTAACACATCAGATTTCTACTTTATTATGTTTGTTATTGTTTTATTTAGCATAACATATACTTTTCATCCTTTAATGCACTTCAGCATTCTCAAAATCCATAGAAAGACACTATCCAAAACTCAGCATTTACCAGAATTTGCACCATATGAGGTGTTGGAAAGTCAATAAATGGACTTTCTGTTTTTAGCACATCATATTTGGATGCCATTTTTTTCCAGAGAATATATTTGGATGGCATACAATGTACAGCACAAATCTTCTGCTGTTTTTATTGATGACTGGATGGAAGAAATCTTGATCTGTTATGGTTGATGATGATGTGTAAAAATCTGTTGAAATTTTTAATTATGAGGATGAGAGTTTCTGGAATACTGTGTGAGATTATTGAGGTGTCAACACTTAATTTAATTATGATGAGAATTAGTGGTTGTAAGCGGTTCAGTATCATTCAATCACTTCTATGAAAATTCATTTCTCATACTAAGCTATCACTGCTTCTGAGGTAACAACAAGATTTTGGGAAATGGGTAATTTCATAAAGGGAGATGCAGTTTCAAAGCAAGAGATATCTTTTTTTCAGCAAAGAAAAAAGCTTTGTTTTAATATTAATGTGTAAAACAATCCATCATACAATACATAGACCTCTGGATGGAAACTACCCTATGCACAGAAGAATAGGGAAAACCATGACAGCGGGGAGGAATAAGCATGATCCCTCTACAGGAAACCGCGAAGAGTCGAAAAGATATCCAAAAGTCATCAGAATTACCATAAGGCCCAAGACTATAGACAAACAAAAGATACTAACCAGTGCACGATCGACCAGAATGGTCCAAAACGAAGACGCAGGCCATCAGGCCATCCAGGCCAGACTGAAATGGGGAGTCCTGTAGCAGCCCATAGAGAAAAACAAAATTGGCAGCAAAGCAAGAGATATCACTGCTTCTGAGGTAACAACAGGATTTTGGGAAATGGTAATTTCATAAAGAGAGATGTAGTTTCAAAGCAAGAGAATAAAAGTTTGGAGAAGTTTAAAAGTGAGATTATTTAAGAAAAAAATATATATTAATCATTATTGCAATCTTTTTTTATTGTTGAATTTGTATTTTTATTGTAAAAACAAATTTAGCAACTTCAAAAATTCCACCAAATTTGTGATCTCAATACTAATTAATATCTATAATTCTAATTATTTTTTTAAATTTTTAATCAGGCAACAATGATTGAAAACAATAAAATCACAACACATTTAAACTACAAATCTAAGACTTGGGAAGCTAATAGGACAAAAAAACACAGAGATAAATGGTTCGAGCCTTACCCGCGCGGACGGCAGGAGCAACAACGCGTCGACAGTAGCAGCGGTGCGGCAACAGCAGCACCAGGGCGTCGGCAGCAGCTTGGCGCGAACACGATACACCGCAATAGCAACGTGCGAAAAATGAAACAGTAAACCATAAAAACTCGCGGGCGATTTATTTATAGAAAATAGTTCGGCCGAACTATTTTAGAAGTAAAACTTCAGCCGAACTCATAGTTCGGCCGAAGTTTTTTAGTAGTTTGGCCGAACTTTAATTGTCGGTTTTCCAAACTCCGGCAAAAATTCTGTTTGCCAGCGCTGTCAGTGTGCCGTCATTGTTAACGGAATCTAGAGTTCGGTCGAACTTTCTAATAGAGTTCGGCCGAACTTTGTAAGAGTTCGGCCGAACTTGTGAAAATGTTTGGTCGAACTATTGTTGGAAAAAAAATTCGGGCCCCGATTCTCACAAAAGTGTAACCCAGCTTCACGTTTCCGCCCCATGGCCCTCGTGTACCTTCCTCTTATTACTTTTTAAATAATTGAATCATTAAAAAACTAAAAAGGGATAATAAATAGTATCACAATTTTCTTATCATAACTAAATTCTCCTATATGAAACAATGATGGCTTTCATCAGTTCAAGAGCTACAAAAACAAGTTCACTAAGAAAACAACTCTAGCACTGAGAGAGATTTGGAAGCAACTGTTGAATTGGTGAACATGTCTTGCTCTATGGTGTTGGATATTGGGCATAGGCAATTGTTGAATTGGTGAACATGTCTTGCTCTATGGTGTTGGATATTGGGCATAAGCAACTGTTGAATTGGTGAACATGTCTTTCTCTATGGTGTTGGATATTTGGCATAGATTTCTTGATCTTGTATACAAGACTGTCAATTTTCATGTAGCTTATACTACATTAACCATGAAATTGTCAACATTTAGAGCACACTTGCCATCACATTTGTAGAGAAAATTACAATAGAGTATCACATTTTTCTTATCATATCTAAATGTTCCTATATGCAACAACTAACTTGTGTCTCATAGTTTAAATTTTTGCAAGGAGGAGGAGAGGAGTGTTTAGGTGCAAGCTAGAATAAGAAGAGAAAGAAGAATATTGTTTGGGACTTGAGATAGATTCATTCTTTGCACATCTAGACTCAAAGCTTGATAAAACAAAACTCACCATACTTTGAATTTTTTAAATAAATATCTTAAAAATTAGAATATCAATTTAATATATTTTACTCAATTGCACATTTAGTAATATTCATTTTAAAAAATACAAATATAAATTACTATTTTAAATAAAAATATTACAACACACTTAACAATATTCATTTAAAAAAATACAAATACAAATTACTATTTTAAATAAAATTAGTACAAAGAATCACATTAATCACCATGGCCTGGGTGTACCATCCTCTTATTACTTTTTAAATACCTTTTAAAATACCTAATGTTTGTAACTTATTCTTAATCACATAGTGTCGATTTTGTAAAACTATAATCTACAAGTCTCACTTTTTATAACTTTGGTGGAAGGATAGAGTATCTAAATTCCCTTACCCTTTAAGAAACATCCTCCATTATAAAACTATTTACTTGTGGATCGAATGGCCTAAAACATTTCAATCGTCTAACATTTGATCCAACGGCTCAGACATGGATACATTGGCAGCTAGGGAAGTTGTTTTCAAATAAAAATGCCTTACGGCGTAAATATATAAAATTGAAAGAAATTGACTATGGAATTTTTTTGGGGCGAAATTTCATTAATTAGCTATTTTTTGTATTTTTATTTTTAATATTCATTTATCTGGTTAAAAAATTGTTATATTTTATATAGATATGATTAAATTAATAATATTCGTCAAAAATTTATCATTTTTAATAATAAATTACATGTATTTATTGAACATTCCCCTACATTCTATATGTATGATTTTTCAAATTAGAATAATTGCCTATAATATTATCCATAGACATAATATTTGAAACCTCAAAATCACCCTATCCCTCACCAAGATTAATCACTTTTAAAACCATAAAATCAAAAAGAGATAGATAAAAATTATCTATACCATAAAATCAAAAAGAGATAGATAAAAATTATCTATACCATAAAATCAAAAAGAGATAGATAAAAATTATCTATACCATAAAATATAAACATATAAGTAAAATATAAAAGAAGATGAAAAAACATAAAGATCATTAAAAGAATAACACAATTTGCCACCAAAAAAAACATGTCAAAAGGTTAAGAACCAGGGAAATCTAAATATGGAAAAATCAATGGAAAAAGAAATAAATTAAACCAGGATTGTATTTATAAGGTGAATACTAATAAATAATAATAAAAAATTAAGATTGGGGCAATAATATGAGAGTTGGCGGGGTTATTTATGATTTTGGCTCATTTATATTTATATTTAGATTTTTGGTTTCTCTTCCAATAATAAAGTTGAAATTAATTCACTTCTATAGGGGTTAAATCTCGCCAAAACACTCAATACATCAAGTTTCAAAGTGATATGGGATTCTAAGCTAATTATAAAGTATCTATTTTTTTGGTTTCTCTGCACTTGATTTCCAATTGGTGTCAGTTTTTGAAAGAAGCAATCATGTTAAAGAACTGTTTACAAAGGTTCATAGCTATCACACTTCGTGCAAGAATAATTCAATGGCGGATGACCAAGCAAATCTACCCATTAGGGGAACCAAGGGTTATAATTATCAATGGTAAGGCTTACATGCAACTAGTCCTCTAATTATTCAATGAAAGGTCCTCAAATCTCCAAATTAATATGGCACATGGAGGAACACATGGGACTCTCCTCCCATATGCAAGGACTATGGCTCTTTCCATAATTAAACCCCTTACTTAGCCAAACATGGCAATTGAGGCACAAAGTCATTTCACCCAAGTGGATGGTCAAGCAACATTGAAGGAAACAAATGAAGACAAGAAAGCAACAATAGGATTTAAGGTGGCAACAATATGATGACTCTCCCTTTGATTCATCAACAGATATGTATTTTAAATTTGTAAGAGACTAGGCCACTTCTGTCAAGTATATATTTGTACTCCCTCATTTTATTTTGACTTTTGTGATAGACACTTTGATAGATATATTATTGTTTTATGGCATCAGATATTGATGGTCTGGTTATTTGCATTATATGATGACAACATTTTATATGCATATTATTGATAAGAAAGATAGATGTTACTTGATGAACATGTTATTAGATGATGTTATTTATTTTGATGTTAAAATAACTTGTCATGTGTAAATTACATGGTGATTAATCATTTTATGATTAGGTATTGTTAATAGTTTTTTTATTATGACAGCAAACTATGATGGTGCATGAAGATCAGATTGACTAAAGGATTCTTGTTTGGATCATGAGTAATATTAATTTGAATACGAATTGTCATTAATGGATATGTTTTATAAAATACTAATGAATTGAATAGTGGATATAAACACAAAGTTCGTGATTGTTGAAAAAAAAAGGTCATGTTTGTTGAACGACTCACATAGGGGTAATGGGATATATAAAGGATTTCAAAATTTGTTATGGAGGTGTGGAAGAATATCCCTAATGTCATAGCTTGGGTTGAAAAGTGTGAGGCACTTATACTTTGAAGTTGCACAATGTCATGAGGGTTTGACCATGTACTTAGTGATTCACGATATATAACTCACGAGCATGCATTAAGGTGGAAACCTTAGTCCTCAATAGTGATTAGTCTCTTACCAATAGAAACTTTGGAGTCAATGACTAACTTTGTTGTTGCGCCAATGTTCCTCTCAACTAATGTTCCTGGCACCCATGGAATTACACAAGGTAATTCTTGAATGGAACAATGGGCTTAGAACCCTTGGTATCATGAGATGAAAAGGTAAAATGGACTTAAATTGAATTGTTAAAAACTTTTCAAAATTTAGATATGATGATGTGTATTTGTTAAAAGACTAAGAAAAGAAAACATAGTAATATTTTTGTTATGTAAACTCGAGGGAAATTAATGATTTGATATAAATATTAAATATTTATAGCAAACACATAATAAAGAGCGAGTCTAACTAATAGATGATATGGTTTTTTTAATTGGAATCTGATAATACATTTCGAGCAAGATTGTGATTTTTTCTTATCTAAAATGCATTTTTGAATGGATAAATAAATTTAGCACCTTGAAAAAGCCCTTGAAACACTCAAACTTTACGGATTAAATAACTTAAATTTATAGTTCTTAAAAATCACTATTCATAATATCTAAAAAATTTAAAATCTTTCACAATTCAATCTAAGTCCATTTTACCTTTCTATCTCATGATACCAAAGGTTTTAAGCAAATTGTTCGATTCCGGAATTACCTTGGAACTTGTGTGATTCCAATGGTGCCACCACGTTTTCCCTTCAAGTACTTGTTACTAGTTGAGGGGAACATTGACGCAACCAGAAAAACAATGGTTAACTCCAGAGTTGCGCTTGTTAAGAGACTAATGGCTATTGAGGATTCAGATGGAGCATCTCCATCTTAATGCATTCCCCTAAGTTATACCTCGTGAGTGGCTAATCCATTATCCAGAGCCTGATATACTGGAGGATGGTTCTGCTGAAGAAATTAAAGCCTAATTCCTAAATCATTAGAAGAAGCATCCCTAGAATTCACAATTTGCTGATAACTCTCTGATAGAGATTGATTAATGGATAGAGAACCAACAATGTCATCCAAGCTTTCTGATTGTATAGAAAGGTTTGCTATTGATTTACTCTATATTTTTAACGAAATCACTAAAGAAAATGTCATTGTCCTTGTTTAATGTTCTTGTATCAACATTCTCCATCTCACTACTATTATGAAACACCAACCCTAAAAAGGATTATTGGTAGAGTCATTGCCTTCAGCTCGTTCAGTGTGAATAGGCAACACAGCAAAAGTGTTCTCTTCTATATTTATAATGTTTCCTTCATATCTAGTAGGTAAGAAATCATCTCTCAATAGATCTACAGTAGCTGATATTGTCATGGTATCAGTATCTTTTACCTGTGACACACCTCTATTTGCAAGCAAGTCCATTTCTCTAGTATCTATCAAGTCTGGCATCTCAACAGAAACAGGCTTTGTTGTGGTTTTATCATTCATCTTTTCTGTCACAGTGATTTTGTCATTAACTATTGTTCTACCTCCCGGAAAACCCAATACCTAGTTTTCCTTCCCTCTCAATGATGTTACTTGGAACAGCCATGTGAAAATTCAATACTAGAAAATTTTCCATATAGGTGAATACAATGACAGTCCAGCATAAGCCTAGCCTACACAAATCCTTGTTAGTTCAAGCTTCTGCAAAATGAAGGCATATGGGAGTGATTAATATTGTTTGGACATCCATAAATCTCATAGCAAGTCTCTATTCATGCCCCCTAGATCCTAGAAGCTTGCTTCATTGCACTATAGTTTTGTTCAGTCAACTTAACTACAATGTTTATTATATTAGCAAACACCCAACCTGCAAAAATTGGAGAGCTTTTCCTTAAGGACGATTATGCAGCCAAAATTTCCTCCATCTATACAATCTCCTTTGTCAAATGGAGAATTGCGGCAATGGTATTCTCATAAACAAGACCAGCAAACCAGCAACTTAACTGCAAGAAAGTCCTCTTCCTCGAGCAAGAGACAGAAATTATATCTAAAAAATGAAACAAAAACCACATCTCAAAAAAAAAAAGTAACCAACCAAACTGGAAGAAGTTCCTTTTGTTTAAATTTAGAAACAAAATTCTTATCCAAATACCCTGCAAATTCACCTCTCAACTTTCACCTTCAAGTCATTACTAACTCCCATGTTTTATGACTGTAAAGAAGACCTTGTAGCCTTGTCTGTTACAAAAAATGCTTCTCCATCTACAAAAGGAGCATTCCACATCTGCAAGTGATTTGCTTTATCAGGATTGGCATCAATCACAGGGAGGGGCCTGAAAATAATGGTCCAGAACTCTCTGAACCTGTTTGTATATCAGATCTTCCAGCGGTCAAGTCTGAAACTGTTTTTAATGGAGTACCTGATAGCTTTAACATGAAAATATAGGATAATCTGCAAAATTCCTTTTAGTAAATTTCTCAAAGGCCTTTTTATTATTCAACTCTATGTCTATATCCAGTAATTTTTGTCATTTTACTTGAGTGTGAAAAGTTCTGTAAGCTGTGGAGATCCTTCAGCGAGAGAGACAAGTGGCATGCAAAATTATTTGCATCCCGACCTCAATGAATTCTCAAATTCTATCTCATCCTATCTTGATTGTCATAAGAAAATGATACAAATTCGTAATATTGAGATGTCGAAACCGTGTGTTCTCTAAAAGGAAGGCCTGTACAATCTCGTCAAAGAAGTTTCTTGGCTTTGCATTGTCAAATGAAGCATTTTCAAAACTGTCTGAGAGTTTTCAATACAAGTTGCACCACTGCTTGAGCAAAACATGTAAATGTCATTCCCAATGAACATTTTCTGAAGGGAGTTCCAGGGGATATAGTACATCAGGAATGTCTGAATCATCTAAAAATGAAAGAATATGTTTCCCATTTTCACAAAGGTTTAAACGATCCAATGGTTAGGGACCATAACAAAACATTTAAAATTTCCCCAGATCTGAAAGATGTAACTAAAATTGCATAACCTGAATCAAATGCCCACTTATACTCATTCTTAATAGAAGCACACAATACTAACAACCAACACATTTGCAAATAACTTGGAGATTGCTTTAATCCATGCTTCCACTGTAGAATCGATGTCAAAGGTTGCCGAGAATCAAACAGCAACACATGCTGCATCAAGACAACTGCAAATTGGACATTTATACCAACCCACTACTTTAATTGGTTTCTGATTGAGATTGAAATACACAACACACTCTAACAAAGTGTCCAACTTTGTTAAAACACATAATACTAATCAAGCTGCTGCTGAGAATCTGGCTGAAACACTATCATAGGGTTGGCATATTGTCTATCACCCTGGCTGCCAATAAATACCATGTATCCAATTCTAATGCCTTCAAGGAATTCTCCCACCCTTCTTGTAATACGAAGGATACTTTTAGACAACTCATCAAAAAGGCACACACAGCAAAATGGTCAAATTCTGAATTCTTCAATGTTCCGTTAGACACAACAGGTTGGTCTTCAAATATCACTCTAAGACAATCTTGTTCCAGTTATGGTTGTAGCTGAATTCTCCAGGCAACCCGGTATTAAGGTGTTGTATGGAGAGGTTTGAATCTCCCATTTCTTTCTATGTGGGTTTCCACAAGAACTACTGAGAGGGAAGCTCATTCCCTCACTGTACATTCATTTACACTGCAATTATTACCGCGGCCTGCTCTTGAGTTAGATGTTGAACCATTTCTTGGTTCAAGTTCTGGCTTGGATGATATCGCTCATCTAGGGACCCAAATATTGATCGCAATTGTTAACAAAATGGACAAAATGTATTACAATTTGATGTTCTCTATCATTGGTTATCCCTTGAATAGACTGATCATCAACATAATTTTGAGAAAACAATGACCATGTATCAAAATTGAGTCCATATATCAAACTCGCATCATTATATCCCTTCATTCTCTGTTGTCTGAGTGAGAAATAAAAGCCAATCTTCATCTAAGATCATTCTGAACAAGATGCAAACGATGCATCTCTCAGGCCGGCTAATATCAGGATGGTCTGGACATCCTTTGATCTTCTGCATAGGTTTCCACGAAGAGTTGGGAAAGGTAGCTCTGTTTTCCATCATGGTATAATTGTTTCAAGTTGCAGTTATTACCACGGCCTATACCTATATTCCATATACTAATTGTGCCATTTGGTTGCATTGATATCATGCTTGAACCTCATCATAGAGATAGTACATTCTTCCATTCTGTCCTTTAAGGAGTATATATTCCTCAATCTACCATATCCATCATTAGGCCACTATAAATGATGGTGATTAAACCAAGTTAACAGATCTGCATCTAATGCTATAAGTGACAGGCATATTAATACTTGGAGAGTGCATTCACTGTCTTAGCTACAGAATTTCCTTCAAGGGACCTCATCAACATTTCCAAATTCTTTGTAAGGATGAACTCATCGCCATAGCTATGATTTATCCACAATTAAAATTCAGAGTTATTAGTTTGCATAGACTAAGAGACTCCCTCTCCAGAGACAGAGAGGAACATAACAATGTCAATCTTAGGTTTTCTCTGGGTTCTATCAAACTTTATGATACCAAACTAAGCCTTATTCAATAAATTTTTAAGCCAAGTTTTCTTCATCTGATACCACCTGTAACACTGCTGAAATCCAAAATTCATTAGTCCATTTTGTGTTGAACCAGAAGTAATTATCGAGCGTAGGCATAATGCATTTTCCTATGAGGTTTTCTTGGGATGCTTTCTGTGTCATTCAAACCCAGAATTTTCAATAAATGTCTTAGTTCCCTGATCGTGATGTACAGGGCTCCTAGCACTAGATTGCTTATCGAAATGTTCCTCTTTAGCTATCACTGGATGCCGCTCAATGGATTTATAGTGGCAAATGGCAGACTGATTGATCTCGAGTCGATCAAGTTGGAAATTCAACTTGACATTGCCTTGTTCTAAAGATACCCATTCATGGTGGCCCTCCATGAAACTATATCTCATTCAGGCATTTTTTCGAGTACGTTGTGCGCATCCATCAGACTGTTGCACTTAACATATAGATTGACCAGGTGGTTCCACTTCCATCTCTGAAAACTAACAAACATGGCCTTTGACTCCCTTTCGCCCACCAATGCCGCAACATACCTTGCAAAGTTCTTGGCCTCCTGTGGATCAGTATCAATAGTGACCAACCGCTCCTGGAAATATGCGAAAACACCATCCACGTTCATAGCGGTGCACTTCATTCCTTAAAATGGGGCTTAAAATTTCTTTCACCTCACATCACAAAAATTTTCAACAACATCTTACAGCAGGGGTTCCCCACAGATTGGACAACTAGTATGGCAATACCTCTTTTCAAGAGTGGTGACGTCAATAATCCTTCCAATTATAGAACCATAATGATAAACCCCTTGTTTGCAAAGCTATTTGGAAGCATGTTGGAAAAGAAAATTAGCAAGTGGGCAGAAGAAAGAAATAAACGTGCTAAAGGGCAAGCAGGTTTTAGACCTAAACATTCCACAGTTGATCATTGTATAACTTTAAGGCACATCATTGAAAAAGGTTGGGAAAATAAGGAAGAAGTTTTTTGTTGCTTTGTTGATTTCAAAAAAGCCTTTGACACGGTTCCTAGGGATAAGCTTTGGGGCAGAATGGAGGAACTCGGGGTTCCCAAGCATTTGAGAGCAGCTGTGCATAGGTTGTATGAAGAGGTGAAAGTCAAAATCAGAACTTCAACTGGCATTTCTGAAAGTTTTAGAAGCGATATCGGGGTCAAGCAAGGTTGCCCATTGTCTCCTACCCTTTTTGGGTTATATATTGACAAGCTTGAAGAGTGGCTAAATTCGCAAGGGGGTGACGGTATCCATTTGGGTAAGTTCGTTATCAGGCTTCTTTTGTACGCAGATGACCTTATATTGATTGCTAATTCGGCTCTTGGTTTGCAAGAGCATTTACATTCCCTTGAGCATTTTGGTAAAAGGGTTGGGATGCAAGTCAATATTAGCAAAACGAAAGTAGTGGTTTTCTCTAACAAAAGAAAGCATAACCAACATAAGTTCTATTTTGGAGGCAACATTTTGGAAGAAGTTGCAGATTACAAATACCTCGGAATTGACTTCAACAAAAATTTAAGTTGGGATGGTTGTAGAAAGAAAAGAACTTTAGGGGGTTTGAAAGCATTTTATGCTCTTCAAAACAGGTGTAGAGAGGCAGAGCTGTGGGACTGGAAAACCACCCTAACTCTTTTTGGGCTTCTAGTGATTCCGGTGATTCTTTACGGTTGTGAACTATGGGCCAGCAGCACAACCAAGATGCAGTGGAAACAAATTGAGAAAATTCAGAAACGTTTGATTACAAACAAATTCAAAATTAAAAATGCAGTTCCTTATGCTATCATGTTAAGTGAAACAGGGGCTGCTCCTATTGAAGCAATTGCTATGGTGCGAGTCATAAGGTATCTGAAAAAAATTGAGCAAATGGAAGAGGATAGATGGCCTAAGGTTGTGTTTAGTGACAGATTGTGTAAAAGACAGAAGATTTGGATGCGGCAAAATAACAAATGGTTTAGTAAATGGGGTATTTGCTTGAGCATGTGTCCTACAAACAGTGAAGAGATAAAAACTTTTGTTATGGATAAATTCCATAAACATACTTGGAAGAAAGAGCTAGAGAGAAAGAAGAAGTACTACATAGAAGAGTTTAACCCCACACATAACCACCAACAAAAGGCATACATAGGGGCTGATATTTCTTGGAGATCTAAAATTCTTATTGCTCAATTAAGGACTAATTCTCATCAACTCCGTTGTGAAACAGGGCGCTGGAAAAGGCCAAAAGAAATGTGGGAAGAAAGAGTATGTATTTTTTGCTCCTCCGGAAAAGTGGAAGCAGAAAAACATTTCATTCTAGAATGTGAGGCCTTCAAGGACACCAGAGAAAACTATGCAGGTATTCTGGCAGCTAATTCTTGGGATAATCTATTCAGCGAAGCTGGGAGTGCTCATTGTAAAACTTCACAGAAAAAGGGCCGAATACAAGAGTCAGATAGAGAAGCAATCTGTCCCATAGGCTATTTTTAGCCTCGTGGACATTAAAAATTCTTTCTTTCTTTCTTTCTTTCTTTCTTTCCCCAAACCGTCAGTCCCCAACCAGCCCTATCCATGCCAACCTTCCCCACCCGAAATAGGGCCATCTTCTTCACCAAATCGAATGTGGAGACCCTGTTCTCTTTAGCTGCAGCCAATCTAGTGGTGGCCATGAAGGCGGCCTGGTTTGCAGGCACTTTATGAATGCCTATCTAGATGTATATCTCAAATCCTGTCCTTAGTGCCACGTATCCTCTCATTTGCAAATTTTAGAATTATCCTCTTCAATAACCTCCACCAAATTGGTGGTATTTTGATCCTTGGCTCTGTTGGCCGGCCTGCCCCCTGGTAGCGGAGGAGCGAAGATAGAGAAGCATATTATACTGCTTCTAGATGGGCTTTGTTCCCTCGTTATGCCGAAGGCGTTTATTTTTTTCAACTGAAAAATCGTCCCGGTTCACAGTCCTACATAGTCCTGGCCAGGATCACAGCTGGGACCAAATTATCTTATAATTTTAATTTTCCCACCTATTTATTGGACCATATCTTATGAGAATTTTCATTAGAGAATAGAAATATATTAGGTGTAAAAATAAATAATTTATATAAAATTACCCTATTTTCAAAATAATAATTTTTATATAAAATTATCATATTTTTATTTTACATATTGTAAAAATAAATAATTTATATAAAATTACTATATTTTTATTACACAATATTATTTAAAGGTTTTGGAGTATGCTTTAAAACTGCATTTATTTAGCTAAGATCTTGTCTTTTTGGGATATAAGGAAACAAATTAACGGCCCAAGACCCATAAGCATCTAGCAGGAGTGAAAGCATGTCCTCTTATGGACCACCAGTTATGTGATGATAACCTGGAGCACAATTGGCCCACGAAATGTTTTTATGTTTCTCATGATTTTTTAATAGTCCACTTAGCACTCATTGCATCGGGTGTGAGCAAGTCATTCATCTATGACCATTCCCATGAGAGGTAGTAATTTCTCATGATTTTTTAATAGTCCACTTAGCACTCATTGCATAGAGCGATACTCACAGGGGTGAAGAAGTGGGATTGAAACTAGTGAAATGAATCACATAGCGTAAATCATCACTTTTGAGGCTTGCACCCTGTAACCAAGACTTCCTGGAGGTCACCCATCCCAAAATTCTTGTGGCTCAAACGCCCTTAACTATGGAGTTTTCCTCACAATCAAGCCCACTTAGCTTGTTACCCCACTTGCAAAACCTTAGCAAGTATTGTGCTTCATGAACCATTCAACTAGAGCTCTCTTTACTCTTTGTATTTAAGTATTTAATAGTTTTATTAGATTTGTTTAAAGAAAAATATTTAAAGTTTAAGCAATTTATTTGATGATATGTGGATGGGTGAAAAGATAACTTTATAGATCTTGTAGGTAAAATGAGTAAGGCAATCATATAAGTAAGAAGGGCCAGGTATGTTTTTTTTGTTTTGTTTTACATTTTAATATTAAATTTATTATAAATGATTGCAGAAAAGTTTAATATGGAAGCATTGCACTTAATATAAACGATTGCAAAAAAAAAAAACTTGATATAATGGTAAAAAGGAAAACAACAATGCTACTAAACCTTTATCCTTTTTCTAGTTGTTTTAAGTGCGATTTTTTGAAAAGTTTTTTTGTTTATTTTTAATCTAATTTGTCTAGAATTAGAGATTGATTGAAATCACAAGTTTGATAGGTGATTTATCTAGAATCAAGCACAGATTCATTGAAATCACAAGTTTGATAGGGGAACTTTACAAAATCGAAGGGCAAGTGTTATTTTCTTGTCTATAGGCTATTTAATGCGGTGTGACAGATATTGCTCACCATTAGATTTAAATAACTTTAAATCTAAAGGTGGACAATATCTACCACACCGCATTAAATGGGCTATAGACAAGAAAATAAGCTTTGCCCAATCGAGGTGCCCATGGGGTTTTTGAGGGTGTTGAATTCATATATGTAGTCAAAAAAACCAATTTAAACAACACAAATCAAGATTTCACTACAAATTTTTCTATCCAATTCCAACCAAAAATCTACCAAAAATTCCAAAAAAAATCACACTTGAAAACAACTCCATATTTTACAAATATTTTTTTCTACCCTTATAAATAGGCTGCAAATTCTAAAAAAAAATTACCATTTTAATATAAATATTTTTTCTACCCTTATAAATAAGGTGAAAATTCTAAATAGGTGTTTTAACATTTTAATATAAACATATTAATGTACGGTCAGTGTTTATATTTGATTTATTAAAAAATATTATTAAATTTTTATATTTAATATTAAAAATGTGATGAAGTTTAATTTATTTTTATATTTATTATTAAAAATTAGTAAACTCGGTTGTGGATGCATTTATTAATAATTAATCAATATCATTAAAAAAGCGTTTACGACTTCATCTTTAAAAAAAAAACTCACTAAAAGCTTATGTCGCGCGCTTAGACCAAATATAGTTGTAGCACAAAAGGTGATTAGTTAAATAAATAGTTAAATGCACAAATTTGTTCTTTAGTTGTGGAAGTCGTGTTGGATATTCTACTATATTTTATTATCCTAAGAATTTGTCTAAAAATTATTTTATATTTATTTTATTTTATTATTGGAGAAATGCATGATATCATAACTGTCCGTGAGTTTCCTACGAAAGAATCACGATGCACTTCTGTCAACTTGCTTCCTCGAAATGGAATATGAATTTGAATTTGCAAAATCATGGTTACTTTTTCAGCCTCGTATAGTGCATCTTTATGATGGCATTTGTTGCATAATCCATGGCCGCATTATCTGGCCAATTGAAGGTTTTGACAAGCTTTGCAGTGTGCAACATTCTTGAATCCGTACTCAAATATGGTGCTGCTTATGTGCATGGATCTCTGTGCTTAAATGCAATTCTGCACTAGACTTATTCACCTATTACCAAGAAGACATTTATTAATAACGATATTATTACACAAAATACTTATTCAATTTAATTAATAAAAAGAATTTATAATTTAATTCTAAATGCCTCTACTCATCAGCTTAATAATATAAAACAGATTAAAACACTAGGTACAATCATGTATTTATTTGATAAAAAACCATAAAAATTTGGACAAAGATGTAGTTCAACAATATGTAATATGATAAGAAATTTTATTATATTCTCTATTTTATGTTTTTTCATATTAATTTGAAATATTATATGCCAAAACATATGAGGTAAATTAAAATATATATATTTATATATAAGATAAAACAATAGAAATAAAAGAAGGAAAAAATGAAGCATTTTATATTCTCAAAATTTATGAGTAATATATAGTAGGTGTATAACAAGAATTATATTTAGAAATTCTTAAATGGAAGAGGGTTTTATGCTTGTATGATTCATTAACAAGTAGTTGATTTGAGTTTTAGAAAAATTACTAACTTCTAAGGTGGAAGAACTTGTCTTAATTTGATTAAGTGAAGTTGTCAGAAGGATGACGAGTGAAAGTCGATAAGGAAAACCCTAAAGAGAAGGGGATCAATAGAGGGCTTCACTAACAAGGATGAGGTCAAAATAGGAGGTTAGAAGTAAACTAACAAGTGACTAACAAATAGTTTTTTGACAAAATTTTGTTTTCTTTTATGACTAGTAGATTCAACAACTAGGACAATTTTGTGCTTGTGTGACATAGGGTTGATCCATCAACTATCACAATAACCACTATGTACATGAACACAGGTTGGTCGTGGTGTGAATCAATAACCTCATAAGCTTAACATAATATGTTTGGCTAAGTGTTCTACAACCCATTGGTTGTTTAAAATAACTTGTTGGTATCAATAGTGATGGTTGAATATTTAATAATGTGGGATTCTATGAATAGAGCCAAAACCTCGTAAATGTAAGTTGTCATCAACAATGGAAACCATAATTGTTATTGGGGTCAAAGGAATTTAGTTAGATAAATAGGTCTCTGAGACCTAGCTTCTTATTAAAAACCCCTCAAACATGTAAATGATAGTTAGGTTGCTTTCTATATGAATTTATTCTTGTTGTAGGCCAATTTTTAAAGAAAAATAGTTCTATAAAGGTTCTTTCTTTAAATAAGGAAAGTATAGGATTGTCATAGTTGCCACATGGGTCATACTTGATGAGGATGGTTATGATAAATAGGTGAAAGGGTTCTTTTTATTATGACATTTAAACTTTATAAAAAAGTGTAGGCCTATAATATTTTTTGTTTTGTTGAGTAAATACATATTTTTAACTTTTACATGCAAAATAAGGATATATGGTTCTCTTTCGTGTGAATATTTCAACAGTGGGAAAACCTATCATAACTCAATTATCAACCAATAGTGGGAATATTCATCACTAGCTATTATCGACAAATATGAGCTTACACATCACCATTATTCAAAGAAAATCACGCCATCTGAAATAACCCACTGGTGGTTTGTGAGAGGGTAGAATTTCACTCCTACCAAATTCCTCTTGGTTCGGGGCCTTTAATTTGTTTCCTTACATCCATTGAAGATGAGCTATTAGACAGGAAAACAATTTTAGGTCATACTCTAAGACCAATCTTTTCTGTTACTTTCCTCAAACAAGTATCTCTTCCCTTTTACGATTTTTTTTTACGTTGAAATATTTTATTTTGTCTCTATCAATATATATTTTTCATCACCATAGAAAAAATAATATGAATTTAGTGGAGCTTAGTTTCATGACATTGGCAATGATTATGGACCAATTAAGAATTTGAGCACCAATGTTAAGGAAGGCTTGTAATGTATGTGTTGTAAATAAATTCTTATTTTGTAGAGTTATTTTGTCTAGATTTCACCATGGGGGGTGGGAAATAAGCTATGAGAAAGAGTTCATCCCTATCACAAAAGGTTTTTATACTATTATCATTCAAAACTTAGGAAACATGTAGCTTAGGAAGAACTTGCTCATAATTATTTTAAAATTTCATATTTAAGACCTGTATATCTATTCAATTATATACAAAAAGGCTTGACAAAATAATATGTTACCTATCACAATGAATAGCTCATACATAGAGTTATTTTGTTGTACTTTATTTTCATATCATCTCATGGTTGTAAGAGGGTTTTTTTTGTTGATTAAATACATATTTTTAACTTTTACATGTGAAATAAGGATATATGGTTCTCTTTGGTGTGAATATTTCGATAATGGGAAGACTTATCATAACTCAATTGTCAACCAATAATGGAGATAACCTTCCATAGCTATTATCCAAAAATGTGAACTAACTCATCATCATTATTCAAAGAAAACCACGCCACCTGAAATAACCCATTGGTGGTCTGTGAGGGGGGTTGGCTTTCACTCCTACCAAATTCCTCTAGGTCTTGGGCCTTTAATCTGTTTCCTTACATCCATAGAAGATGAGCTATTAGCCAAGCAAAAGAAATTTTAAGTCATACTCCAAGACCAATCTTTTGTGTGACTTTCCTTAAAAAGGTATCTTTTCTTTTTAAGGAGATTTATTTTGTCTAGATTTCACCATGGGGAGTGGGTAATAAGCTATCAGAAATATTTCATCCCTACCATAAAAGGTTTTTATACTATTTTTTTTTTCTCCGTAAAACTAATTCTATTAAGAGAGGATATGGTACAAAATGAAGTTACAAACAAGAGAAGCTAGAAAACGGGCAGCCGGAAAGGATAAACTATCCACCTCGGCCCCAAAGAGATACCAAGAAGAGAGCATTGCAATAAGCAAAAAGGAACAAGAAAAAACAAAGAAGCAAGAGCTGAACAATGGATTCTACCCAGTATGGGTCGAATCATCCATTCGGCATTTTTTCCCTTTCTTTTTACCAACCTTGACCCAGCCCAGATGATGCGGTTGAGTTGGAACAACTTGTAGACTGAGCTGCGCTGTCGGTGAGGTCTCCTTGTCTGAATCCGAGGGAGAAGACTCATGAGTTCTTTTCTGAGAGTTTGGTGGAACATTAGATTCCTTGGGGCTTGCCGAAGGCGGATCCTGTGGCTGCATTGCTTCCTCTCCTTCTGCTTCTCCTTCCTCTTCATCCGAACTGAAGTTCATTTCATCCATGGGAGGCGGATCATGCGGCTTCAAGCTTTTGGATTTCGGCTTATGATTGGCTTTCTTCTTTTGGGCAGGAATCGAGGGGCAAGAGCTCTGAAGGTGCCCAGTATGATGGCAATGCCGGCAGCGAAAGGCTGTGTTCTCGTAGTCCAGGGTCTGAGTCCAGTGAAAGTCTCCAATTTTGAGATTAATCTGATCTGGTAGACCTTTACTCATATCTATTTCTACGCAGATTCTGCCGAAGGTATAAATGCCCTTTTCCCCCCTCGAGGGGTCTGTGGCAAGAAAACGGCCTAGCGTATTTCCAATCCCTTCGAAGACAGCGAAGTGCCATAGATGCGCCGGGAGATTAGGTAGCCTGACCCAAATGGGGAGCTTGGTGATCACTGCATTAGATGGATCGAAGTCTGGAAACCAGGGGGTGAGGAATAAACCTACTGTGCCCCAGAACCATGGACCTTCTGTAAGAGCTTTTTGGTAGTCTTCGCTGAAAGCAAACACTACAATGAAAAAGCCCTTTGAGCAAAATAAGACCTTGCAATTGTTGGTCCAGCTGGAGCGAATCCATTGGTAGAGATCTGTCGTGCGTGGCCATAGTCCATTAAATCTGCAAATAATGGCATGCTCTGCAAACTTTTGGCTTTGCTCATCCAGCGTTGGATGCGAAATTTCAATGGAGGGGATCTCCTCTAGTTTGTCCACTAGAAAGGGTTTGGGAGCCGAAGCTGGTGGAACAGATTTCTTGGGTGTGTGAGCATGGACAGCGTCTTTGTAGGAAAAAGCCGGAGCTGTAGAAGACTGTCCAACTGCACCCCCTCTAAGACGAAGGGTGAAAACAATAGATGCATTTCTTTTAATATTGTAAAAGGAGAGGGGATAGAGATCCTCAAGTTGTTTAACTTCGTGGAGGAGTCTCTGTGATGCATGTGGAATCCCCAGCCTATCTTCAAGGGCTTGCTTGAGGTCCTGTACTAGATTCGAGGAGCTCACCCATTGCAGCAAAGTTTTGCCAGAAAGGAGCAGGATCTGGATCTGATAAGAAGCAGAAAGTTCAGTCGACTTCTGCTTGCCTCTGCATATCTGGGATGAGAGCGACGATGTTTTTCCCGAGAGATTGTCTTGGATCTGGAATGCTTGTGTGTCTTCAGGCCTATCTGGCTGGATTAGGATAGGGATAGGAGACTGCTTCTCACGAACAGCAGTCCGATCTATGTCCAGATTTGGAAGCAGTTCAATCGGGCTCGGTAAACATATCCGCTGCATGCTTATGGCAGAGAAATGATCTATAAGATCTGCTGGGTTGCTTCTACTTACATTGTGAGTAGCAAATGAAGCGACGGCATTAGAGCTAACTGTAACATTAGCCAGGAAGACATCCACCCAGGCGGCTGCAACAACGGTGCTAAGGGAGCCGTCCTTGATCGAGGGTTTGAAAGGGTTTGAAGCCTGCAGGTTCAAATCTGCTACCCTGACGAAGAGACAGGCCTGCTTTGGTGTCGCTGCAAGCGTTGAGGCGTGGCAGGCATCTGTGAGGGCGGCGGCTGCAAAGCCGTCTGAAACTTTGTCATGAAATGTTGTCGCCCAGACAGCGGCATTATGACCTTCAGGAATACTCCTGTGCAGTAGCAGGCAGACATGCAAGATCCGATCTTCGGTCTTGAGCAAGAATGGAAGGCAGCCGGTCCTCAGAGCGGCCGAGCCGGCGCGTACCAGAGTGGCCTCACTGCAAAACCTAAAATCCTCTTTCGCCATCGCCTCCGTCCTTCCTTCGACCGTCCCTCGATTTTTCTCAACTATCTTTTATACTATTATCATTCAAAAGGAGAAAAATTATAGCACAAGAAGAACTTGCCCATAATTCCTTTAAATTTTCATATTTAAGAGCTTGTATATCTATTCAAGTATATACAAAAATATTTGACAAGACAATATATTACCTATCACAAAAAATAGCTCATCCATAGAGTTATTTTGTTGTCAATTATTTTCATATCTACACACTTCTACATACAACTTGGATTTTCACCATATATAGGAATCATGTGAGACATTGATTAACTCTAACAACAATATGATGGCATGCACTTTGACTCTTAAATCCTCATTTCCTTGTTTTCTATTGAAGTTTGTGATTGGTATTGAAAACGTTCTTATGTTAAACATATTGTTTTCTTGTGTTGTTTTTCCCATTGCATTACTCTATTTAGTTATCAAGATTTTATTTTAGTTCCCCCTTTCAATACACTTAAATGAGGATTGAGCATGCCCTAACTTTTCATTTTATATAATAAACTATATTCCTTATTAAAAAAAGGAAAAATAGCACATGCCTTTGCTCGACCCTCAAGAGAGATGGAATATAAAGATTGAATTGAGTGGATACATTATATCCTTATCAAAATTTCATAAGTTTTATTATTAAAACAAGATCAAGTCAAGACCTACTCAAATACCTTGTCTTAATGGAAAAACTTATACTACTTTTATTTTCGTGCTTTCTCAGTTTGGTTTCTTTTTTCTTTGACATTTTAGGATAAATGGACTAGCTTAATTTTTACTATATTAATATGTTTCCTATTTAATGTCAATGGGGATAGTCTAAAACTATTTTCTATAAAGCATATTGTGACAATGAGGTTTGGTTAGGGTATAAAAGGTATAAACTTCAATGTAGGTTAGGTCTAAAATGAGACAATTCTCAGATTGATTGTGATGTATTGAGATATCAATTTGAAATATATAATAATTTCAATTGAGATGTATATAATTGGATGGGGATTTAAATTAGGAACTAGTTCTAGAGTTGTCTAGTTGATTTAGGGAGAGAGGTAGTGTAAAATGGTGGCATACTCTTGCCAAATACATAAGGGCCATCACCCAAGATATCATTATCACAAACATAAATCAAGGGTCTTTGTTGAACAAGCATGAAACAACAGAGCCCATTATTTTACTTATATTAGGCTATGGTCAATGCCAAAATTCAAACCAAAAATGTTATACTCTTGTTGGAGAGATAAGAGCCATCACCCGACCTATCACCATCACAAATGTAAATTAGGGGCTTTTTCAAATGATTGTGAAACTCCAAAATCCATTTTTTAATTTATCTTACGCTATGGCCAATGACATAATTTAAACAAATTTGTTATATAAAAAAATTTAAATACTTGGAATTCAAAGAGAATTAGTGAAAGTGAAATGGACTTTCCCATCAAACTCGAAAAAGAAAAATCAACCTCTTATGAAGCCCAAGAGTTATTCGCATAATGCCCATTTCATTGAAATCCTACATAATAAACACTTCATTCAAACAACAACTTTTTCTTGTTTCTAACAACAATATCATCATTGTTATTTAACATATCATGCTTGCATCTAGCAAAATCCATACTAACCCTAAACCCATTTTCACATTATGATTTGAATCAAAATTGAACCCAAACTCCTTATTTCTACTATCAATATTTTCCCAGTGCATAGTTGGTTTAGTTTAGCATAATGTGACCTTAACCTATTGACATAATCAATTCCTAAATCAAATGTTCTATTCATCACTATTTTAATTTTCTCACCATTTACTATGGTGATATCCACATTTTGTGTTAATGTATTCTTCATCAAACCAAACTTGTTCTCTGCCAAACCCCTCTTTACTATGCAACTTCAAATTTAATTATTTATATGCATGTGTTTGGGATTGTGTTTTTTATCTTTAAACCATGTACCCACCTCCATATGTTGCATATGAGTAGTTTTTGATCATGGATGGTACCAAACATAAGGCTTTCCATTGATGCTTAATCATTTGAAAGATCATTTTAATGCATTATTCATGGATCTTATTCAATGGCTCATTTCTTAGTTATCCATGAACCATTCAGAATAATTTTGTTATTTTCAAACAATGTATCATATTTATTGACTTCGGCATTCCCTTTCCCCTGCTTCGGGGGTATGATAGTTTATTATATCATACAAATTTAGGGCTTCTATTACATCCCCCTATTTTGAACACATGTCCAGAACGAATTCAGTTGCACTTCCCTTCCACCATTTGTCTCTCCATATTTGTAATTAGAGTAAGGAAATGTTGATAAGCTAGAAGAAGTAGCAGTTTTTGGTATGTAAAGGCACTTTGGAATAATAATATGAGGCCACTCAGAGAGGATCACGAGTGATTTTCTAATAAAATTTAGAATAGATTTCAGGGAACCTCTCCTTGGAACATGATGGTATGCATTTCATCAAAAAGTTTATAAATTGTTTTAATATTCATATTATTTGTCTATCTCTGGTTCATGCAAGCTCAGCGTTGTAAACTTGGGCTATGATACCATCTGTAACATCCTCGAACTACTCACCTAGGGATATTTCACTCATAGTGTTATTGATACAGTAACATAATACATTGTACATAACATGACCAAATAGTAAAATATTATTCCAAAAAATTCATAAACATGCATAAAATAGGTTCCAAACACTTATCTATGAAAACTGGACAACTAGCCACGGGACTGAGATGTGTCACCCAGCTATAGACCGTGCTACTCTAGCTCTCTCAATAGTCGCTCACCCTCGAGCTAGGTTCGTAACTCCACTTCGATAATGGATTCTTGTGCTAGGTACATATCCTATAATGAATACCAACATGGCCATTTACTAAACTCGACATCCTCCAACCAACAGTCTTACATCTCCCATCAACCCCACACCCAAGTAGTGCACCCCCTTCTTTGCACCTATAGTCCCCCAGGTTGTGCCCCTACCTCCAGGTTTTATATCTCGGCTAGCCAAGGATGTCTAGAATCTTGTGGATCCAAGAGTTCGTGTTTCCCTCACAAGTCTCCAGGTACTCTCTAGGCCCTCACACGGGACACCTATCTCTTATCAATCAATGATCAACTAAATAGGGAAACCACCTTTTTATAGGTATGGTGTCCCTTTACTTTTTTATTATAATATCATATCATAATAATATAATATATTTTCATATCAATATACTTTTCTTATCATGGATACTTAGCCCCCCATACTCTTTTCATCTCTTGGTCTGTAGCAAATAATATATCTGTTAAGTTCACTAGCCTTTTACTACATAGGCTCTTTCACTGATCACACTGGCACTATGGCTTTAAAACTCATAAGCACTCTAGCCCACTGATCTAACACATTATACAGACATAGGAACACAAGCCTCAATGAAACTTGATTCACCATCCTAATAATATCAGTTGTCTAACCCAATTACACAGGCACATTGGCCTTAAAACATATATGTACACACAGGGATACGCAGACCCCGATACAACCTGGCTCACCAGCCTAATTAATGGATCATGGCTCGTTAAATTAATTATCACGTGTACAAATACATTGCAATCCAATGAGGTCAAGTCGAGCAGTATTACATTCATGATAGAATAAATTAGTATTTTTAATACTAGAGTCTCAATATATTTTGGTTTGAGTCTTCCCATAGCAAATTGGTTTGAGTCTTTCATTGGAAATTTTGGTTAATTGTGCAACTTCAAGATTTTTCAAACAAAACAAAGGTTTGAGGCAAGGGTGTCTACTATCACCATTTTTTCTTATCATGGTAGTTGAGGGTTTGAGCACGGCTATAAAGGAAGCACGAAGGGTGGATAATGTTTAAGAGATAAGGCTAGAGTAATGCACTATTTACACATATTTTATTTGTAGCCAACATTTTAATATTCGTGAATGAATTTAAGAGAGATGTCACATGAAATTTTATCTTTTTTATGTGTAGCAACTAGAATTGAGGTAAATTCTAGTAAATCGTTCCTCAATTTCATTAGGATGGCTAAGGAATAATAACACATATTTATTACTATTTTTCCCTTTAAATCTTTTGATATGTAGGTAAGTATTTCAAGTACTTGGGATTTATTGTAAAACACAATAACTATGGGAAAAAATGTTGGGGTGGATGATTGAAAGAATACGTTTGGATCCCTTTTATATCCTTGTAAACATCATCACACATTATATTAAGATATTAGCATAAGGATAAGAATAAATGTATAAAAAAAAACCTAATGAATGATTAGTTAAAGTGGGTACATTTTACTTCAACCATCTTCATAATGTATAAATACTCATGAAGGATGAGAAAGGATTTTGTTGGATATCCTTCCTTAAAATATCTACATCCTATTGAGTTACATGTGTGTGGTGTTCTTATTGCAATGTAATCCTTTCTTGAAAGAATTTTGAATCCCTAGTTTCAATACTTTGGTTATTTTTTCAATTGTATTGGGTCCAAGATTTCAAAACCAACATTCTTAATGTGGTATAATATCAATACATCTAGTTAAGGATATAATTTTTGCATCATGGGAGGTCACTAAAGATATGAATGATGATAGTTAGAGGTTTGAAGTGGGTATATGAGATTATGGTTGATTACCCATATGCAATAAATGATAATCCAATGAAGAAAATGTTTGAGGAGGATAATATGATGATGTAATTGAATATGCTTGTGATATTGGAGCCAATATCACATAAACATGACTAAGTAAAGAATAATTATTATTAGATGCATGTTTCCATTGATAGACAAAATAAATTGACCACCAAACGAGCATTGGTATCAACTAAAATTTTGAATTGACTAGCCAATAATCAAACATGCATATTGACCAATGTCGGAGTCAAATCGATTAGTTGCATGTTATTATATATTGACGAAATTTGTCCTATTTGAAAATAATGAAGATACAAGTGACCAAGAAATTACAATGATCACGTGAAAATAGAAAAAAATTATAATACAACTTCAACAAGAGAAAGGGATTAATGAACCAAGTTATTAGGGTGGTCAACCAAAAATAAAGTATGGTGTCACTGATGAGTCTCCAAAATAGGTAAAAGTTATACTAGCCCGTCAGTTCACCCCTAGGCACATAGAATGATATTTGACACCACATTATGCACTCAATGGTATATTTTTCTAACTTAATGAATTCCTATAGGATTCGATGTGGTTTTCATACTTTATGTGCATTAACATGTTTATTGTGTAGGATTTATCGAGATATTGAAAAATTCCAATGAGTCCAACACTCAAGAGATTTTATGATCTTGCTCCCTGTAATAGGAAGACTTAAACTCGGCTAGATCAAGGCATTTAATGCCTCCTCCTATTGCTACAAGTAGAATCTGTGGAAAGATCCCCTCTTTTAGGATTTTTGTAGGGAATGCAACCCTCCTCTCAAGGAGGCTGCTCCCCACTTTATGTATAAAAAAAGAGGTTTTAATTGGCCCTGGAGGAGATAAATATCAGAACATAAAGTAGAGAAGAAAAATTATTCTTTTTGTATTCCCAGGCAAGTTTTGAAATATTGTAATGTAAGAACATATTTTCAGTTAATGGAAGCAATGTCTTATCCTAGATTTTAGCTTGGTTCTTCTTCAAGGACTGTGAGTATCCTTGGGCTAGAACCACCATGGGAGCTTTAGAGCCCTCTTGTACTTCTATTCATATTATGCTTTTACTTTATCTTAGTTAGATTTTAACATTAGCATTTCTGAAAATTACAATTTGATGGTTTTTTTAATGATCAAGTAGGTGGTTTCTTGAGCAATTTTTCTTTGTGGATGATTTATGTAAGTTATAATCCTTCTTGATCAATCATATCACTTATTAATGTATTTTTAATTCTTTTACTATTTCATTCCTTTTGTTATAAATTATGTAGTTTATTGTTTTGCTATGGAGTTGATTTATGGGTACAAAATATCGACAAAACTTGGTCTTGTGATGATAAAACTTGGATTAGGTTGTCTCAAGCCTTACTAGTTGAATGGAATCATTTTCCATCATTAGTACCTCCTTCCTTCATCTTATGTTTTCACTTTAACTATTTTACAAGTTCATTGGACTCTTTTTATATCAAAAGAGAGAATCTTGTAGCAACCTACAAACAATCCATTTCCCTCACCCAATTTAGCAATAAACATTTGGTTTAGCCTCCTTAATGTATTAAAACATGTTTGAGATGTTGATGGTGGAATTTAGAAGCATAGATACCTCAAAAAGTTGTATGTATATGCTTTTATTAATTTCTTTTTTAGTGTTGTTTTTTGCAATCAAGGTTTCATATTTTCAATTCTTTATTTCCAATAAGTATTATTTTCATTTATTACAAGTAGCATAGGTGTGTGTTCCATTTCATTTTATGCAAGTTATTTCTACAAATATACTTTATTGTAGCATAGCTTAGTATGGAAACTTAACCTAGTTTGTGTCCATCTAACCTTCACTCCAGCACTGCCCATTTGTATCAAAATTGAAAGAAGAAAAAGATAGTGTATCTTACACATACAATGCAACCCCTCTTAATTTTGTACAAACCCTGGGTTCATAATTAAAGTTGAGTGCCATTTTGAGTGCCATCACTTTTTGGTGTCATTTTCGAGGCCTCATATCTAAGGGTTTTTTATTAATCTTCAAAAAAATATGCAATTTATAAACATTACAACTACTTTCCAAACCACGACGAAGCTCCAACAAAATATTTATTCACCTCCACAGGTTGATTTGACCACTAGAAAGCTTACGACCTCCTTTGCAACCTGAAACATCCTTCCTACAATTCGCTTTATAATTGAAAATGTCAATCTGCTAAACTGACAATATTGTATGGCCTCTCCTAGAAATCTTGTACGCGAACTCTCTGTCTAAAAAATTACTCTGGGATAATTCCTCCTTCGTATCTCTGAAACTAGAATAATATTAATGAAAGAAAACTCTGGAAATAGATATTGTTTCAATTGTTGTTGAAAACCTCTCTGGTGTTAAACCTCGTGCTATCATTGTGATTTATTCTTTGCAAAAAATGATCTCCAAGATTTCCCATTGATTTCCTTTATAATCTCTCATTGAGGAGTCAATAGCCAAGATATAGATCTAAAATGATCTAATCGATGGCTACGATCACTAAAAAAAATTGCTAGAAGTCTCTAGAGGAAAATTGACCATGTCTCAATTATTACTAATTAATTTATTCATTTCCCTAAGTTAAAACTTATGAAAATAATTAAAATCTAATTAATTAATTTAATTAATACTTTTCCATTCAAAAAAATAACGTGGGCTTGGAGATATGTTCCACTCTTATTTTCCTAGCCTCAGTGATACCACCTGAGGCTAGAATGCTTGTCTAAGCTACATCAAATGTTTAGTACTATAATTGTAAATTCTAATTCATTATTTTGCAAACATTGTTTGCTTGATTTTATAAGATAAAACAAAACAAACTATCCAAAAATATTTATTTCCCTTGATTGTGGTTGATTATATGGATGTATTCAAATCAAATCAACCTTTTTTAGTGTTTAGATTGTGGATGGAAGAAAACTAGATTTGAACAAAATCTCCAATTTGTGCTTACTTTTCCTGGTTGAATTGAGCATTGACCATGTATTCTAGGATTGATTTTTTGTGAGTGAATGGGTATTCATCCATATAGGGATATTGATCTTCAAAACCCATATCTCAGAATTTTCCCATATTTCCTACAAGTATCAAAATGAATTATGCTTTATGAGATATGTTGTTCCCTGTAAATTTGTATTACAATGCATTTATTTCACAAATTTTTGAAAAATAAAAACATGCAAAAAATTACCCTGGGAAAGATGTTTATTGGGCCAAACATGACCAAATATCATCAAAAACAACTAAATAGGGTTTTCTTAAGGAAAAATAAGGTACTACACCATAGCAAAAAGTTTGTCATAAAAGAGGGTTGACAATTATGATTTTAGGATGGGAATGAAAATACAAAATTCTTTCATGGGTATGTTAACTATAGAAATAATATAACCTCTATTTGGAAAATTGATAAGGGAGATTGGTACCTTGGAAAAAAAATTTAAGGATATTAAATTTTAAGGTGTAAAGTGTTTTCCCTCCCTCTTTAAGGAAGACACTCATGCTACAATGTTGCAAGTGATTACATTGTCAAACTCATTATCTAGCTTCTTCAAAGAGGAAGATAGTTAGGTCCTAATAAAAGAAGTCGGGGAAGAATAATTGTATAAGACTCTAATAAGTTTCCAAAATTACAAAACTCCTAAGGCTGATTAACTACTGGCAGAATTTTTCTTGGGTTGTTATGAATTTATAGAGGAAGATTTAAAATATTGGTGGAGACTACAATAAATTTTGGGGAAAAGGATAGGATCCTTTAATCTATAACATTTGTAGCTCTAATTTCTAAAGAATATAATTGTACAACCTTTGATAAATTTAGACCCATATATTTATGCAATAGTATATACAAAATCATCTCAAAGGTCATTTGCATAACATTAAAAAGTGTTCTATCATATCGAATCTCAAAGAAAAATTTGGATTCTCGGAGGAAAGACAAATTCATAAGGTAGTTTGGGCAGCACAAAAATGCATATATTTAATAAATGTTATGAATCAAATATTGATGGTGATGAAAGTGGACCTATACAAAACCTATGATATGATAAGTTAGCTTTATATTTGATTTTATCCATATAATGCAAGCCTTTGTAACTAGTTTGTTGTTTGGATAATGAATTTCATTTCCTTGGTTTCTTTTGTTTTCTTATTAAATGGAGTAACAACCCCTTTCTTTAGATCAGAGAGGGACCTCAAATAAGGATGTCCATCATCCCCCTTTCTCTTTTTTTTAGCATTTGTAAGCTTGAGTATGGTACTTAAAGATGCAAAAATAAATGGTAGTGTAAAGGGGGTTCCACTAGATTTTCATGCAATATCACACATATATTATATGTAGACAATCGTCTGAATTTTTTAGGGTACAAGAAGCATCATTGAGAAATCCAAGGATATGATGGAGCTATTTTGTAAAATAATTGGAATGGATATGAATATGGAAAAATCTCTAATAGCCTTATGGGGGATATCTTAACAGGAAAATAACTTTGTTACTTAGTTATTTCCCTTTACGATCACCAATATTCAATAACGTACCATATATATGGACTTCTATTTGAATCCAACCATTATAAAATACAAGATTGGTAGTGGTTGATATTGAAAATGGAGAAGAAAATAATACCTAATGCAATAGATGGTTTTCCAGGGGAGGTTGTCTGGTTTTGGTCAAAGTGGATTTGAAAGCAATTCCAGTCTATTAGATATTACTAACCTGGGTCCCATAAGGTGTTCTATAAAACATTAGGAAACTTTGCTACAAGTTTATATGGTCTAGAGACCAAAAAAATAAAGGTTTAGTGTTGGCCTCATGGAAAAATTTTACATTACCAAAATCATTTAGAGGATGGGGCCTCAAAAATCCCTTTCTCTCTTCAAGTCTCTTGCTATAAAAAACATTGATTCCAATTCAAGGAAAAGGTTTGTGGGTGCATGTAATCAGAGTTAAGTATATAACCCCTAATACTATGGAGGATTGGATAAGTAATTCATTCAAACTACAAAATAATCCCTCAATAATATGGAAAGTTGTTAACTGCATTTTCCATATGGTTGATAACTAATTGATTTGGAAAAATGGGAAAGAGGATAAAATTCAAATTGGTCTTGATTTCTAAGTAGGAAGTAAAGGTATGTAAAAACACCCACTCTACATTATTCAAGAAATAATAAATAAAGGCTATTTCAATATTTTATAGCTTGCAAAATAGGTACGGACCATGATTTACCACCAACAATGGTAACTTGGTGTTGTCGTTGCTACAACACCCTCCAAAAATTTCACTACATTCAATTTTTGGATCCTACTCAACTGTCGCATCAAGTGTTTCCTTGGTCATCAAGTGTCATGTCAAGTCATTCTGTGTGTTTCAAGTGTTCTTGATCATTATTAAGTGGTGTTTCATTGTTTATAACATCTCTAGTGCATTTCATTGTCACAACACCTTTGTTTGTTGTAAAATGACACTTTTGGTTGCAGTCGCACACACTTTGTTTGTTGTACTTGGGGAATGTTTGTAAACTGGTGTTTTGATGTCTACTTATCATTGTTTAAGAATGTCTAAGCTTTATTGATGAGTTGGTATGTGTCACACTTGATTTCACCTCTAAACTCATTGTGTCTGACCCTTGTTCCATCTTCTAGAGTTAGACAAATTTTGGTTGCAAAAGTGAACCCATTAAGGAAAGGAGTGAAAAATCACACCCTTAAGTCTTGAGAGAGGATCCTTTATTGTTTAGAAGTGCACCCTGATCCCTTTAAGAGAGAATAGTGCACTCTTAATCATCTTTCTCCTTCCTTGTTCTGAACTGCGCCTTAGAGAATTAAGTCTTCCTTTGAGCGCACTCCTTCAACTCGAAGAACTTCACATCCCTTGAGTGCATGAGCGCACTTTGAAGCCCAAAAGCTTAAACCCTTCATCCTTCAGCAATGCACCTTGTTCCCTCCTTACTCTTTGAGTGCACCTCGAATCCCTAAAGCCTCATCCTTCAGCCTTCAGCAATGCGCCCTCCTTGTCTCCCTTGAGTGCACAACACACTTGAGAAGCTCGAATGCCCTTCCGTCATCCTTTGGACTTGCACCTTGCACCCTCCCTTCAGTTTATCTCTCTCTTCTTGAGCGCATGAACACATCCTGGAGCCTCGAAGCTCCAACCCTTCATCCTTTCACAGTGCGCCCTTTCGCCAAGAAGTTTCCTTGTGCCATCTGATCGCACTATCAAGTTATGAATAGAAATTTCCATGAAACATGTTAGGATAAGAGATTTTTCAAGATGATTTTTACTTGTCATGAGTGACTTCTATCATAGGTATCTTGAAAACAAAATGGTAAGGATGCATGAAGAGATCAGGCGAAGAGAGTATTCAAAGGAAGCATTCAAGAATGAAGAACATTGGAATCTTGATGGTCGAAGTAGCCCTAAAGACTCCATGAGATCAAAGACCCTTTATAGGGTGAAGACATCAATGACCGGAAGTTTCATGCAAGTGCAAATACACAAGTGGAATCCATGTCACCTACTAAAGAAATTACATGTCATTAGTCACTACGAGTCCAAGTCATCAATGATAGTCACTTATCATGTCCCCAACACATGATAATGTGGAAGTTATGATGTAATCGTGTAATTATTGTAAAGACGAAGAAGTGGAAGTACAAGTGTCATTTATGGAAAAAATATCCATGTATAGAATTCAAAAATACATGTAATTCCAAGAATCATATGTAATTCCAAATTCATTTGGAAGTCCAAGGTTTTAGAATTCCAAAGGTCACTATAAGTTGGAAAGTCAAGAGTCATGAGGATATGAAATTTCATGCCTCAAGTTATAAAAGGATCCTCATTACTCAAGCAAAGGACTTTTAACCATGGCTTCTCCCATAAGGCATTAGAGAGATACAGATAGTACTTTTGGGGAACAGGCAGTGGCTCTAATGCTCCACTATTGGAGCTAGTGATGTTCATTGTACTTATGTATCTTGGGACTTTTGCTTAATATTTGAAGCCTTTTGGCCAACACATTTTCATGCATGAGTCATAGATGTTATGAGACTATTCTTCTGATGTTTTGGGTTTATGTCGGATTTCATATGTACTAAAAAAATTGAACTATTTCGATGACTTTGGTGCTTAACTTGTTCGAAATGTGTTGTGATGATTTAACAAGCATTGCATCTATTTGAACTACTTAGCTTGATCTTTAATGATTTTTTCTCATTTACTTGTGTGAGTCTCCATTATATTAGTACTATTACTTACCTTTTATAGGCTCACTTTCTCTCCCTTGCAGTGAAATAGCCTTGAAACATAATTGAACATTTCACAAGGCACACTCTCTTGCTCATTCAAAACAACATGTGCACTTGTCTCTCATGCTAACTGCTTAAGCCAAGGAAAATCTTTAATTAAATGGTATTTGGGTCGTATTTCAAAATGGGACTCCTACACCAAATGGCGTGAGGTCTAATTGGGACCTCATATTAGGGATATCCCCTGTATGTTGGTGGTATCTAGCACCGTCAACATTTTTGCGCTAGAATGAGGGAAGTCAGTTTTTTACGGTTGATAACTCTTCACATCCCAATCATTCAGCTTATGGACAAGGCAGTAATATCATGAGCATTATTCCAACTCCTATTCTCTCAACCTATTCTGAATTTGGCCTATGAAGTTACCTATCAACAACCCTAGGTGATTCAGCCTATTACCCATTGGTTTGTGAATCTATAGGTTTACTCCTCATTGCTCATAATCTTCCCCATCATCCTAAGAAGAAAGAAACAACTTGTACAGGTGTATTGATTGCATCGGCGGTGTTGTAGCTTGTTTTAATTTTCCTATACAATCAAAAATATATATAGGTGTTAAAAACAAAAAAAATCAGAGTCAAAATGAAAAAACAGTGGTGAAGTCTAGTGTTAGATGTTATTTTTTATTTTTTATTAAATCCATAATGATGGATTTAGGGTGCTAATTTAGTTTCATGCAATTTTAAAGAAATTAGCGCAAGTTTTTGTGGGCCCCAATGTACTTACGTCATCAAGGTTAAAAGTCATGTGATTTCTTGAACGCGATGGAAAGAAACAATGGGACCCGTCGGATAGAGAAAACCCGACGGCACAACTTTCCCAACAGTTAACACTCTGAGTCCCTTTGTAAAAATATTTAGATTTTTATCAAGTTGTAGATCGAAGATTCAGGATGATTGCGGGGGGAATCCTTCAGGTTTCTCCCGTATAGGAGTCTACCTCTGTATTACATTAGCGGACTAACACAAGTTCCATGTGGTTGTTCCGCCATCACATCGTTCACGACGTCATCCATTTTTTAAAGTTCATGGATTGTGTATTTATATTTTATTTATAATTGTCCAAACTGTATTGATCAAAGGAACAATCAGTTCTAAAGCATTTTAGGAAGACAACAATTAGCAGTTGACAGTTTTGTAACTATCTCATTTTGAAAGTTGTGTATAAGAAGACAATTAAGAGGAAGAGAAGGGGTTCCATATTTTTTACCTCAGAAGCAGAATTTTTTGTATTTTGGATCTTCATGTGCATATAAATAAAGCTTTAAAGTGATTCCAGAATCTGTTGAGTATGATTTTTCTTTCCAATTACATCTTGTTTTGATGTCAAAATAAACATATTGTATTGGTGTATTGATTGCATCGGTGGTGTTGTAGCTCATTTAAATTTTCCTACACATTAAAAAATGTATATAGGTGTTTAAAAAAACAGAGTCAAAATCAAAAAATTGTGACAAAGTATAGTGTTAGATATTATTTTTTAACTTTTATTAAATCCATAATGATGGATTAAGGGTGCTAATTTAGTTTCATGCAGTTTTAAAGAAATTAGCAGAAGTTTTGGTGGGCCCCAATGTACTTACATCGTCAAGGTTAAAAGTCATGTTTTTCTCAAGCGTGATGGAAAGAAACAGTGGGACCCGTCGGATAGAGAAAACCCGACAACACAACTTTCCTGACAGTTAACTCTTTGCTTCCCTCCGTAAATGTTTTTATATTTTGATCAAGTTGGAGATCGAAGGTCCAGGATGATTGTGGGGGGACTCTGTCAGGTTTCTCCCGTATAGGAGTTTTCCCTCGTATTACATTAGAGGACTAATGCAAGTTCCTTGTGGTTGTTCTGCCATCACATTGTTCACGACGTCATCAGTTTTAAAATTTCATGGATTGTCTATTTATATTTTAATTTTAATTTTCCAAAATGTATTGATCAAAGGAATAATAATTTCCAAAGTAGTTTAGGAGGACAACAGTTAGCACTTGACAGTTTTGTAACTGTCTCATTTTGAAAATTTTGTATAAGAAGAAAATTAAGAGGAAGAGAAGGGGTTCCAGATTTTTTACCTCAAAAGCATAATTTTTTGTATTTTGGATCTTCATGTGCATACAAATAAAGCTTTCAAGAGATTCTAGAATCTGTTGAGTATGATTTGTCTTTCCAGTTACATCTTATTTTTATGTCAAAATAAACAACTTGTACTGGTGTATTGATTGCATCGGTGGTGTTGTAGCTCGTTTTAATTTTCCTATACATTCAAAAACATATATAGGTGTTAAACAAACAAATCAAAGTCAAAATAAAAAAGCATTGACAAAGTCTAGTTTTAGATTTTATTTTTTTAGTTTTTATTAAATCCATAATGATGGATTAAGGGTGCTAATTTAGTTTCATGTCGTTTTAAAGAAATTAGCACAAGTTTTGGTGGGCCCAAATGTACTTACGTTGTCAAGGTTAAAAGTCATGTGATTACTCAAGCGTGATGGAAAGAAACAGTGGGACCCATCGGATAGAGCAAACTCGAGGGCACAACTTTCTCGACAGTTAACCCTCTGAGTCCCTCCGTAAAAAAATTTAGATTTTGATCAAGTTGCAGATCAAAGGTCCAGGATGATTGTGGGGGGAATCCATCAAGATTATCCCGTACAGGAGTCTGCCCCTGTATTACATTAGCGGACTAACACAAGTTCCATGTGGTTGTTCCGCCATCACATCATTCACGACGTCATCATTTTTTGAAAGCTCCTAGATTGTGTATTTATCTTTTAATTTTAATTTTCCAAAATGTATTGATCAAAGGAACAATCAGTTCCAAAGTAGTTTAGGAGGACAAAAGTTAGTATTTGACAGATTTGTAACTGTCTCACTTTGAAAATTTTATATAAGAAGACAATTAAGAGGAAGAGAAGGGGTTCATATTTTTGACCTCAGAAGCAGAAATTTTTGTAGTTTGGATCTTCATGTGCATATAAATAAATCTTTCAAATGATTCCATAATCTCTTGAGTATGATTTGTCTTTCCAGTTCCATCTTATTTTTATGTCATTCCTCTTTAGAAATGAGTAATGAAGTTGTTGGTATTTAATTTTATAGTTCTTTAAATTAAAGTTAAAATCCTTGACGATGTGCTCCTCTTTTCTATATTTCACTTCCTAATACTTAAATTTTTCTTCTAAAGTTGGAAAAGGAGATTCTACATAGGCAGCCTATTGTTAAATGCTTTACACCATCACTTCTTTCTATCCTATCTTTCCATTTGTATTCAACACCAGAAGGCCACTTTGAAAGTTTATTCTCACACTGAACACTGATAAGGATTAAATTTATGGGGTTTAAGAACATTGGTACAATAAAGTGTTTTTCATCATGGTTTTTAATATATGTCTTGGGGGCACTGACCTCTTTTCAGTCGGGGGTTGTCTCTCAAGGTACAACATTTTTTAGCACTGTTGTCAAGGCTCAGAGACATGAAGTTATTTTTTCCTGGGTTTTTCTAAATAGTCATTCTTTTTTGGGTGAGAAAAGAAAGTGCTTGGGCTGAATCCATCACCGAGTAGCAGTCTTGGCTCCTAAAAGGCCCCACATGATGTTTGATACCTCACAAGAGAAATCCCCTATCCTTTTTTATCCAGAGAAGTTGGTTTCTCGAAATGTTTGGAAAGAAAATCTCCAGTAACTCCAAATCCTACTTTGTCTTCTCCTGGCACCAGTTTTTTCCCACAATTTACAGGTTTTCATTCAGAAGAAGTTGTAAGAAATCTTGAATTTTTTCAAGAAAGTTCATTTTCTCCTCAAACTATTTTACCAAAGCCTACATTGGAAGGAGAATTGTTTTAGTCAATGTCATTTTCTTTCCCATAAATTGAAGAGATTAAAAAATTTGAATTTTCAAATTCATATGAGCATGTTTTTGTCATCATTCAACCAGTATCTATTTTTGTTGTTCCTCCTTGGTCATTTGTATTTCAGGCAGGAAGCTCTTTTGTATATAATTCAAATTTAAAGATGGTTATTCCATCATTCCTCTTAAACAGATATGCACCTTTAAATCTTCCTCATCCAATGAATGATTTGCCTTGAATTGCTACCTAAGTTTATAGGGGAAGATGAAGTAACAGCGGAGAAACATATTGCTTTGTTTTGTGCCTTTGCTAAAAATTTGAATGTTGAGTATCTGGATGTTGTATTAAGATTATTTGTGCAGTCACTTGAAGGAGAAGCTACGAAGTGGTTCAAAACACTTCCTAATAATTCTATTAGTACATGGGAGGAATTGTAGAATGTGTTCACAAAAATATGGGGTGAGAAAAAGGATCATGATAATTTTCTAACTAATTTCAATGAAATTAAAAGAAAATCAAAAGATGATGAAAATAATTTTAATAATATATTTAATAAATTATACAAAAGTATACCAGCAAAAATAAATCCCCCACCTGCAAGAGAAAAAGTGGTGTTTGCAGGGGCATTTGAGTCTGAATTTGGTTTTACACTGAGAGAGAGGAGATATCCTACTTGAGATCAAATTCAGACCAATGCATTAGAAATTGAGGCTCATTTACCTGTTGTGGGAAAAACTAAGTCAAAGCAACAAGTCGAAGATAAGGGAAAGGGAAAATAAGAAGTAAAGGCTATTAGTCAGCCTAAATATTCTCATGACCAAAAACTAGATGAAATGACTAAAGTCATTAGGAATTTGTCAAATAAACTGGTGAAGTTGGAGTTAGAAAACAAAAATCCTCCAATAAAAATTCAACAAGGGCATAATAGGAATTTTAACCCTCAATTTAGAAGGCAACCACTGTAAATCATGCAAAGGGATAGGAAATACCAAGACCAGATATAGCTACCTTTGTACATTGAAGATGAGGCATAAGAAACATTGGATGAAGCTCTTAAAGAACAATAAAATCAATTTATACTTTATATGAGGAGGAATAAGGAGAAGTCATAGGTGAAGTTTCAAAGTCAGAATTTCAGGTCTCTTTGGGTGAAGAGGAAATTGAAGAATATTGTAAAACATTTACAGATTTTATGTAGGATGAGTTGCACAAAAAGTTTGATTATGATCTCAAATCCAGGAAGAGGTTGAGGTTTCAAGACAATGTAGAGGAGAAAATAGATTGGTCAATCTAATAGTAGCCTACCAGACAAGTTGAAAAATGGAAACAACAGATCAACACACCCAAAAAAGTTAAAGTTCAGCGAGGAGAAAGTTCTAATAGCAAGCAGGATACGGGGTTGTTGCATAAATTTGATCAGCAACCTATTATTAATTCACAAAACATCTCAAACCAGAACTTAAATGAAGGGGAATATTTGAATGTAGTGAAATAAAGTCATTCTTTTAATTTATTAAAAGAATTAGAAAATCTCAAAGTTCAAATTCCCTTGTCTGGGCTAGTAAAGACTCCTACTTATAAAAAGCAAGTTGTTGACTTTATAAATCTTTCACAACATAATCATTCTGCGGATGCAGTTCATTTGCAGGAGGATAGAGTTTTAGTGATGTTTGGTCCACATGTGGAGGAACAAGATTCTTCTACACCATTGTTTTATGTTTCTCTGCTCATGCATACATTTATTATTCATAATTTTATATTGGATTCGGGTGCTTCTCATAATTTGATGCCATTTTCAGTTATGAGCAATTAAGCTTGCATATTACAAAACCATATAAATACCTATATTCTTTTTATTCTAAAAAGGTCAAATGTATGGGCCCCTGATCAGGGTGCCAAGTGGTTCATCAAGGAGGGCAAGTGGCAATCAGACGAGAGAGGAAAGCACATGATGGCATGCATCTAGCTGGTAGTCATTAAGCCTGCATTTAAGGGGAACGGTACTCTGCATGTCAGAGCATGATGAACCTAGGTGGATTCCATCTAATTCTATCAGACAGACATAGGAAACAGAAAATGCAGAGGTTAAATAAAACTCATGGCCAAAACATTCTTTCTGGTAAGAGTTTTCGTGGAGGAGCAGAGGAGAAAGCTACGGGTCTCGCTCAGCCAATCCTGCAACTTTCGTCGTGGTCTCTGGGTTATTGGTATGTTACAGTAATGAATTTTGGTCATTTCCTTCTCACCTTGTTTTATGAAATCATAGGCAATTGTAGGGCCTTGCATAGACGAACTAAGACTAGCCTCAGCATTAATAAAATGCTTCATATTGATTCTGGGTATAGTTATGCTTATGGGCAGGGTAGAAATTCTCATTATCACACTAAGAAAAATATAAAGCCCTATTTTCGTAGTCCTTGTGGAAATCTGGGTAGAATTTCGCAATTCGAATGGTTTACTGCTTGCCCTTGTCGTAGCTTTCATCAGCAAGCTCAATTATATGAAATCCTAAGCATGCAAAGCTAGGATAAAGTATAAGGTGGTTGCTCCTATTACTATGATTTTCATCTCTATAAAATGAAAATGATGTTGCTTGGTCCTCACCTCTATTTAGGCTCCTTGCAGATTCTGCTTGTTATCTACCTCAGTCAGACTGGTAGAAGGGATAAGTTGGGTCAAGTGTCTATTAGTGAGATCCTTGGTCAACTGTTTCTAATTAAACACGTCTCTAATATGAATTATATGTATTTCCACAAAAGGACGGAGCAACTCACTGCAATTACCAGCTTCTGTGTTTATAAAATGTCACCCTGTACAGGCTCTCTCATGCACTTTGTAGGTTTACATACTTCGTGGTTTATAAGCCAAAGGAGCGCAATGGTGAAAAGGCAGGCTGCAAAGCGCCAAGGGATAATGGGAAGAATAATTAGAGTCAAATTCTAATTTATTGGTCTCTGGGTTATTGGTATGTTATAGTAATGACTTTTGGCCATTTCCTTCTCACCTTGTTTTATGAAATCATAGGCAACTGTAGGGCCTTGCATAGAGGAACTAAGAGTAGCCTCAGCATTAATAAAATGCTTCATATTGATTCTGGGTATAGTTATGCTTATGGGAAGGGTAGAAATTCTCAGTATCATACTAAGCAAAATATAAACCCCTATTTTCGTAGTCCTTGTGGAAATCTGGGTAGAATTTCGCAATTTGAATGGTTTACTGCTTTCCCTTGTCGCAGCTTTCATCAGCAAGCTCAATTATATGAAATCCTAAGCATGAAAAGCTAGGATAAAGTATAAGGTGGTTGCTCCTATTACTATGATTTTCATCTCTATAAAATGAAAATGATGTTGCTTGGTCCTCACCTCTATTTAGGCTCCTCGCAGATTCTTCTTGTTATCTACCTCAGTTAGACTGGTAGGAGGGATGAGTTGGGTCAAGTGTCTATTAGTGAGATCCTTGGTCAACTATTTCTAATTAAACGCGTCTCTAATATGAATTATATGTATTTCCACAAAAGGACGGAGCAACTCACTGCAATTACCATCTTCTGTGTTTATAAAATGTCACCCTGTACAGGCTCTCTCATGCACTTTGCAAGTTTACATACTTCGTGGTTTATAAGCCAAAGGAGTGCAATGGTGAAAAGGTAGGCTGCAAAGCGCCAAGGGATAATGGGAAGAATAATTAGAGTCAAATTCTAATTTGACTCATATTATTTCGTTCTCTTATAAATTAGAATTTGACTCTACAAATAATATCATTGAATATGAAGCTTTGATTCTTGGTTTTCAAGCTACAAAAAATTTAGGAATACATTGTATTTCCATTTTTTGAGATTTAGATTTAGTAATTAAACAAATCAAGAATAAATGTCAAGCTAAACATCCAAGGCTGAAAACATATAGAAATGAAGTGTGGGATTTGGTGGGTAATTATTTCAATTCTTTTAATATACAGTTTGTACCTAGGGAAGGTATAAACTAATTGATTCATTTGCAGTTGCACCTAGTACTTTTAAACCTCCACTGAATCCCAGCATTAGGTATGAAGTGGAAATTAGAAGTCGGCCTTCTATTCCAGATAATGTAAAGTATTGGTAGGTGTTCAAAGATGAATAACAGATCAAATATTTTCTGGAAACGATACGTGAATTTTCAAATTTTGAAATTGATCAAGAGGATGAAACTGAGGAAGCTCAAGAAGATGAATCAAGCAAAAATTGCCTTTAAATAATTCTATAGGACATCAAAAGATTATGCAATTGAAGAATAATGTGATACCTAAAGGTTTGGTACACTTGGAAAGGTTGTTTAATGCAAATGATGTTGTTGTCAATACTAAGAAGACAGATTCAAAATATGACCTTGAAGACTGTAATCTTGGAACATAGCAGCAGCCAAGGATGGTGAAACTAGCCAAGGATCTTCGAAGGAATTTTAAGCAGAGGTATGTATATATTTTAAAACAATATATTGATGTCTTTGCATGGTCTTATGAGGATCTAAAAACTTATGATACCAACATCATTCAACATAAAATACCTCTAAAGCCAAGGATTAAACCATTCGAGAAGAAATTGAGGAAGATTAATCCTTTATTATTGCCATATATTGAGAAGGAAGTCAATAAATTATTGTAGGCTAAAATAATTGTTCCTCTGAGATATTCTGATTAGGTAGTTAATTTAGTGCCTGTGAGGAAGAAGAATGGGGAAATTCGGTTGTGTATTGACTTCTAAAATTTGAATAGGGCATCTTTGAATGATAATTATCTTCTTCCCAAAATGGATCACATATTGCATAAATTTATAGGATCTTCTAGAATATCAATGATTGATGGATTTTCTGGATATAATAAAAAAAAATGTAAACTTTGAAATGTGAACTAGTACGAGTACCCGTTTTTTTAAGGTAGCAAAAAATCATCTGATTTTGAAAAGTGTTGATTCAAAATACACCTTTTTTTTAGGTAGCAAAAACTCGTCTGATTTTGAAAAGTGTTGATTCATAATACACCTTTTTTTTTAAGTAGCAAAAAATCATCTGATTTTGAAAATCATTGGTTCAGAATACACCTTTTTTTATTTTTAGCATACTTTTGACACTTCAAATTTTCTCATGTATCAAGTATGAATATTTTTTTTTAAATGTTAGTGATTTTTCATGCTAATTTTTAGAAGTGTTGATGCAACATCAACCTCTTTTTTAGAGGGCTTATTTTTTACAGTTTAAATTTTATAATGTATGAAGTGTGGAATTTTTTTTTAAATGTTGAAAATTTTCATGCGGATTTTGACCATTTTTGTTAAATGTTGATTATTTAACCTTTTTTCAAGTGGTCTTATTCATCTTCATGTTTTTCATCCTAAGATATTTGGTTTTTAAAGGTTTCCAAATTTGTTTTTTTTTGTTTTCCTTTGGAATATATATATATATATATATATATATATATTCCAAAGTTTTAAAATATTAATAAAATTAATATTTTGAGGTTATGATTTATTTTATATTTATATATCGTTATTTAATATTTCAATACACATACCTAAAACGGGGGAAAAAAACTTGGCTTTGGCTCTGGTAGGGTTGCAACAGGGGCGATCGGATCTGGAAGCTTGGAGAGCCTGAAGGGTTGTGCTGCTTAGACGTGGGCAGACTCTGGCTCGCAAGATGAGGCAAGGTGGGGGCCTAGGGGCACCATCCTATCGTAGTGTGGTCATGGAGAGAGGGAAGGGCCTCATTGGTGGGGTCATCATTACAGGTTCAAAGACGGCAGGTCAGAGACAAGAGGACAACATTGTCTGCCCAGAAAATGGACAGAAGGAGCCCAACACTGCCTATCTGTCAAAAGAAGATGTTGCCCAAGGAAAAAAGGTCAAGGAAGGTGATCAGCAGATGGAAGGACAAGGGCGTACTTAAGGGAGGGAAATCCCTGACCAATCCTCACCGCAGACGAAGGGAGAGAACACCAAAACGACTACCACGGATAATGGGCCATGTAAACCTAAGGCAAAAGAAAACCCTAGGGTTATTTTCGATAACCCATAAATGCATCTGTACAGGGATGAAATGTCAACATATGCACTAATCTGTAAGTTCATGGGTTTTTGGCCGATGGAGAAAGCCTTGGTAATTTGGATGAAGCAACAATGGAAACCTAAAGGGAATATCCAACTACATCTAGGAGTGAAAGGCTTCTTCACGGTAGTGTTTGCGAATCTGGAAGATAGAAATCAGTTATTTGATGGTGGTCCATACTTCTATGCTTCAACAGGACTATACATGCGACCATGGATTTCCAACTTTTCCCTGGTAAAGGAAACATTTACTCATGCCCCCATCTATATTCGTCTCTTCTCCTTACCTCTGGATTACTGGAGACCTCAAGCCCTAGAGAAGATTTGCAATAATTTGAGAAAATTTATGAAGACCTCGAAGACAACGTTACAGAAAAGGTATACCTTGTATGCAAATATCTGCGTTGAAATGAACATTTCAGGAGCCCTACCTGATGGGGTGTAACTGAAGTATCGAGATGAGGAAGTTTTGAAACTTATAGATTATGAGAAAATTTTGTTCTGGTGCCGGAAATTCCATGTCCATGGACATATTTTTCGAGAATGTCCTTTGAATAAGGTTGAAGAACTAGTTAAGGAGGATACTGGGAAGGATAAGGAAGGTTTTGTGCACCCTAACCCTAGGAGTAGGGCCAGCCGCCGAAATAAACAATGAACGCCTAAGGAGATCATCGATACTCAGAATGATTTTAACGCGCTGATGGATAACCATCACTAAGAGCACACTAAGGAAAATCAACAACCGCAGCAAAGTGAGCAAGAGAAATCTCAACTGGAGGACAAGGCCGAAGCAAAGGAAGACCAGGTAATGGAACCTTTGGGGACCGGTAATGAGCAAGAAGGAGACGATGAGGTAAGTATGAGTGAGGCATGCATGGAAGATCTGGAATTACGGGAGATCCTGGAAAGATAAGGGATGGATTTGCTGAGCATGGTCGAGCAGCGGAAGGAAGTAGGCCTGGAAAAAATACCTGAAGAACAAATTGATCGGATCAACTTCCTGTATCTGGCCCAAGAAGAAGATAGAAACAAAGGAGTTAAAAGGACCCATGGAAATGCTAAGGACTTGGGGATCAAAGTTATGGGTTCTCTATCCACCAAGAAAACAAAAAATCCGACGAAGAAGGGGGGATGAAAGATAAATAACGAAGCTCTCCATGAGTTGGGCCAAATATTACTTAACTCAGGTAAGATGAAAACCCTAGATTCCTTCTCCTCGTCTCTTTAAACTGAGTTTTTAATGAAGATTATATCCTGGAATGCTATAGGTCTTACTAGCCTCAATAAACAAAGGATCCTTAAGAAGAAGATCAGAATGGAACACCTGGATATTATCTTCATCTAGGAGACGAAATGTAGTCAGGAAAAATTAAAGGAAGTTAGAAGGAAAATAGGAAGGTAATGGGAGACTATAGATGTCTCAATTGATAATAACTCAGGAGGCCTTGCCACCTTTTGTAACCCTAGCTCGGTGCACTTAGTTGCGGCGGATGCTAGCAAATCGGCGATTACGCTGCAAGTTAAAATGATACGGGAACAGGGTACTTTCTAATGCACTAATGTATATGGGTTGCAGCCTTTGGAAGGGAAACTTAGTCTCCTACAGTACCTTAGAAGCATTCAGAATAGGTACTTAGACAGTAAATGGATCCTAGGGGGGGACTTCAATATGATCACCTCACTAGATGAAAAAAAAGGAGGTCTTAGAAGACTCAATAAGGATGCCAAAGCCTTCAGAATATTTATTGAGGAATCTAGACTTATTGATTTGGAAACATGTAATGGGGTTTATACGTGGAATAAAAGGAGGGGGGAGAAAGGAAAATTTTTACGCGTCTCAGAGAGGCTCTTGATGGATGGTATGGACTTTGCAGCTAATATCATGCCTAGTAATGGGTTGGACCACTAGCCTATTATCCTAGAGGCTAGCCCCCTTGGCACTCCGAAAAATTGACCCTTTAGGTTTGAGAAATTCTATATGGAGCACCCTGATTTCATGGGAAACATCAAACAGTGGTGGAATGAGCCCCTCCATGGATGGGGATCAAATATATTCCGCCTCCAAAATCATTTCAGACACATCAAAGCTAGGATTAAAAGGTGGAACAAGGAAATCTTTGGAGACATTTTCAAATAAAATAAATATCTAGAGGATCAAATGGCTGAACTTCAGAGAAATGTTCTTGTTGAAGGGTTTACTGAGGAGTAGAAGAATAGGGAGGAAGACTTACACAATCAATGGATGGAGAGATGTAAGAAAGTTGAAAATCTATGGTGTCAAAAGTTGAGGATTTAGTGGTTCCAAGATGAAGAAAAGAATACCAAATTCTTTCACAGGTCGGTTATTGATCATAGGCACATTAACAGGATTATAAATTTGAAAGACACAGATGGTATTGTTAATAAATCCCATGTGGATATTGAGGACCTCCTGATTAATCACTTTTCCACTATCGCAACGGAGCCTGCAGGGAATAGAATAACTTAGATTAGAGAAGTAGTATCCCATATTCCTAACTTTATTACTGAGGATCATAACAAGATGTTGGATAGGCCAATATCACTTGAGGAAGTGGAAGAAGTGGTCATGGAAATGCCAAATGATAAGGCCCTGGGTACGGACGACTTTATAGCTAAATTCTTCAAGGTTTGTTGGGATACAGTGAAGAAATATGTTTGGGAAGTGGTTCAGGACTCGCATAAGGCCTCTACTATTTTGAAATATTTAAACTCTACCCTTGTAACCCTTATTCCCAAGGAATTTGAAGCCAATACGCCGAATAAGGTTCACCCTATTTCTTTGTACAATGTCCTATACAAAATCATTTCCAAAGTAATGGCTAATAGACTCAAACCCATGCTTCCCTTAATTATTTCGGAAGAACAGTAGGGTTTGTGGAGGGGCAGAAAATTCTTGATAATATCATTTTGGCTCACAAAATGGTTCACTCCCTCCAGAGCCAGAGGAAATCCGGTATGATCATCCAGCTAGACCCGTCCAAGGCTTATGATAAAGTAAATTGGGAATACATGGTGGCGGTGATGGAAGCCTTTGGTTTTTCTACTTGTTGGATTGATTGGATTGTGGTAATGGTGAGATCCCCAAGCTTCTCCCTTTTGATCAATGGAACCCCAACGAAACCCTTTTATCCTTCCCATGGTATTCGTTAAGGGGATCCAATCTCCCCCTTTCTGTTTTTTATTCTAATGGAAGGTCTCAGTAGAAGTTTAAAGGCAGCTCAAGCCCAGGGAATCATTTGTGGGTTGCAGTCACATGATAATGGCCCTGCTACTACTCATCAGCAGTTCTTTGATGATACGATGATTCATGGAAACCCAACAGTAAAGGAGGCTAGAGCTATTGTAGCCATCTTGGAAAATTCTGGGGCGGCTTCAGGGATGGAGATCAATCATTCTAATTCTACGATATTTTTCTTCAATACCCACATCTTTGTCCAACGGAATTTAGCCAACATTTTGTGGTTTCAAAGAAAGCCTCTGCCATCAAGGTATCTTGGGATCCCCTTCACAGATAAGCCTTGGCAGAGGATGCACTGGGAAAAAATTCTTTCAGCCTCGGAAGACAGAGGGAAGCATTGGATGCATAGAGCTTTGAACTTGGTAGGTCATCTTTTCCTAACTAAGGCGGTCCTTCAGGCTATCCCCACCTATATGCTCTCGATTTTGCTGTCCTCTAAAGGAGCCCTCCAAAAGATAAGGTAAATCCAACGCAATTTTCTCTGGAGGGGTGCAGAGGAGAAGCGAAAGTGGGATCTTGTGGCCTAGGATAAGGTCTGCAGGACCAAGGCGTGGGGGGGGGGGGGGCTGGGCCTCCAAGATCCTAATATTGTGAACAGAGCATGTGGTGCAAAGCTCTGGTGGAGGTGGCTCAAGGACAAAAACTCCCCCTGGACCTCTTTCTGGAGGGCAAAGTATGCTAGGAATTGGAAGAGATAGGATATGGTTCGAATGACAGGGGAGATAAGAGGGTCATTGGTCTGGAATTTAGCTTGGTCCAATAGGGAAATTGTTCAAAAGCATCATTTCTGGGAGATTCGGAATGGGGAAACAACCCTCTTCTGGGAGGACGCCTAGCAACAACAACCTTATTTGAGGAATCCTCAGTATCTGGAGCTGCAATAGAGATGCCAAGCCAATAGGTAGTTTACTGTGAAACACAACTGGAAGGAAAGCCCGTAAGATCTGAATTGGAGACATTGGATCTTTGAGACCCAGGTTGAAGGCAGGGGAGAGCAAGAAACAATTTCTACCCTCAATTTGTAGCTTGATAAGAGAAGGATTCGGATATCGGGGGATCAAGAACAGTTGCGGTGGGGTCAGTGGAAGGGAGGAGTTTTTAGTCTCAGGGGAGCGATAACCTCGTTGGAGAGTTGGGAGGACAAGGAGAAGGCTCCATGGGTGAGAAAGGTCTGGGATGCTAACCTATGGCCAAAAATCAAAACCTTCCTCTGGCTGGTCATGCAAGGGAGGATTCTAACCTGGGATAATCTCATTAAGAGAGGTTTCATGGGGCCTTCAAGGTGCAATCTGTGTTGTCAAATGGAGGAATCAACTAACCATTTTTCAAACACCTGTATTTTTACGGCTGAGATCTGGGATTAGGGAGCTACTGTATTTTGTCAGTCGGATAGAAACATGACCTCTATCCAAAGGACGATTGAGAATTGGAGGGACAATTTCACCAAAAAAGAGATTGTTAATCTACTGTGGAACCTGATCCTGGGCTGCATTATTTGGAATGTTTGGAAGGAACGAAATTGTCGGATTTTCCAGAACAGAGAATGACCTACTCAGACTATCAAGGAAAAAATTATTCATCAGATGAGGGAAACTATCCTTATCTGTGTGTGATCCTTGTAGAATAAGAGATTTTCAGACCACGAGCTTTCCATTCTGGAAATATTCGAACTAAGTCACACAGTTCTGAGCAGCAGGACACTGAACCCAAGGATACCGCTGGAAAAACAGCCGCATATGGGCTGTTGGGGTTCCCATGTTTTGGCCAGATTGGCAAGACCAAAAGATGAGACAACATCAGAACCACTTTTGGGCCCTAGGATCTAGCCCTCCTGGACCCGGAGAGGGATCTCTCCATGAAGCAAAGAATGATATGTCTTTTACAGCTCAAAATGAGATGTTACACTAGGTATGAAGCACAGGGTTTGTTTGTTTGATTAAGAGTTTGGTTGTTGGGAATCAGGAAAGAAGAGTCCAATATAAGACAAGGATGAGCAAAGAGGAAGCTTAGGCAGAGATAGATAACTTAGAGAACATCAAAGCCATTGGGCTATGGAGACAAGAAAGGATTTATTTGTGTTCAATGTGCAAGCTTTCAGTTGGGCTAGTCATCTAAATCATCTGGATCTTAAAGGATAGAAGATGGAATGGAAAATTAAGGACTGAAAATGAAAGGAGGAGAACCATCTAATCCAGTCTATAGATCAGGTCAGAGGTCATTTAACTCCATACCTGCTTGGACCAAATCAGAGGCAATACAAGGGATCTTAGAAAGCCTAGCTGGTCGTGCAAGGATCCTAGTGGATAGGGCTAACACTCATCCCCAGTGTTCCCAAACCTTCCAGCTAAATCCTACCAAGAACATCTAAACACGGATTTCATCGATTCATACATCAGAGAGCAGGGAATATCATCCACTACACTGATTAAACCAATTGAAATCAACATTCAAATACACATATAAGCAGAAAACATTAAGGTAGGGAGAGCAGGAAAATATAGGGCACCTATCAAGGGTGAATCCTATATTATACTTCTGTTGCCTACCAGCAGAAATGAAATGAAGTGGAACATAACATAAGAGCAAGTCAATCACAAATACAGAGAAAGAGGAAACATCACCATCTGCTTTAGATCAGGATCCAAAGAAACATGCTTGTCATATTAAAAACAACACCAATCAGGTACATCATAGCCCATAGCTTGAACATTCAGTCTGAATACATCTAGTCTCAGTCTATCTTACAATTTTACACAGAGAACTTGTCTCAAGAGGAACAATGCTTGCGTCTCACTGATATCTCATCAACAACCATTACAATGTTTCCTTCTGTGCTTTATAGCAAAAGGGAGAACCTAAGATCGACTGAAGGAGTAGGTGAAAATTAAATGTATCATTAAACATAACAATGAATGCAGGGCCGAAACCCATCCCGCTTGACATGCTATATATTTAATCTCTGTCACCTTCCTTGTGAGAGAATGATTTGCTCCAGATTTGATCTTGACATCTTTTGACTGAAGTACTCCTGGTGTCTTTGAACAAAAATAAAATAAACTACTGGAAGGTCTGTCACATAAATGCTCAGATGATTTTGAACTGTTGTCTGGTGGAATTCTCTTCAGGGACATGGTGTGTAAATAAAACAGTATGGGTGCCCTGTACCTGATAAAGAAAAACATTCTGCAGACGAAAACCCTGATATTACCTTTTTCCTGCGCTCAGGATCTTTTGATTGATCCTCGGGGTCTGTAATTTGCTGCTTTGCCCTCTAAACTTCGGATTAAAAGCTCAAGATCTTCATAAGCTCGCTTTAATCTTCCTTTTTCTCTGCACTGAAACACTCTGCCACTCCATTTGCTTCTGACAGGGTAGCTCGGGTTTTAATGGTGATGGGAGATTTTTAGAGCTCGAAATCTTGCTTTTCTTTAGTGCAAATCCCATCAGCCGCTTTCCTTGACAATTTTCTAGAAGCGCCACTCCCGGATTTAATTCTACCTGCAACCTCTCCATTTAAGATGGTACAACAAAAACATGGAGAATTTCACTTCCAACAACCCTGTAAAACAACAACTGTGAAGAAATTCACGAATGCGAATGATGGAGGAGACGAAGACACACTGTGGACGTGGGAAATAGCCATGCGGATGGAGAACGGAGGAGAAAATGTGACGAAATGATGAAACAAGCTCTGGCGGGGGTTTAATGATCTGCAGAGTGAAAACGCATGAAAAACATTAAAAAACGTGAGAATGGGACGTATATATGCAATAGAACGATAGACTGTACGGAGGGGAGTACGTGTAGCTGACGTGGCGAGGCGGGATGAAATGGAACGGTCAATGACGGAGGGACATATCTGGGCCATTGATCGGACACAGATCAACGGCGAGGGCGACACATGGTGGGTCTGCGAGTGCAGCGGAGACTGACTAACGAGCGGCCAGCTTGGGCGAAGGGAGGCTGTCGGATGAAGATCTCGAGATCAAACGGTGATTGTGAATTCCGCTGTGTGACTTTGAACCGAAAAATAATGCATGAAATGAGGGTGGTTTTTCCCCCGTACAGAGGACACGCGGCGATTACTGAGTGGAATCGCTGGCTCTCTGGAGAAAACCGCCTGCCCAGCAAAGGTGGTGCGAAACAAACAACGAGGTTTTGGAAACAGCGCATGGAGTGGGGACCACTATTTCGGGCGCGCTCCGCGCCGTTGGATCATATATTCATTGGACGGTGGAGATTCGTCGATCAAACAAAATATATTAAAACCCACAAATGCGTGTTTTCAAAGGTTTTTTGATGATTTTTCGCGCGGAGAAATGTTTGGAGGGGATAAGCGCCTGGAGGGTTTAGCCTTGGGTTCCGGCGCCAGGTTTTATGGAAGAGAGGGGGCGCAGGCTATCAGAAAAAGGGCTAGGCCTGTCGTATAGTCGGAAAGTGGGTTTTTAAACCTTTTTACTGCATTCCAAGGCCTAAGGAGGGCAACGGTAGAAGGGTTAAGGGGAATTTTGAGGGAACAAAAGTAAAGGAATAATCCAAAGGGGATTTTGGGGAGATTAAAGGAGGAATTGGGGAGAAGGCAAAGGGGAAACAGAGGTGACAATGTGGTGTTTTGCTGGGGTACAAGAGGCAAATGAAGGCTTTGAGCTAGGGAAACAGCAGAGGGGGTTTGGATAAGGTAAAGCACAGAGAGACCTCAAGGATGATGTGTCTTCAAGGGAGATGCATTCCTTGAAGGTCTCCAAAATGGCATATCCCCCCAGCTTGCTTGTCAAGAATTCCATAGGGGGGCTAACAGTGGCTCCACATGGGGATGGCTTCTTCTTGAAGGAGGAAAGACACCAGAAATAATCTTTGGAGTAGGCCAGTTGCCTGTTGTCATAAGCCATATTTCTTATTTGATTTCAGCTGCCACAATATGAACATGTTACATCAGCAGAAACATTCTTCCCAATCATTCTACCTACCCACACTACAGTTCTACAATTTTCTCTTGGGTGCATTTGAACTAGCAGACCCTTTACATTATTTTATTTTGAAAGCAAAAACAAACCTACTCTAGATCTACCTTTATTTCTCCATGAGGCCAGATTAGACTATTGGCCTCATCCATTTCTCTACCTAATCTAATACCTGCTGGGATTAAACTGTCCAGCAGGTTCCTTCACCTACATTCTAAGACAGGAAATTTAAAACCAGCCAAGTCAGGATTAGACTGTCTGACCTGCTGGACTTTGCATGAATTAAAAACAACTAACTACATGCTCACACACTGAGCTTTATTGAGCTTTTCCTACCTACCCTACTCTAACTGGAAATCTCTGATACTCTAGGTGATGCAATAATGCCAATGCAGCTAGTCTAATGATAGCAAAAAAGGATAAGAGCACTGACTGCCTGTCAGAGATAACCACAGGGTGCTCTGCATGTGGTTCTTCAAAACTGAGGCCACCAGCAGTGGAGGCCAACTTTGTTGTGTTTGGCTCTTGCAGAAGATCAATGCTTGAGGAACTGAACCAATCAAGGCCTCCATGTATTCTGCCACAGGATCAATGAACACACGATGTAAACTTTCTTTTTTAAGGCCTGCCATGGCTGGTAGGCTGTCTGTATCTCGGGCAGCTTCAATCACTGCATTTGCAATGAGGCCTTTGTACTCACACTCCTCTTCTTCCTAGTTGGGAGTATTTGGCATATGGGCATCAACCAGGAATATCTCTTCTCTTGCTGGATCAAGACAAAGATGTATGTGGAGAAGGAGATCTCGCTCATCTTCAATGCAGCCTGAGCTAGAGGGCTCATTATATTCAACATCGCTGTCTTCTAGTACCGCAGGCTGGTTCTGCTGAAACGTACTGAACTCTGTGAAAAAATTAACATATTCTTGAGCGGGGGTTTCTTTGATTACCTCGATCCCTTTGGGAGAAGGCTCGGGAGATTCATTCCGCTCAAGACTTTCTTCATCTTTTTCCTCCTTGTCCTCTGTGCTGGAGAGCTGCTGGCTTCCATCCTCTTGGCAAGTATAACTGATGTTCGAATATGAAACAGACAGAAGATTCAAAGAATCTTCGTCTGCTATCATGCTTTCAACGCATTCTCCATCAGTATCATAGATGGCCTGCATTAGCTCATCGTTTTCTTGAAGTTGATGGTCGTGACCTTCCTCCCATGAATCTACTGATGATGGCCCTGCAAGCTCAGTTCCCCTTTGGGAAAAATTATCATCAGTTAGATCATCATCAGGAAATCATAATTACAAGCATTGTTATCCACCAAGTCTTCAGAACTCTTATTGAGTCTTTCTACAAAATAGTCTGCAAGTTCATTTTCTGATCTAAGCTCTGGTTCCTCATACATGCTTTGCATGTAACTTCTGTCTTGCAGTGATCTGATTTGTCTCTTTTGAGGACAAGGAGTAGGTCTTCTCCAATCATCCTCTCTGGTTTCAGCCTCATATTCTTGCTCTTTTGCTTTCAGCAAGGAACTGGCAGTCTCTATCAGTATTTCCAGCTTGTCCTCTAAAGAGATCTGCGTTGTTTGCTCTGTTAGGTCCTTCCTTGCTGCTTGTAATCTTTCTTCCCTGCACTGTATGTTGTATTCGACAATGATTGCTATATCCTGCATTTCCTCCAGGCTCGAAGGTTCTCTTTCCCTTATATGGAATTCCACCTCGGGGTCAAAAGAACTTGGATAGTGCAATAAAGCCCATCCCAAAGGTGGTTTTATATAAGAGGGCATTACATCATATACCTTATTGAACCTAGCTGAAAAATTCTGCACTGTCTCTCCTGGCTGCCTTCTCAAATTCTAATATTCTTTTAGAATGAGGAGAGTGTTTTTTGGGGCCGCCCATCTATCGAGGAAAACTCGAGAAAACTGATAAAAGCTGAAAATGCTTACTTCTGGAAGGCCTTTGAGCCAACTCTTAACATTTCCTTGTAATGACAAAGCAAACATTCTAATGCACACATCATCTTCTTCTATTTCATATAGCTCGAGTAAATCCTCAAGGCTTTGCACATGTTCTTCGGCAGTAGCCCCTTTATTTTCTCCATCAAAATGAGGCAGCTGATTTATAAGTTCTGCAGGAAGAGGTTGGAAGAAAAGAGGTAAAACCAGAGGCTTGTATCTTTCTATGACCTTTGTAGGAGTGGGTAGCGTAACAATGGGCTCATGGCTACTTGAAGCTTCTTGAAGGGTGGGAGATACAACATGAGCTTCTTGTCCCACCAGTTTCTCCACAGGAGTACAGGTCTGCTCACGGTCTGCAGACTGAGGCTTGAGGTCTTTCCCACATTCAGTGTGGGTTTCATCTTTGTACACTTGATTAGGCTTAAAGTAGGACAGAACATAGTGATAGACAAAAACAATAAACTCTTTAAACCAAATCCAACTAGTATGTTCTACCCTTCTATGAGGTCTAGCCATCTTTCAGGTTCTTCCTCCAGTGGAGTCTTCGAGGATTATGGAGTGTGGAGTCACCAGGTGGATGTATATGAACATTTGAAGTAGGATGTTGTCAACCATCAGCAATGTGAATGCCAATCTAACCAGAGATTCTGGGTCTATGAGTGCCTAAGAATGTTTGAGGTGAAATGCACTCAAGTCCCCAGCGGAGTCGCCATTATGTTGGGGTTCCCATGTTTTGGCCAGATTGGCAAGACCAAAATATGAGACAACATCAGAACCACCTTTGGGCCCTAGGATCTAGCCCTCCGGGACCCGGAGAGGGATCTCTCCATGAAGCAAAGAATGATATGTCTTTTAGAGCTCAAAATGAGATGTTAGGCTAGGTATGAAGCACAGGGTTTGTTTGTTTGATTAAGAGTTTGGTTGTTGGGAATCAGGAAAGAAGAGTCCAATATAAGACAAGGATGAGCAAAGAGGAAGCTTAGGCAGAGATAGATAACTCAGAGAACATAAAATCCATTGGGCTATGGAGTCAAGAAAGGATTTATTTGTGTTCAATGTGCAAGCTTTCAGTTGGGCTAGTCATCTAAATCATCTGGATCTTAAAGGATAGAAGATGGAATGGAAAATTAAGGACTGAAAATGAAAGGAGGAGAACCATCTAATCCAGTCTATAGATCAGGTCAGAGGTCATTTAACTCCAGAACTGCTTGGACCAAATCAGAGGCAATACAAGGGATCTTAGAAAGCCTAGCTGGTCGTGCAAGGATCCTAGTGGATAGGGCTAACACTCATCCCCAGTGTTCCCAAACCTTCCAGCTAAATCCTACCAAGAACATCTGAACACGGATTTCATCGATTCATACATCAGAGAGCAGGCAATATCATCCACTACACTGATTAAACCAATTGAAATCAACATTCAGATACACATATAAGCAGAAAACATTAAGGTAGGGAGAGCAGGAAAATATAGGGCACCTATCAAGGGTGAATCCTATATTATACTTTTGTTGCCTACCAGCAGAAATGAAATGAAGTGCAACATAACATAAGAGAAAGTCAATCACAAATACAGAGAAAGAGGAAACATCATCAGCTGCTTTAGATCGGGATCCAAAGAAACATGCTTGTCATATTAAAAACAACACCAATCAGGTACATCATAGCCCATAGCTTGAACATTCAGTCTGAATACTTCTAGTCTCAGTCTATCTTAGAATTTTACACAGAGAACTTGTCTCAAGAGGAAAAATGCTTGCGTCTCACTGATATCTCATCAACAACCATTACAATGTTTCCTTCTGTGCTTTATAGTAAAAGGGCGAACCTAAGATCGACTGAAGGAGTAGTTGAAAATTAAATGTATCATTAAACATAACAATGAATGCAGGGCCGAAACCCATCCCGCTTGACATGCTATATATTTAATCTCTGTCACCTTCCTTGTGAGAGAATGATTTGCTCCAGATTTGATCTTGACATCTTTTGGCTGAAGTACTCCTGGTGTCTTTGAACAAAAATAAAATAAACTACTGGAAGGTCTGTCACATAAATGCTCAGATGCTTTTGAACTGTTGTCTGGTGGAATTCTCTTCAGGGACATGGTGTGTAAGTAAAACAGTATGGGTGCCCTATACCTGATAAAGAAAAACATTCTGCTGACGAAAACCCTGATATTACCTTTTTCCTGCGCTCAGGATCTTTTGATTGATCCTTGGGGTCTGTAATCTGTTGGTTTTCCCTCTAAACTTCGGATTAAAAGCTCAAGATCTTCATAAGCTCGCTTTAATCTTCCTTTTTCTCTGCCCTGAAACACTCTGCCGCTCCATTTGCTTCTGACAGGGTAGCTCGGGTTTTAATGGTGATGGGAGATTTTTAGAGCTCGAAATCTTGCTTTTCTTTAGTGCAAATCCCATCAGCCGTTTTCCTTGACAATTTTATAGCAACGCCACCCCCGGATTTAATTCTACCTGCAACCTCTCCATTTAAGATGGTACGACATAAACATGGAGAATTTCACTTCCAACAACCCTGTAAAACAACAACTGTGAAGAAATTCACGGATCTGAATGATGGAGGAGACGAAGACACACTGTGGACGTGGGAAATAGCCATGCGGACGGATAATGGAGGAGAAAACGTGACGAAATGATGAAACGAACTCTGGCGGGGGTTTAATGATTTGCAGAGTGAAAACGCATGAAAAAAATTTAAAAACGCGAGAATGGGACGTATATATGCAATAGAACGATACACTGTACGGAGGGGAGTATGTGTAGCTGACGTGGCGAGGCGGGATGCAATGGAACGGTCAATGGCGGAGGGACGGATCTGGATCATTGATCGGGCACAGATCAACGGCGAGGGCGACACATGGTGGTTCCGCGGGTGCAGCGGAGACCGACTAACGAGCGGGCAGCTTGGGCGAAGGGAGGTCGTCGGATGAAGATCTCGAGATCAAACGGTGATTGTGAATTCCGCTGGGCGACTTTGAACCGAAAAATAATGCGTGAAATGAGGGTGGTTTTGCCCCCGTACAGAGGACACGCGGCGATTACTGAGTGGAATCGCTGGCTCTCCGGGGAAAACCGCCTGCCCAGCAAAGGTGGTGCGGAACAAACAACGGGAACAGAAATGTACGTATGGAGTGGGGACCACTATTTTTGCACAAGCCCGCGCTCGTTGGATCATATATTCATTGGACTATGGAGATTCATCGATCAAACCAAATATATTAAAACCCCCAAATGCACATTTGCAAAGGTTTTTGATGATTTTTCGCGTGGAGAAAGGTTTGGAGGGCTAAGCGCCTAGTGGATTTGGTGCTGGTCACAGCTCCGAGTCTTATGGGGAAAGGAAAAGGGCGCGGGGCTATCAGAAGAAGGGCTAGGCCTGTCGTATAGTCGGAAAGTGGGTTTTTAAACCCTTTTAGTGCACTCCAAGGCCTAAGGAGGGTAACGGTAGAAGGGTTAAGGGGAATTTTGAGGGAACAAAGGTAAAGGAATAATACAAAGGGGATTTTGGGGAGATTAGGGGAGGAATTGGGGAGAAGACAAAGGGGAAACAGGTGATAATGTAAGAAATTATTTAAAGCATGAGGGCAAAATGGTACTGAGTTAGGGGAAGTCACAGTGGTTTTGAGTGGCAGAAAAGCACAGAGAGATCAAGATGCGGTTTCAGAGCAGGCCTGAGACCTCTAAAATAGCATAGCCCCAGCCACATTTGCCAAGAATTCAGAAGGGGGTTTACAGTGTCTCACATGAATGGCTTTCTGGTGAGGAAGAGCACGTAAATAATCTTTGGAGAAGCATTGTTCGTCATAAGCTGAGACTGTTTACTTGATTTCAGCCGCCACAATATGAACATGTTACATCGCCCATCCAGTCATAAACATTCTTCCCAATCACTTCATCCCTCCACACTACAAGCCACACTTCTTTGGGTGCATTTGAACTAGCAAACCCTTTACATTATTTTTATTTTTATAGCAAAAACAAACCTGCCCTACAGATCTGTCTCCTATTTCTCCATGAGCCGCATTAGACTGTTGGCCTCAGCCATTTCTCTACCTAATCTAATACCTGCTGGGATTAAACTATCCAGCAGGTTCCTTCACCTACATTCTAAGACAGGAAATTTAAAACCAGCCAAGTCAGGATTAGACTGTCTGACCTGCTGGACTTTGCATGAATTAAAAACAACTAACTACATGCTCACACACTAAGCTTTATTGAGCTTTTCCTACCTACCTTACTCTAACTGGAAATCTCTGATACTCTAGGTGATGCAATAATGCCAATGCAACCAGTCTAATAACATCAAAAAAGGATATGAGCACTGACTGCCTGTCAGAGATAACCACAGGGTGCTCTGCATTTGGTTCTTCAAAACTGAGGCCACCAGCAGTGGAGGCCAACTTTGTTGTGTTTGGCTCTTGCAGAATATCAATGCTTGAGGAACTGAGCCAATCAGGGCCTCCATGTATTCTGCCACAGGATCAATGAACACACGATGTAAACTTTATTTTTTAAGGCCTGCCATGGCTGGTAGGCTGTCTGTATCCCGGGTAGCTTCAATCACTGCATTTGCAATGAGGCCTTTATACTCACACTCCTCTTCTTCCTGGTTGGGAGTATTTGGCATATGGGCATCAACCAGGAATATCTCTTCTCTCGCTGGATCAAGACAAAGATATATGTGGAGAAGGAGATCTCGCTCATCTTCAATGCAGCCTGAGCTAGAGGGCTCATTATATTCAACAGCGCTGTCTTCTAGTACCGCAGGCTGGTTCTGCTGAAACGTATTGAACTCTGTGAAAAAATTAACATATTCTTGAGCGTGGGTTTCTTTGATTACCTCGATCCCTTTGGGAGAAGGCTCGGGAGATTCATTCCGCTCAAGACTTTCTTCATCTTTTTCCTCCTTGTCCTCTATGCTGGAGAGCTGCTGGCTTCCATCCTCTTGGCAAGTATAACTGATGTTCGAATATGAAACGGACAAAAGATTCAAAGAATCTTCGTCTGCTATCATGCTTTCAACGCATTCTCCATCAGTAATATGGCCTGCATTAGCTCATCGTTTTCCTGAAGTTGATGGTCGTGACCTTCCTCCCATGAATCTACTGATGATGGCCCTGCAAGCTCAGTTCCCCTTTGGGAAAAATTATCATCAGTCAGATCATCATCAGAGAAATCATAATTACAAGTATTGTTATCCACCAAGTCTTCAGAACTCTTATTGAGTCTTTCTACAAAATATTCTGCAAGTTCATTTTCTGATCTAAGCTTTGGTTCCTCATACATGCTTTGCATGTAACTTCTGTCTTGCAGTGAGGTATGGTTCGCGTCTAACGAGGTATGTTTCGCGTCAAACGGAGATCGTATGGCAAAGTTACGTCCCCAAGAAGTTGAAACACCAATTTACCCAAACGAGGCCCATAGTTTTAGCGCTTCATCTCCTAGGGTTAGGGTTTTGGATGTTTAGGGTTTTCCATTGTTTCTAAATAATAAATAGGCCTTCAAGACTCATTGTAACTCAGTTCAGAGGCATGTAGCCGCCACATTTCTTCTCAGATATAAGCTACCAGCGCCCTAGCTAGTTTATTTCCATTCTGTCTGTTCAGTTCTTTGATACTAATGAAATGAAGTGTTATTTCCGCTGCATCTTTGTATTTATGGTTACATGTGTATTTTTTTGCATTCCTGCATAAATCCGGATCAGTGGTATTAGAGCGGTCTGATTTTTCTCGGTCGTTCTTTGCATGTCCCCAACGAGGTCGGGGTATAAGGAGTTAGGGCTCGACTTGGTTAAACATTTGCAAGATCAGCCTCGCAAACCCCGACGGCCGCCCATGGGGATGAAAATAAATATGAGCGAGCAGGATATCCTATCAAAATATTGCTCGAGGAGGCCCTTGAAAAACAAAGGAGTGCAATGATGGATAAGTTTTCCCAAATCCTTCAAAGACTGCCCACCGGCGGCACATTTTCATCCAACAGCCACTTTGGAGGCGCGACTCCCTTTAAGGTACAAGTAAAATTTGACATTCCCATATTTGAGGGTCAAATACATGCAGATGTCGTAGATAGATGGTTGAATCTATTTGAAGTATATTTCTCAGTTCATGACTTTTTCGACCAGGAGAAGATTATTTTTGCACTCCTCAAAGCTACCCCCCATGTCAAGGACTAGTGGGAAACCTACTGTGAGAAAAAGGACGAGACAAAACCCTCTTTGTTCTCAGCTATACCCACTTGGAATTCTTTCTGAGACGCCATCAAGGAATAATACTATCTTGTGGGGAGCTATGAGGACAAGTACACACAATGGACCACGCTGCGGCAACAAAGAGATCAAGATGTGCATGAGCTGACGAATCTATTCCATACCCTACGCACAAAGTTGGGTATCAAATATTCGGAGAAACATTTGGTGCTAAAGTATCGCAGTTGTCTGCATAGATACATTCAAGAGAAAATGGAGTTCCTTGACGTCTCATCGCTTGGTATGGCATACCAATATGATCCCAATATTGAGTAGAAATTCAAACAGAAGAAGCGAGACTTTGGATCTGTGAATCAAAAGCAAGGGAAAGGTGCCCCCAAACCACAGAACAAAGGAAAAAGCCAAGGCATGGCGGCCCAAGACAACCTGCCAAAGCCACAAGCAAATAACAACACCGCAAAGCCAAAGAAGGACATGGGAAAGTGGTGTGAGTTTCGTAAGAGCTCCACTCACAATACAAGTGAGTGTCGGGCCAAGCCGTTGGTGGCTGAGATGAGGGCTTCTGAATCAGATGCATGCTCCAACTCTGAATCAGAACTTGACAAGGGGAATGACAAAGGGAAGCAGATTATTGATGCGAAGCCCAACGCCATTGTTGCCACTAAGAATATCCAAAAGGAGGAAACAGAAGATCTAAAGGAGGCAGAGTGTCTTTTCCACTCCCATATGTGGGTAAAAGGTTCCCCGCTATAGTTCATTGTCAACAATGGGAGCCAAAATAAACTCATTTCAGTAGATGCCGTGAATTGGTTGGGCTTGTCGACCACAGCCCACCCACAAACATACAACATCGGGTGGCTTCACCAAGGACGGGATCTCCGCGTCAGCCAGCAGTGTCGCCTTCCCTATAGCATCAAGCCCTTCACAGATGAGGTATTGTGTGACATTTCTCCTATTGATGTTTTTGATGTATTATTAGGCCAACCATACTTGTGGAAGCGACATGCTATGTATGAGTACCGACTTCACGCTGTTATTGTTACTTTGAGAAATAATTTGTATAGGATACCAGAGGTACCACCGCCTCCCACTATCTCCTTGGTTACTGCAAAACAATGCAGTAAGCTCATTTCCCAAAAGGAAATTTATTTTCTTGATGATCCACCCCCAAGGCAAGAAGAAGACCGTGGCCATGACCTCTAGACATGGCTCCTCTGCACGACAACAACAAATGGACAAGGTTGTGGAGGAGTAAGGGTGCATCATCACCACCTCATCATCTCACCCACAGGGGTGCCTCTGCACTGTCAGGTCAAGCACCCCATTGACCCTCTACCCAATGGACCGATCTATAGGCACTCTGTTCTGGAGAACGATGAAATCAAGAGGCAGATTCAGGAGATGTTGCAGAAAGGTCACTTCCGGCCAAGTTCATTGCCCTGTGGGAGCCCGATCGTGTTGGAACAGAAGAAGGATGGGACTTTAAGACTCTGTATTGACTATCGGGCGCTAAACAATATCACTTTCCAGAATAGGTACCCGATCCCACGGATTGATGACCTTCTGGACCAACTCAAAGGGGAAAAATATTTCAGCAAGATCAACTTGAAGTCTGGGTATCACCAGGTACCAATTGAACCCTCTGATGTGTGGAAGATTGCCTTCAAATCCAAGGAGGGCCTTTTCAAATGTCTTATCATGCCTTTCGGGTTAACGAATGCTTTCACAACCTTCATGAAGTTAATGGGTGACATATTGCGTCCATTCACCAACTCATTTGTAGTGGTGTACTTGGATGACATTCTGATCTTCAGCCAAACTTGGGAAGAGCACCTCCACCATGTTATCACTCTAATAATTCTTAAGTTTTGATATTTTGATTTAAAGTCTAATAAAATTAGAGGTAACCACAGACCAACTTTTAAATTCTAGGATCTAGCCTTCCTAGGGTTTAGAGAGGGCTCTCTCTTTAAGATTTAACTTTGTTTTAATTATAAGATATTAGGCTAGTTATGATTTTGCAATTTGGTTTTGATTTGGTTTGGTTTGGTGGGAAAAATCACTTAATGAGATGGATAGTGGGAAATATGTTTGTCCATTGGGCTAAGGAGTCAAAATTCAAGCAGATAGAACTAGGATCAAGGTCAAAAAGACAAATGTTTTCAGGGAAATATAGATAAGTCTTTGAAGATCTTGGAAGGCTGATTTGGGGAAGTGATTTGATCGGGATAAATAGAAATGAAGGATTCTTTGATCTGGATAAGGAAGGAGTAGACAGAGGTCATTCGAAAGAGGGAGAAATTAAGGGTTCCCTACTCTGGAAATTAGCAGAAAACATAGAAATGATAAACAGTAAAGACATGGTGCTTTTAACAAATCCTGAAATAATACTCATATTTTATCATTCAAATCTATAATACATAATGGATGAATGAAAACATGAGAAGATAAACAATGACAAGTACAAAGTACTTCACTTCAATGGCTCATCACATGAATCCTGAAATATGATGCTAGATTATTTGATCCAGTCTGCTACTCGAAATTTGCAACAAAAAGCTTCCAAGTCCAACAAAAATGACTATAGAAATCTTCAGCAATTTATTCCGCAATAATACTTCAAAGAGTGAAGTATTTATACAAAAATGTTTACAAAATATCCTAGAATGCTTCTAGGAATTATCTAAGGAAAAATAAAATATCTTTACAACAAAATAGTGACAGTTGCTTAAAAAATCAGCAAGCTATCCTATTTATCCAAATAAAATAGAAAGTTGTTTGTGGATTAGGTGCAGCTGGCTACCTTGGTGTCCTCTTTGCTGGAAAAGATATTTCAAATCTGTTTTGAAATATTATCGTTTTCATCTTATACTCTTTCACTCTGATACTCTTTAACCTTCTGATTCTATTTAACCTTCTGATTCGCTTTAACCTCTGTAAAAACTGCCTTACTGCTGTAATAAATTCTGTTTTGACTGTGAAAGAATCAGCCAACTATTTTATGCTTTTATCTGCATTTTGACTTTTACAATAATTCAGTGAGTGATCACCAAGCTTCATCATTAGGAATTTGTATCTTTTTTGGCTTCCTAAAATTCTCATCTACCTCAGTATATCTAGCAAATGTTAGTTTTATGACAAATAAGTGTTTTATCTCATGTTGAAGATAAAACAAGTCTTCTAAACTTCTGTGTAAGACCTTCCCTATAGGAATACCTTGTCCTTTTGTCTTGTCCACCTACTCTTTTTCATAATCTCTGATTTTCTTATTATAGTCCTCTTGTGGCATGAGTTTATCATTAATAACCAGAATATTAGGCAAACCTCTTTGCCTCAAATTTTCAAATTTAACCATAAACTTAGTTATATCTATGTTCATATTTTCGCATTTCTCTTCAAGTTGTTTCATAATATTCTTCTTTGAAATGACTTTCCTTATTTCAAGGATTGTCTCTGTCCTATCAGTGATTTCTATTTCTTCCAACTCTTGCTTGTTTTTAATGTTGAGAAAATTTATCAATTCTATGGCTTGCTCAGGTTTGTCACCTAGCTCATCTTTTGTTTTCTGAATCTTTGCTTGTGCCGCCTTCAATACATCCCTCTGCTCATATATTACCTGAATTGATGGCCAAACATCATTGATGGCTTCAATGATTTTACTCCATAACAGATTTTTCACATAAGAAATTGGCTCTTTCAAAGTCAAATCTTTTGTAGATTCTTCAACTCAGTATTTAATCTATTAGCCCTATGCTCATGAGTTTTAGCATTAATTTCAGCTAGCTTTTTGGTGTCTTCAATATTGTCAATCACTTTCTTCAATCTATTAATCTCATTTATTTGAAGTGACATTTCTTCCATGGATTTTACTAGTTTACTAGCCTCATTTGTTGGCTGCACTGTTGATGTAGAAGACTTTGTGGCTGAAGTTGTGGATGATGTCACTGGCACTGTAGTAGCCAATGGTGCTTTTGGTGCCAACTCTTCTGCCAGACTTGAAGGCACAGCAGTAGTAACCATGGGAATTACTGTAGGACTTTCGTGTTTTTTTGTAGTTTCTCTTTCACGGACAAGCTTATCCATTTGGATTTCCATCTCTTTTATCTATCTTGTTAATTGAAAAAATAAATTCATCATATCATCCTTCTGATTTTGCTCTTGTACTATTTCTTTGGCCTGTGGATGTTCAGTTGGTGGAAGCTTAAGCTGTTTTCTCAATGCTGCAATATCTTCATTCTTTTCTTCACTAACTGTTCTACATTTTTAACATTGGCAGGATCATATCCTACTTGAATAACCAACTCTTCTAAAGACTTAATCCTAAGTTCTTTATCATATGATGAGGCCTTGTTAACCTTCATTTGATCTCTAATGTTTATGATTGTATTCTGAAGTTTGTTGACACTCATAGCCTTGGTAGTTATGGTAGAATATAACATCTCTGAACTTTGCCTATGAAAATCAATCTGATATAGTGCATGAATACTTTATGTGGGCACTTCAAGATCAACTTTCTTGTAGTCTACAACTGTCTTGGGAGTTTTAAATGTTGGTTGAAGCACTGACATAATCAAATTTTTGTTTGAGTAATCAAAAGTTGATAAAAGTCTGTTTTGAATTCCTGGTGTTTGCTTCAAATACTAAGAATATATCTCATTCTTGATTTCCTCATTCTTTGTCTTAATCTGCTCATATTTTTCCTTGAAATCAAGATCTTTTTCTTCTACTGTCTGTGAGGAAGATGCCTCCAAATTCTGTTGTTCTCTATGACCTGAGTGTTTGAATTATCAGGATTTCCTTCATTTAAAATCTCTATTGTTGGCTCATTTGTATTGACTGTAGCAGCATCCTTATTTGTCACTGGAACATCTGTGTCTTCTACTTCTATGGTTACTTTTCCTTTATCAACTGAATTGACTTTAGGCTTTTTATTGTATCTAATTTTAAACCTTGTCTCAGTTGTTGTCTTAACAGTATATGTACCTTCTTCTCTAACTCTCTTAGTAGTTTTTTCTCCTTGATTTGCAGTTTGTAAGGTGTGGCTAGTATCACCTTTTTTAACTGCATCTACCAAAGTGTTTTCTAGCCACTCTGTTTGATTGACATATTGTTCAATCTCTGGTTTTTTTCTCATGAATATAAGGTGTTAGTCTGCACTTAACCCTCATCTTGTTTAATATTCCTTGTGGATCATAGTTCCATGAGAAGCTTTCTTCAAATCTGTACTCAAGTAATTGTTTTGTTGCTTCTTGTTCTGCATCTCTGTGATTACAAATAAATGGTCCTAGCAGATTCTTCAGCTTAAATTGGGTCTTCTTCTTGGCTGTTAGGAAGTTGATAGAATTATAATTTAATATTTTCTTGATATACTCCAAGGCAAAGACTCTCATTGGTACATATTTAGATAGTTTGTAGGGTAACACATTAGACCCAAAAAATCTAATTTATGTATGTTTCTCATATAAGTACCAGTCACCAGTTCTAGTGTGCTTTGATAGCTATAGAATTTTCTTCATTTCATCATTGATTGTCGGATTTTCTGTGTTGGTCAACATATTTATCAATGGGTGGACAAAGTTATATGTAAACTCTGCATAAGTGAACTCTAAGGACTCTTTTCTTATCAAAGAAGTCCAAAAGATGACTGAAAGTGGATTTTCTTCTATATCAAGTTTCTGGAGGGTTATAGGGAACTTCTCTGCTTGAAAATACAAGAACATATGGAAAATAAAGGATGTATATCTAAATACTCCTTCAGTTCGCAATTTGACCAGCTGATCATGGATATTGTCAGCTATATACTCAGAATAATTGAAAATTACAGAGGGAGGTTGTCCTGGTGTAAAAGTAGATAGAAACCCTAGGATGGACTCATCTGTATGTTCATCTGTAAAATACCCTAGGATAAATGATAGCATGGATATGACATGCCTAGACCCTTCTAGAAATTTTGAAGTAGAATATGGAGGGTTGATTTGTGGAATTTCAACATGTAAAGGCATGAACACTTGAAAAATCTGAAACCTTTTAGGAAAATCAAGACCAATGTACAACTTTGTAAGTGTTTCTATTGACAAAGGAACTTCTTTGGGATCATGTTTGAGTTGTAACATCTGGTTTATGGACTAAGCAGTAATTGTAAACAATACCTCTTTGTTTGTATTCATCATTGCTCTATGTTCAGGTGAATAATAACTCTAACACAACCTAATAACCTCTAAGCATTGATGAGTGACTGGAACAACATATTCGAGTAGGTTTGATTCCAAAATTTGGACTTCTTCAACTTGATCTAAGGACTTTTCATAACTCCAGCAGTGGAGGTCTAACAAATTAAATTCAACAACTGGATCTGCTATTTCATAGTCCACATCTGCTAAATGTGTGTGTTCAATGTCTACAACAGGAGGTTGTAGAGGATTTACAATGATAGCAATCTTGGAGGACATAGCTGGATTGGATTTTGACATATTTAGGATAACTAAAACTTTGTTTTTAGGCTTTCTGGATTCTTCTGTAAGATTAAATGGCTTACAAAACTTTTTTTTTTACTTTAACAGAGGATCTTTGAATAAAATAAGCACAACTTGGTTCTTTCCTTGGATTTCAACCTTCAATTTTGGTTTTCAACTGGATTTCAAACTCTCACAGGTTTATGAAATAAGAAACAAGGGTTTCTTATACTTTTTTCAGTGAATATTGGTCTAAATTTTGATTCAAATTGGGCGCAGAGGGTTTGGGTTACCCACAGAGGATTTCTGGGCAAGATTGGAGTCTTTTAAAGTCTGCAATATGCTAAAATAAACTTGATTTTTCCTTTAAAACTGAATGTGGTATTTAAAACAGGGTTTGTATCAAATTTGACAGGGTTTTAACCCTTTTTTGGGGAACTATAAGGTTTCTTTAGATAGATTTTCTTTTATTGGGCTTAATTCCTTCAAAAAATTCTTTTCAAATCATAATAGACTTGTTTTTTATAGGAAAATACATGTTTGTGCAGGTATGGGTCTTTCAAAACAGGTTCTTGGGAGTTTGGACAGGTCCTGATCTCTTTTGAAGGTTTCTGGAAGCTTTCTGAACTCTTTTGACAGTAAATACAGGTTTTTGCAGGTTCTGGGCTTTGAAACAATGCACAGGCTTCGTTCTTCTCAATCTGGAGGACGAATACAGTCAAATGGCGTAGAAAAATGGCTTAATGGCGTAGTTTATAAGTTCATTGAATGTTTTAGGTCTAAACTAGCCTGCATTAAATGGAGGTCACATCGAATAGACGGTTGTTTTGGTCTTTAAAGCTGAAAACCACCGGTAGTTTATCGCGTTAGATTTGGGCAGTATGTGGCATTATTGGATCGAATGCGATCCAATAGGATTGGGCCGCGTGGAGGAGGGAGAAAGGCACAAAACAACCTATTTCGCATAGTTTGATATGGGTTATTTACACGCAGTTTAATTTGCGATATGCTTTTGTGGTCGTCAAATCTAGGAGGGCTAATGCGAACGACTGAGATTTTATGTGAAAGCTACTCGGTATTGGGAGGTGGGGTCCGGGCTTTATTGTGCGACGGGGTTAATAAAAATGTATTAAAATAAAACATTTAACGAATGTTAATAAGCAATGGCGCGGGAATGGTTTTTAACGTTACAAATGTATATTTATAACGAAAAAACATTGCTTTATTCGATTCGCAGTATATATATTATATGGTAAATAAAACTTTTGTACGTGTTTTAAAACCATAGGGCGCGAGATTATAACATAAGATATGTTTAAACCTATGGGGGGGGGAAGCGGGGGTTTATTTAACATGTGGGATAAATAAACCATAGGTTTAACTTAAAATAAGTGTGTTTTTTGGGATATTTACATATAAAGAAATTAATAATATATGGGAAGAGTTATTATATAAGGGATTAATACTTTATGTTAGAAATTAATATGAAATGGAAATATAATGAATGAAATGAATTAAAATACATAGTATTTAAACTAAGTAAAGTGTAAAATAGGCAATTAAGCATAATTTTGTCCCATTTTTATTTTTTTACACGTGAACTTAGGATAAAATACATTTTGTAGGTTTTTTGAGTGTTTTTTGAATGAAAATGAAATTAATTAAGAGGGGTTTTACTTTTCTAAGAAAAAAAGTGTTTACTTAGGAAAAGGGATCATAGTTTTGGAAAAGGGTGAATATGCTGATGAAATGGGTTTTATGTAGGGAATCCAATATTTTTAACCAATCAGTCATTGAGCCTTGGGTCTGGTCCCAACAGAAGTCAGAGAAATTCTCTGAGCCTCTTTGACTGAAGGTTTAGAATATTGGGTCATTGTAGGGGAGGGGAAATTAGTAATGTTTGCCCGATGATGCTTTATTACATGTCTTGCACAACTGCTTTCTACGTACCCATCATTATTCTAACATTTTTTACTTCATTTGCATGGATGCATTTAAGCTTGCAACCCTAAATCTATTTTTCTTTTAAAGCAATAAATCTATCTAATTCTAACCTTATTTCATCCGAGGGCTTAGATTAAACTGTTGAGCTCCTCATTTATTCTCTAACTATCTACTGATTTTTCAAGTTTAAACTATTTGACATATCTTTATTCTCTATCTAAAACATGAAAAGTTAAGATTAAGCTTTTTAATTGATCATGGATTATGTAATTTTGGACAATCTGCACATAATCATTATTCTTACAGTAAAAGTAAATAGTAGTGGCATTTTGACTTGCTCACTTTCGGGTCTTATTTTTATCTCTCTTTTCTTTTGGGGTATATTATTTTCTAAGTCCTTTAATCTTTCTTTTAGGACTTTTACCCTCTTTTCATTTTTTTTTTTATTTTTCAAATATGGGAAAACAACTTGCAGAAAGCAAGGTATGTACATATTTACAAGACTATCATAGTCAATTCAAAAATTATGAACCCTATTATTATAGGACCCTAACAGTGGCTCCACATGGGGATGGAATTTCCTAGGGAAATGTCAAGAACTTTAAGACTAGTAGCCTTTGAATTTTGACTGAGATGAACTTGAAAAATATCTTCTCTGCAGTTATTCATACTTATGATATTTTACCTCTCAAAACTTAGGGCCTTCTCTCCGGGCTTCAACTTTGTTAGTAAAACATCCAATCCAATCTAAAATCTTCAATGAATATGTACAATGGTCAAAGTAAATAAAACTAACTATTTGTTATCTCTGAGGAGTAGTAGTGCTTCAGCATTCTGCCATTTACTGGTCCATCTAGCATATCCATTTCTTTTAGAAAGAAAGAATTGTTACCTCTGTAACCATAAATCACATAAGGTCATTCCCATAGAAAATCAAATTTTCCATGTTTACCTTTATCTTATCTTCTTGAATCCCATTTTAACACTTTGTCTCCAATGTAGAAATCATCTTCTTTACTCTTTTTGTCAAAAAATTTCTTTATCTTATCCTGGATAAATTGAGACTTAATGTAAACCTCTTCTCTTGTTTGCTGCAAGTGAAAGGTCTGATTAATCCTTCTTTGAATGTCATTTGGCTCAACTTGTAATTCTTGGATAATATTCATTACTAGTACTCCTAGGGAAGATGGAAAAATAGCATCCACTCCATAGACAAGCTAGTAAGGAGATGTACCAATAGATTTTTTGGTTGTAAGTCTATCTGCCCATAAGGCATTGACTAACTTCTTGTTCCAAGTTTTTTTTTTATCTTCTAGTAACTTTTTGATGATGTTTACAAAGCTCTTATTTGAAGATTTAGCTAGACCATTACCTTGTGGGTAATATGCAATAGAATGGGCTAGGGTAATGTGCTATTTATGGCAAAAGTAAATCATCTTTTTAGATTTGAATGTAGCTGCATTGTCTGCAATAATCTTTTGGGGACATCCAAACCTTGAAAGTATTCTTCTTTCTAAAAAGGAGATAATGTGTCTGTGGCTTGCCTAGAGGGTATGGCTTCAATCCACTTGGTAAAATGGTCAGTGGTTGTCAAAATCCACTTATGTTGGGTTGATGATGGAGGGTGAATTTCACCAATGAAGTCAAGACCCCATTGTTGAAATGGAATTTCTATGGAAATGGTCTTTAAGGGCAAGGGTAAAAGCTTTTTCTTACCCTCAAATATTCGACACTTATGACAGGAGGTCACATACCTTTTAAAATCTGCAAACAAAGTAGGCTAGTAAAAACCAGCACTCAGGATTTAGTCTGCAGTTGTCTTCCCATAGAGATGTCCTCCACAATCACCTGCATGAAATTCTTGTAATAATTTTTCAGCTCCTTCTTTTAACAAACAATTTAATAAAATCCCACTATGATGTTTCCAAAAAATTTCATTGTCTAATATACAAAATCTTACTGCTTTTAGTTTTAAGAATCTAACTTTTGTTCTTGATAATCCAGGAGGAGCTTGTAAGTTTAGTAATACAAATATGATATATGCATGCCATGGTGAGTCTGAAAAGGCTTCACTGATCTTTGGAGTCGCCATCTCTTCCTGATCATCTACTTGGGCAATAAAATTTATGTCTAGGGCATGAAAATTTGATTCAGCCATGAGTTTGGCTAAACCTTGACATTTTATCAATTTAGTGGGTTTTATCTCTATGTCATATTCTAAAATTGTGGCAATCCACTTACCTCTTCTACCATCAGGACCATCCTGAGTTAGAATGTCTTCTACTACTGCATTTCGGACATAGGCAATGATGTGAGAATAGAGAATGTACACTCTAAAATATTTAATGGCCTTTACCAAAGTTAGGGCATGTTTCTGCGTGATATTGTATTTCAAAGTGGCATATCTAAGTGTTCTGCTAAAGAAAGCTATAGGCTGCTCATAACCCTGGTCATTTTTCTGCAATAAAACTGCAGCAATGGTGTGTTGTGAAGCAAATGAAAAAATGATTAAATCCTTTTTAAAGTCAGGACTTATAAGGATTGGGGTTTTAGTTAAGGCATGTTTGATCGATTCAAATGACTGTTTGGCCTCAATAGTCCATTTAAGAACTGACTATTTTTAAGCATGTTGTTTAATTCTCTAATTATTTCAGCTAAATTGGAATTGAATCTTCTTAAAAAGTTAATTTTTCCTAGAAAAGCTTGTAACTCTTTTATGTTTCTTGGAGGACTAATGTTAAGAATTGCTTCTATTCTGGCAAGGTCTATTCTAATTCATTCCTTAGATATTATGTGTCCTAGTAACTTGCCTTCTTCTAATCCAAATAAGGTTTTCTTAGGGTTTAAAGAGATGCCAAACTTTATGCATTTATTAAAGACTTGTCTAAGATGATCCAATCTTAGAAAATACAGTTATTTCATCTAAGTAAATAACTAAGAATTCATGAATTTTCTTTGCAAAGGCTATATCCATAGCTCTTTGAAAGGTAGCCCCTGCATTCATTAAACCAAAAGGCATTTTTACATACATAAAAGTGCCCTAAGGAGTAGTAAAAGTTGTTTTAACTTGATCCTCTAGTTGGACTAAAATTTGGTTGTATCCCGAAAATTCATCTAAAAGATAAATCATAGAAGAACCAACTACCCTTTGTAAAATGCGATCCATATTTGGTAAAGGATAATTATTTTTTAAGGATACGTTGTTTAGATTCCTAAAATCAACACATAATCTAATCTCTCATGTCTTTTTTCTGGTTGGAACTAAATTAGAAACTCAATCAGAATATCTGATTGGTACAATTATCTGTGCATCATACATTCTTTTTACCTCTTTTTCAATCAAGGGCATCAAAACAGGGTTGATCCTTCTTAAATTTTATTTAAAAGGCTTTTGATCTTATTTTATAGGGATTTTATGCTTAATTATGTTGGTGTCATAGGATTTTAGGTCCTCATAACTCCAAGCAAAAACATCTTGAAATTCCTTAAAAAGAGCAATATATTTTTCTTTTTCTTGTTGAGGTAAGGCTTCGGAAAGTTTGATCATCTTGGGTTTTAACTTTGTGCCTATGTTACATTCCTCAATATCAGATCTAAGTGGCTCCATTTTGGGTTTTCTAGCAACATCATTTGAGTCAGATAAATCTTCTAAAGGAGTTAAACCTTTTGGTAAAAAATTATCTTTGATATTTAATATGTCTGATTCATCATCAATTATCTCATCAATTTCTACTCTCTCTAAGTTATCTATATCTGATTGACTAAACTTAGTTGGTCTAGCAAACTTTACTTTATTTACATCTATATTATTTAAATCAATTTCACTATCTAAATCCTGATCTAATGTACAATCAATATCTATTTTACAATTCTGAAATTCACCTTCATTATTCATAAAATGGTAAATTTGTTGGTCTTGTGAGAAAATTTGCCAATATTTGAGGTTATCTAGAATCATTGGTTTGTGTTTTACTTCTGCAGTATATTTATGATTGGATTGAAAAGGTAAATTACAAGTACTAGAAAAAGTTTCTAAGGAGTGTGCTTGTAAATTTTGATTTCTAGGGATTGCAGAAAAATTACATTCCAACAGTTCATCTATCAAATCTAGTATAGTTTCTCTATATTAGCCTAATCTAGGATTATAAACATAATATTCTCCTTTTATCTGTTTAATAATCAACTCTGAATCTCACATTATTGATTTTCTTTTACCTCCTAAGTTTCTGATAATATGGAGTCCTAAAATGAGGGCTTCATACTCAGCCATATTGTTGGTGCATTTAAAATTCAGCCTGAAAGCATGGCCTTATGCATGATTCTTTTCAATATTAGTTATCCAAACTCCTGCTCCTACTCCTAGTTTATTTACTGAGCCATCAAAATCTAAATGCCATAAAGATTCATGAAATATATTGTCATTGTTTTGTGTTTTCTTTTTGTATTTTAGTTCAGTTTTGATTTCATTATCAGTTTCAAAGTTACATAAGATGAAAGAATCTAGGTCAGTAGGTGTAGCATAAATTGGGTAATTTATTGATCTTGCTGCACTACTTACCATATATTTCATCAATGTTTCCCTATAGAGTTTCTTTGGTTGACCAAAAACTGATATAGTAGCATATGACATGCCCAATTGTAGAGATCCCTGTAATTTTTCTACCCATGAGCGAGATAGTAACATTCCATATTTGGGTGGGATATCAGCTACTACAATGTCCATGAGTATACTTTTACCAGGATATTGAACTAATGTAACACACAAATCTTTAATTAAACCTAAGCATTTTACTTTTCTTGAATAAAATGAAAATAATTCTTTATAAGGCCTTGTGATGTCTAAGTTCAGGGTTTCCATTATTGCTTTGGGCATTAGATTGTGTGAAGCTCCTGAATCTAACATTGCATTGTGTAAAATGTGGTCATGTATTGTTAAACTAATATAAAATGGAGGAATTGCTCCATCTTGATGTTTTCCATTCACATCAGGGCCAAAAATCAACTCTGGTTGATCATCATTCAAGTTTACAGAGTCTTCTCCATCATTCATGTTTAATGTTTCAGTGATTGTTGTTTTATACAAATCATGTTTTACCAATTATGTCAAAGGAATTGGTAATTTTAACTTTACAATTTCAGTTTTTATATTGAATAAAGGTTGTGATTTACTAATTTCAATTAACTCTTCTTTAGTAATTGTAGTTTGAGTGGGTTTACCTTGTTTTTCTATAGTTATATTTTCATTTTCTGTTTGACTTTCTTGTGTTTTACTACTCCTAGTTTTATTTTCGGGAATGGTTTGAGAAGCAGTAGAGGTTTTTTCAGATTTTGAATTGTCAGAAGTTTTTGTGTAGTCGCAGCTTTTGGATCTACTGATTTTGGATGTTTTGGGTTCTAAATTTGTTGTTTTAGCATAATTAGTTGTTTTAACAGCAGTAAATTTTTGTGAATCTTTTTTTGTTTGATCAACTTCATCTGTTATATCAAAAATCTTTGGACTTGGTGAAATTTTGGGGCTAGAAAATTTGTGGGATGAATTAGAGTTTTGCTTATTTTCCCTAGGGAGAATTTGCAGAACTTTTGTTGTTGGGGATTCTATTGTTTTCTTATTTTCAGTGTGTGCAGATTTCTTAGTAGAAGGTTCAGTGTTTTTCTTACGTCTAAGTTTATATTTCTTATGTACTTCGTTTATAGCAAAATCATAACCTTGTTGGTAGTCAAATGATTCACCTGAATCTAATTGAAGTTGTTGCATTTCAAATAACTCTTGGTCTTCCTGAGTGAGAAAGATATTGTTATCTTTATTTATACCCATTAGATTTATGGTGTCTTCATCATCAACATTGTTTTGAGAACTTTCAGCATATTTCTCCTGAAATTTGGGTCTTATTGTCTAATCTGGAGTTGATTCTTTTGATTTTCCTGAATTTGTATTTTTCCTAAAATTGGGATTTATGATTTGCTTTTGATTATCCCATTAAGGTATTCTTTCTATGTTGTCTAATCTATCCATCATTCTCTCTAAAGTCTTAGCTAATTGATCTATTTTTCCATCTAACTAGATGTTTCTTATTTTATGGTTACTCTCCTCTCATTCCTCAATCTAGCCTTTCTAGCTAAAATATTTACTTCTACACTAACAACATTTGTTTGCATTCTTTCTAATGTTTCAGTATTTCTCTCCCTCAGCTGATAAGCCATGTCTGTGTCAAATCCATCAGGGAAATTGAGTAGGATAGAATCAGGAGTAGGTTTGAGATTGGCTGGGATTGAATTGTAAATGTTGTTGTTTCTAGTGCAGTAGTCTTGGACTGTTTCATTAGGAGCTCTTCTCATGGAAAAAAAATCAGATAATATTTGGAGTGGATTTTTCTTCTTTTCCCATTTATTCAAAAATACTCTATGAAAGACTGCTAAATCAGTAATACTACCGAGATTAATACCTTTAAACCATTTTTTAACTTCCCCTGTTAATGTTTGTGCAAAGAGTCTCATTTGTACATCAGAATCATCTATTTCATGAAGCTCAAAGTAATCTGTCATTTTATTAATGTGTTGTTGGGCAGTGTATTGAGTAGTAGCATCAAATTGGGGTATCTTACTTTGGTAATCTTGAGGCATGTCATGTAGTTGTGCTGGAAGAACTAAGGGAGCATACCTAGCATCCATGGCTTGAATTTTAGCTTGGCTACGAGGTAGATTGGAAGTGCCTGGGGCTGTACTGGAAGTACTAGCTGATGTCATTAATGAAGTGATTGATAAAACTGGAATACAAGATTGTGAACTAGAAAAAGTGGTAGAGGAACTAAAAGATAAAGTTGGGGTGCTAGAAAATGAAACTGGAATATATGAAGAACTACTTGAAAATTAGAATGATGAGTTTAAATTTGCAGAAGATAAACTACTGACGGAAGCTGATATGGGAGAATATGGAAATAGTATTCTAGGTTGTAAAGGATGTCTAGGGATAAATGGATCTATAGGTTGGAATGTGGTGGAAATTATAGATGATGTAGTGGTATCTGAATGAGAAATAGAAGGTTTAGATGTGTATGTTAATAATTCAGCTAATTCAATAGCTTCATTTATTTCCTTAAGAATAGTAGCATTTATCTCTTCAAGTTTATCATGGTCTTTAAATATCTTTGATTCAGAATCTGCTGAAATAATTTTATGTTTTGTTCAAGAAATGATATAAAAACAGGGTCTAAAACAACACTTTTTAAGTCAGTTTCTGATTGGCTTCTAAACAAAGAATGTTCAAACTTTAGATCAAACTCTATGTCTTGTAAACTCACTAATTCTTTTGGTAATGAATTGGCTCTATCTAAGGAAACTTTAGCATCTAAATCTTCTACTTGTTTTTTCTTTTTTCTAATTCTCTTCGGATTGTGTACTATAACAGCAGGTTTAGGATCTGGGTTAGACCTGGCATAGTAAAATTTTCTAGAAGCCAAAATTACAGTTTTTTATAAAATGATACTCACAACTTCTAAAACAGTATTAAAGGCAAAAGATAATGAAAAATATTTCCTTAAGACCTATTTTAAGACTAAGGATTGGTTAGTTCCCCAGTATGGTTGCTAGTTGTTATCACCTTAAGTTGTGAGATTTTGATTTAAAGTCTAAGAAAATTAGAGGTAACCATAGACCAACTTTTAAGCTCTAGGATCTAGCCTTCCTAAGGTTCAAAGAGGGCGCTCTCTTTAAGATTTAACTTTGTTTTAATTATAAGATATTAGGCTAGTTATGATTGTGCAATTTGGTTTTGATTTGGTTTGGTTTGGTGGGAAAAATCACTTAATGAGATGGATAGTGGGAAATTTGTTTGTCCATTGGGCTAAGGAGTCAAAATTTAAGCAGATAGAACTAGGTTCAAGGTCAAAAAATCAAATGTTTTCAGGGCAATATAGATAAGTCTTTGAAGATCTTGGAAGGCTGATTTGGTGAATTGATTTGATCGGGATAAAGAGCAATGAAGGATTCTTTGATCCAGATAAGGAATGAGTAGACAGAGGTCATTCGAAAGAGGGACCAATTAAGGGTTCCCTACTGTGGAAATCAGCAGAAAACATAGAAATGATAAACAGTAAAGACAGGGTACTTTTAACAAATCCTGAAATAATACTCCTATTTTATCATTCAAATTTAGAATACATAATGGATGTATGAAAACATGAGAAGATAAAAAAATGACAAGTAGAGAGTACTTCACTTCAATGGCTCACCACATGAATCCTGAAATATGATGCTAGATGATTTGATCCAGTCTGCTACTCGAAATTTGCAACAAAACGCTTCCAAGTCCAACAAAAATGACTATAGAAATCTTCAGCAATTTATTCCACAATAATACTTCAAAGAGTGAAGTATTTATACAAAAATGTTTACAAAATATCCTAGAATGCTTCTAGGAATTATCTAAGGAAAAATAAAATATCTTTACAACAAAATAGTGACAGCTGCTTAACAAATTAGCAAGTTGTCATATTTATCTAAATAAAATAGAAAATTGTTTGTGGATTAGGTGCAGTTGGCTGCCTTGGTGTCCTCTTTGCTGGCAAAGATATTTCAAATCTGCTTTGAAATATTATCTTCTTTATCTTATACTCTTTCACTCTGATACTCTTTAACCTTCTGATTCTCTTTAACCTCTGTAAAAAATTCCTTACTGCTGTAATAAATTTTGTTTTGACTGTGAAAAAATCAGCCAACTGCTTTATCCTTTTATCTGCATTTTGACTTTTACTGTAAGCCAGTGAGTGATTGCCAAGGTTCATCATTAGGAATTTGTATATTTTTTAGCTTCCTAAAATTCTCATCTGCCTTAGTATATCTAGAAAATGTTGGTTTTATGAAAAATAAGTTTTATCTCATGCTGAAGATAAAACAAGTCTTCAAAACTTCTGTGTAAGACCTTCCCTGTAGGAATATTTTGTCCTTCTTTCTTGTCCACCTGCTCTTTTGCATAATCTCTTATTTTCTTATTGTAGTCCTCCAGTGGCATCAGTTTATCATTAATAACCAGAATATTAGGCAAACCTCTTTTCCTCAAATTTTCAAATTTAACCATAAACTTGGTTATGGCTATGTTCATATTTTCACATTTATCTTCAAGTTGTTTCATAAGATTCTTCTTTGAAATGACTTTCCTTATTTCAAGGATTGTCTCTGTCCTACCAGTGATTTCTATTTCTTCCAACTCTTGCTTGTTTTTATTGTTGAGAAACTTTATCATTTCTATGGCTTTCTTAGGTTTGTCACCTAGCTCATCTTTTGTTTTCTGAATCTCTAATTGTGTTGCTTTCAGTAAATCCCTCTGCTCATATATTACCTTAATTGATGGCCAAACATCATTGATGGCTTCAATGATTTTATTCCATAACATATTTTTCACATAAGAAATTGGCTCTTTCAAAGTCAAATCTTTTTGTAGATTCTTCAACTCAGTATTTAATCTGTTAGCCCTTTGCTCATGAGTTTTAGCATTGATTTGAGCTAGATTTTTGGTGTCTTTAAGATTTTCAATCACTTTCTTCAATCTGTTAATCTCATTAATTTGAAGTGACATTTCTTTCATGGCTTTTACTACTTTACTAGCCTCATTTGTTGGTTGCACTGTTAATGTAGAAGACTTTGTGGCTAAAGTTGTGGAAGATGTCACTGGCACTGCAGTAGCCAGTGGTGCTTTTGGTGCCAAATCTTCTGCCAGAGTTGAAGGCACAGCAGTAGTAACCATGGGAATTACTGTAGGAGTTTCCTGTGTTTTTTTAGTTTTTCTTTCATGGACAATCTTGTCCATTTGGATTTCCATCTCTTTTATCTGTCCTGTTAATTGAAAAATTAAATTCATCATATCATCCTTTTGATTTTGCTCTTGTACTATTTCTTTGGCCTGTGGATGTTCAGTTGGTGGAAGCTTAAGTTGTTTTCTCATTCTCAATTCTGCAATATCTTCATTCTTTTTCTTCACTAACTGTTCTGTAGCTTTAACATTGGTAGGATCATATCCTACTTGAATAACCAACTCTTCTAAAGACTTAATCCTAAGACCTTTAGCATATGATGAGGCCTTTTAAACCTTCATTTGATCTCTCATGTTTATGATTGTATTCTGAAGTTTGTTGACACTCATAGTCTTGGTAGTTATGGTAGAATATAACATCTCTGAACTTTTCCTATGAAACTCAATCTGATCTAGTGCATGAATACTTTATGTGGGCACTTTAAGATCAACTTTCTTGTAGTCTACAACTATCTTGGGAGTCTTAACCGTTGGTTGAAGCACTGACATAATCAAATTTTTTTTTGAGTAATCAAAAGTTGATAAAAGTTTGTTTTGAATTCCTGGTGTTTGCTTCAAATACTGAGAATATATATCATTCTTGATTTCTTCATTCTTTGTCTTAATCTGCTTATATTTTTCCCTGATATCAAGATCTTTTTCTTCTGCTGTATGTGAGGAAGATGCCTCCAAATTCTGATGTTTCTCTATGACCTGAGTTTTTGAATTATCAGGATTTCCTTCATTTAAATATTGTTGCTGGCTCATTTGTATTGACTGTAGCAGCATCCTTATTTGTCACTGGAACATCTGTGTCTTCTACTTCTATGATCACTTTTCCTTTATCAATTGAATTGACTTTAAGATTTTTATTGTATATAATTTTAAACCTTGTCTCAATTGTTGTCTCGGCAGTATATGTACCTTCTTCTCTAACTCTCTTAGTAGCTTTTTCTCCTTGATTTGCAGTTTGTAAGGTGTGACTAGTATCACCTTTTTTAACTGCATCTACCAAATTGTTTTCTAGCCACTCAGTTTGATTGACATATTGTTCAATATCTAGTTTTTTCTCATGAACATAAGGTGTTAGTTTGCACTTAACCCTAATTTTTCTTAATATTCCTTGTGGATCATAGTTCCATGAGAATCTTTCTTCAAATCTATACTCAAGTAATTCTTTTGTTGCTTCTTGTTCTGCATCTCTGTGATTACAAATAAATGGTCCCACCTAATTCTTCAGCTTAAATTGGGTCTTCCTCTTAGCTGCTAGGAAGTTGATAGAATCACAATTTAAGATTTGTCTGATATATTCCAAGGCAAAGACTCTCATTAGTACATATTTAGGTAGTTTGTAGGGTAACATATTAGACCCAAAAACTCTAATTTCTATATGTTCCTCATATAAGTACCAGTCTCCAGTTCTAGTGTGCTCTAATAGCTGTAGAATTTTCTTCAATTCATCATTGATTCTTGGCTATTCAGTGTTGGTCAACATATTTATCAATGGGTGGACAAAGTTATTTGTAAACTCTGCATAAGTGAACTCTAAGGACTCTTTTCTTATCAAAAAATTCCAAAAGATGATTGAAAGTGGATTTTCTTCTATATCAAGTTTCTGGAGGGTTATAGGGAACTTAGCTGCTTGAAAATACAAGAACATATAGAAGAGAAAGGATGTATATCTAAATACTTCTTCAGTTGGAAATTTGACCAGTTGATCATGGATATTGTCAGCTATATACTCAGCATAATTGAAAATTACAGAGGGAGGCTGTCCTAGTGTAAAAGTAGATAGAAACCCTAGGATGGACTCATCTGTATGTTCATCTGTAAAATACCCTAGGATAAATGACAGCATGGATATGACATGCCTAGACCCTTCTTAAAATGTTGAAGTAGAATATGGAGGGTTGATTTGTGGAATTTCAACATGTAAAGGCATGAACACTTGAAAAATCTGAAACATTTTGGGAAAATCAAGACCAATGTACAACTTTGTAAGTGCTTCTATTGACAAAGGAACTGCTTTGGGATCATGTTTGAGTTGTAACATCTAGTTTATGGCCTCAGTATTAATTGTAAATAGTACCTCTTTGTTTGCATTCATCATTGCTTTATGTTCAAGTGAATAATAACTCTGACACAACATAATAACCTCTGGGCATTGATGAGTGAGTGGAACAACATATTTGGGTAGGTTTGATTCCCAAATTTGGACTTCCTCAACCTGATCTAAGGACTTTTCATAACTCCAGCAGTGGAGGTCTAAAAAAATAAATTCAACAACTGGATCTGCTATTTTATAGTCCACATCTGTTAAAGGTGTGTGTTCAATGTCTACAACAGGAGTTTGAAGAGGATTTACAATGATTGCAGTCTTGGAGAACATAGCTGGATTGGATTTTGACATTTTTAGGCTTACTGGATAACTGAAACTCTATTTTTAGGCTTTATGGATTCTTCTGTAATATTAAATGGTTTACAGAATTTTTTTTTACTTTAACAGAGGTTCTTTGGATAAAATAAGCACAGCTTGGTTATTTCCTTGGATTTCAACCTTCAATTTTGGTTTTCAACTGGATTTCAGACTCTCACAGGTTTATGAAATAAGAAAAAAGGGTTTCTTATATGTATTTTAGTGAATATTGGGCTAAAATTTGATTCAAATTGGGCGTAGAGGGTTGGGGTTACCTGCAGAGGATTTCTGGACAAGATTGGAGTCTTTTAAAGTCTACAATAGGCTAAAATAAACTTGATTTTTCCTTTAAAACTGAATGAAGTATTTAAAACAGGATTTATATCAAATTTGATAGGGTTTTAACTCTTTTTTAGGGAACTATAAGCTTTCTTTAGATAAATTTTCTTTTACTGGGCTTAATTCCTTCAGCAATTTCTTTTCAAATGATAACAGACTTGTTTTTTATAGGAAAATACATGTTTGCGCAGGTATGGGTCTTTCAAAACAGGTTCTTAGGCGTTTGGACAAGTCCTGATCTCTTTTGAAGGTTTCTGGAAGCTTTCTGAAGTCTTTTGACAACAAATACAGGTTTTTGCAGGTTCTGGGCTTTGAAATAATGCACAGGCTTTGTTCTTCTCAATCTGGAGGAGAATACAGTCAAATGGAGTAGAAAAAGGGCTTAATGGCGCAGTTTAGAAGTTTATTGAACGTTTTAGGTCTAAACTAGCCTGCATTAAATGGCGGACACATCGAATAGATGGTTGTTTTGGTCTTTAAAGGCGAAAACCACCGGCGGTTTATCGCGTTGGATTTGGGCGGTATGTGGTATTATTGGATCGAATGTGATCCAATAGGATTTGGCCATGTGGAGGAGGGAGAAAGGCGCAAAACAACCTATTTCGCATAGTTTGATATGGGTTATTTACGTGCAGTTTAATTTGCGATATGCTTTTGTGGTCGTCGGATCTGGGAGGGCTTATGCGAACGGCTGAGATTTTATGTGAAAGCTACTCGGTATTGGTAGGTGGGGTCTGGGCTTTATTGTGCAGCGAGGTTAATAAAAATATATTAAAATAAAACATTTAACGAATGTTAAAAACCAATGGCGCAGGAATGGTTTTTAACGTTACAAATGTATATTTAAATGAAAAAACATTTCTTTAATCGATTGGCAGTATATATATTATATGGTAAATAAAACTTTTATACGTTTTTTAAAACCATAGGGTGCAGGATTATAACATAAGATATGTTTAAACCTATGGGGGAAAAAAGCGGGGGTTTATTTGACATGTGGGATAAATAAACCATAGGTTTAACTTAAAATAAGTGGGTTTTTTGGGATATTTACATATAAAGAAATTAATAATATACAGGAAGGGTTATTATATAAGGGATTAATACTTTATGTTAGAAATTAATATGAAATGGAAATATAATGAATGAAATGAATTAAAATACATAATATTTAAACTAAGTAAAGTGTAAAATAGGCAATTAAGCATAATTTTGTCCCATTTTGATTTTTTTACACATGAACTTAGGATAAAATACATTTTGTAGGTTTTTTTAGTGTTTTTTGAATGAAAATAAAATTAATTAAGGGGGGGTTTTACTTTTCTAAGCAAAAAAGTGTTTTACTTAGGAAAAGGGATCATAGTTTTGGAAAAGGGTGAATATGCTGATGAAATGGGTTTTATGTAGAGAATCCAATATTTTTAACCAATCAGTCATTAAGCCTTGGGTCCAGTCCCAACAGAAGTCATAGAAATGCTCTGAGCCTCTTTGACTGAAGGTTTAGAATACTGGGTCATTGTAGGGGAGGGGAAATTAGTAATGTTTGCTCGATGATGCTTTATTACATGTCTTGCACAACTGATTTCTACCTACCCATCATTATTCTAACATTTTTTACTTCATTTGCATGGGTGCATTTAAGCTTGCAACCCTAAATCCATTTTTCTTTTAAAGCAATAAATATATCTAATTCTAACCTTATTTCATCCGAGGGCTCAGATTAAATTGTTGAGCTCCTCATTTATTCTCTAACTATCTACTGATTTGTCAAGTTTAAACTGTTTGACATATCTTTATTATTTATCTAAAACATGAAATTCAAAACATGAAAAGTTAAGATTAAGATTTGTAATTGATCATGGATTATGGCATTTTGGACAATCTACACATAATCATTATTCTTGTAGTAAAAGTAAATAGTAGTGGCATTTTCATTTGCTCACTTTCGAGTCTTATTTTTATCTCTCTTTTCTTTTGGGGTCTATTATTTTCTTAGTCCTTTGATCTTTCTTTCAGGACTTTTACCCTCTTTTCATTTTTTTATTTTATTTTTCAAATATGGGAAAACAACTTGCAGAAAGAAACATATGTACATATTTACAAGACTATCAAAGTCAATTCAAAAATTATGAACCCTATTATTATAGGACCCTAACACACCACATCCAAGAAGTCCTCCAAACACTATGGCAACACAAGTTGTGTACCAATTTGGATAAGTGCACTTTTGGCATGACCCAGGTTCAATATCTGGGATACATTATTGATGAAAGGGGGGTGCATGTGGATCCAGCCAAGATCCAATTCATTTGACATTGGCCAGACCCAACCACTCTAACAGAGCTTCGTAGCTTTCTAGGTATTGCTAATTTCTACCGCAGGTTCGTGTTGGGATTCTCTCATATCACTTGGCCCTTGAGTCAAGTAACCAAGGGAGGAGCAAAAGAAAAATTCTTTTGGTCAGAATCTCAACAGAAGGCATTTGTATAATTGAAACATCGCCTTTGTTCTGCCCTAGTGCTCACATTTCCAGACTTGCAACAACCATTTTAGATTGAGACAGATGCCTCTGACTATGCTATTGGGGCAGTTCTTACTCAATAGGGGCATTCAATGGCATATCATAGTGAGACATTGTCCGACACAGTTTGCAAGTATCCCACTTATGATAAAGAAATGTATCCATTGTGCAGGCTTGTCGACAATGGAAGCATTACATTTTGGGGAGGGAAACAATAATCCACATAGACCACCGACCCCTGTAGTTCATACAGACACAAGGGAAGTTTCAGAACGATCGCCATCATAAGTGGTCTACATATCTGTAAAAATTTCATTTGAACATCAAGTACAAGAAGGGTAGCACCAATAATGTTGCACACTGCCTCAGCCAACCACCAATCGTGGCCGTAACCATAATTTTCAACTCTTGTGGACATGAGACTTTTGATTGGTCGCTTCTCTACAAGAGCGATTCAGAATTTAGCCACACATATAAGGCACTCTTAGGGGGTACGCAAGTTCTAAATTTTCACCTCCAAGATGCACTGTTATGTCACCTAGGTCAACTTTTTGTTCCTTCAAGCGAGTGTGCCAAGATGATATGGGAAGCGCACTATAGTCGAATCGCTGGGAATTTTGGGGTCGAGAAAACAGTGGTAGTACTACAGAAGTATTTCTATTGGCCGAACCTTCGACAGGATGTCGGGAAGTACATCAAATCCTGCAGTTCTTGCACCATTTCCGAACCGACCATCAGGAAGCAAGGCCTGTATACTCCGCTACCTACCCCTAGTCAACCTTGGGAATCCATCTCCATGGATTATATGTCAAGTCTTCCTTCTACTAAGCATGGAAATGACTGTGTTTTCGTGGTCGTCGACATATTCTCGAAGATGGCCATTATGACGGTGTGTAAGAATAATATCACAGCAGAAGCCATTGCTAAACTCTTATTTGAACGAGTGTGGGTCCACTTTGGGATCCTACAGTCTATCATATCAGATCGCGACAGCAGGTTCCTCAGCGCATTTTGGTTCAGCCTCTGGTTAATGTTGGACACCAAGCTCACCAAGTCCACAGCTTTCCATCCCCAAACTGATGGCCAAACAGAGGTCGTCAACAGGATGATTGTACACATTATGCGCATGTACAATTCAAAGAATCCACGCACATGGGATGAGAGCCTCCCCTATGTACAACACAGTTATAACCAGGCTCTCCACAGCTCAACCGCCCACAGCCCCTTTCAGGTGGGCTTGGGATTCCATCCACTATGTCCCATTGACGTAGCCATGCCATTTGCGGCTACTCAGGCCGATTCGGCTCATGTCTAGTTTGAAGCTGACAAAGCAAACAACTTCATCAAGCGCATTCAGCACATTCGCCAATAGGTTCATGACATATTGGATAGATCCAATACTAAGTACAAGAAACGACATGATCAACATTGGGTGCCACACAACTTCCAGGTGGGCGCCTCACTGGACCCCACTGCAAGCTTCGCCCGCTCCGATATGGGTCGTACACCATCACCAGGGCAGTAGGGAATAATGCCTTCGAGCTCAATATTCAACCATTCCTTGGTCTGTACCCAGTATTCAATGTAGACCACCTTCGTCCCTACTTCCCACCTCTACTGGACACCTCTGCCATTGCAGAAGAACTCACACCAAAAGAGTTAAACCCAGACTGCATGGAACAACCCACCATAGATTGCATCATGGACATGCAAATCAATAACACTCGCCAGCATAAGATCCAACAGTATTAGGTTGTCAAAGCTGGCCAAATCCTGCACCAAGGAAAGTGGTTCACCAGGGACCAAGTTCAGCAGAAGTTTCCTCATCTCATGGAGGAACTCAATGCAATGCAATGGGGACCATTTCTTCCTAAGGGGGGAGGAATGATCCAGGTGTATATTGGTGGCCACCCGCCTATTCCACTTCGGGCCCCACCATTGTCTCTTTCAGTTTTTCAGTTTCGGCACAACTTACTATTTTTAGCAGTTTTTCGGGTCCTAAACTTCCGGAGCCGTTTTGAGGCCCTAAACGACGTTTTTTGGGAAAACCGGGAGCAACATGGGTCCTTGGACCAATCTTGCTCACATCAAATGTTGTAATCCTCAGATAGATATTTCTGACAAGGTATGGTTCACGTCACACGAAGATCGTATGCCAAAGTTACATCCCGGGGAAGTTGAAACACCAATATACCCAAACTGGGCCCATAGTTTTGGCGCTTCATCTCCTAGGGTTAGGTTTTGGATGTTTAGGGTTTTCCATTGTTTCCAAATAATAAATAGGCCCTCGAGCCTCATTGTAACTCAGTTCAGAGGCCTGTAGCCGCCACATCTCTTCTCAGAGATAAGCTGCCACCGCCCTAGCTAGTTTATTTCTATTTTGTCTGTAAGCAAATTTCAATTCTTTGATACTAATGAAATGAAGTGTTATTTTCGCTGCATCTTTGTATTTATGGTTACATATGTATTTTTTTGCATTCCTGCATAAATCCGGATCATTTTTTTTCTAGAGTTCTTGTTTTCAGTTAATAGTTCTTGTTTCATAGTTTACATTGTTCAAATTTTAGTACAACCGGAAAATCAAGAAAAGGCAGCGTTTACAACTCCATGGGGAACTTTTATATATGCCAAAATGCCTTTTGGATTAATGAATGTTGGTGCTACATTTTATATGGATATGGATATAGCCTTTGTAGTTGAAAAGGATAAATTCGTAGCAATTTATATGGATGACATCATAGTTTTCTCCAGATCATATGAGGAGCATCTCAGGCATTTATAGCAAACTTTCGAATAGTGCAGAAGGTTTTGCTTATCCTTAAATCCCAAAAAGTCTCATTTTTCTTTGAAGGAAGGAAAATTTCTTGGTCATATTGTGTCAAATGAAGGGGTTAAGATAGATCAAAAAATAGTGGATTCCATCAAGAGCATACCTCTTCCAAGGAGAAAAAAAAAAGATTCAAAGTTTTCTAGGAAAGATAAATGTTCTAAGAAGTTTGTCCCAAATTATGTAGAGATTGTTAAGGAAATTATTGATATGTTGAAAAAGGATGCAGAAATCAAATGGACTACAGCTGCAAGGGAATCTTTTGCCAGAATTAAAGAAGATTTTCAAGAGGCCCCTATATTAGTGAGTCTTGATTATTAGAAGCCTTTTCAGATATTCTCATTTACTTCTCCTTTTACTCTTGCAGCAGTATTTTAACAGAGAAATCAAGAAAATAGGGAGGAGCCTATTGCATTCTTCTGTAGGGTGTTAAGGGATGCAGAGTTGAAATATAATATTGTGGAAAAACAAGCCTATGCTTTAGTGAAAGCACTAAAGGCCTTTAGAGTTTATATTCGTCAATCTCATATTACTTCTTATGTTTCTAATGTTATTGTCAAGGATGTATTGACTCGGAGTGATAGTGAAGGAATATGAGGAAAATGGATTGCAAAAATATAATTATATGATATGGACAATAAGCCAACTAAGCTGGTGAAGGACAAGGACTAGAAAAGATGTTAACATAAGTGAATTATCAAGTGATGGGAATGAATTTGTTGGTTGAAGTTGTTGAATATAAAACTGAAAAAGAGAAAGATAAAAATGAAGAGCTAATTAACAGGATTCAATATAAGTATCTTTGTTCCTAGTGGTATAAAGATATTGTCCATTATTTATGTTCCCTTAGATGTCCTTCTTCTTTGAATAGAACCAAATATAAATCTCTCATATTCAAAGCTCAAAAGTATCCAATAGCAAATGGAAGGTTGTATTCGAGAGATCTAGCTGCTATTTTACTTCTTTTTTTAATGGAAGGACAAACTATAGAAGTTGTGAATGAATATCATGGAAGGCTTTGTGGTGGAAATTACAGTTGGAAGACTACAACACATAAAATTTTAAAGGCTGGTTTCTTTTTCCCCTCTCTATTTTATGATGTTTATAAACTTGTGAGAAGTTGTGGAAAATGTAAAATATTTGTTGAAAAGAAAATATTAGCACCATTACCATTGATTCTTGTGTTTGTGGAAGAACCCTTTAGACAGTGGGGATTGGACTTCATAGGAGAAATAAATCCACCCTCTAGTGGACAACATAGATGGATTTTAACAGGTATGGATTATTTTACTAAATGGGTAGAATTTTTTCCAACAAGGAGGGCTAATGATGCAATGGTAATTAAATTCTTCGAAGAAAATATTTTCAGCAATTTTGGTTTTCCGAAAAGGTTGGTAGCAGATAATGCTCAGGTTTTTCAGATCTGCAAAACTGGTTGATTTATGCCATAAATATAATGTGATACTTTCTCATTCTACCACCTATCACCCCCAGGGCAATGGGTTGGCAGAATCTTAAAATAAATCTCTGGTGAAAATACTTAAGACAACAATTGTAGAAAAGCAGAAGAAAAAAAATGGGATTTAAAACTGAAGTTTTCCCTATGGGAAAATAGAGTTACTACTAGGAGGTCCACTAGAAAATCACCTTTTGAGTTAGTATATGGAACAACTACTTTATTTCACATTCAGTTAGTAAAACATGTTGTGGCACTTATCCAATATGCATAGCAAGAACCAAATGCACTCACAAGAATAATAAATCAATTGGTAGAATTGAATGAAAATAAGGAGAAGTAATGGAGAATCTGATCAATTACCAAGAGAAGATGAAATTAATATTTGACACAAAAGCCAAAGATATTCTTTTTCAGCCTGGATATTTGGTCCTTCGGTGGGATGCAAGGAGAGAAGATAAAGGCAAACATCGCAAGTTTGATCCCTTATGGTTTGGTACTTTCAAAATTACAGAAGCCAAAGCCAATAACACTTTCATTCTGGAGAATCTGGATGGTGAATGGTTGCAGCTTACTGTGAATGGAAGTATCTAAAACATTACTTCCAACACTGAATTTATTTCGTTTTATCATTGTGTATACCGGTCTGACCATTGTTAATATTCGTTGAGCTTTTCATTGTAATGTTCTAAGCTATAATTTTGACTCCATGCCCAAGTTGAAGGCACTAATCTACGGTTCTTAGTTTTCTGTCTCATAAAAAATATCCCTAGGTGGACCCAGATGTAGTAGCTCATTTTAATTTTCTTATACATTCAAAAATGTATATAGGTGCAAAAACAAAAATCAGAGTCAAAATAAAAAAAAATAATGACAAAGTCTAGTGTTAGATGTTATTTTTTAATTTCTATTAAATACATAAAGATGGATTAAGGGAACTAATTTAGTTTCATGTAGTTTTAAAGAAAATAGCACAAGTTTTGGTGGGTCTCAATGTACTTACGTTGTTAAGGTTAAAAGTCATGTGATTTTTCGAGCGCGATGGAAAGACATAATGGGACCCGTCAAATAGAGAAAACCCGATGGCACAACTTGCCTGATAGTTAACTCTCTAAGTCCCTCCATAATTTTTTTTAATATTTTGATCAAGTTACAAATTGATGGTCCAGGATGATTGAGGGAGGACTCCTTCAAGTTTCTCCCATACAGGATTTTGCCCCCATATTACAATAGAAAAATAACACAAATTCCATGTGGTTGTTCTGTCATCACATCGTTCATGACATCATCAATTTTTAAAAGTTCCTGGATTTTGTGTTTATATTTTAATTTAATTTTCCAAAATGTAATGGTTGAAATAATGATTAGTTCCGAAGTAGTTTAGGAGGACAACAGTTAGCAGATGACAGTTATGTAACTGTCTCATTTTGAAAATTTTGTATAAGAAGACAATTAAGAGGAAGAGAAGGGGTTCCAGGTTTTTTACCTCAAAAGAAGAACTTTTTGTTTTTTAGATCTTCATGTGCATATGAATAAAGTGTTCAAATGATTCCAGAATATGTTGAGTATTATTTTTCTTTCCAGTTACATCTTATTTTTATGTCATTCTCTTTAGAAATGAGTAATGAAGTTGTTGGTCTATAATTTTACAGTTTTATAAATTACAGTTAAAATATTTAATGATGTGCTCATGTTTTCTATATTTCACTTCTTAATACTGATTTGAATGGGAATATTAGTTTTGTTGTGCTAAGATCCAATTCAGAATATAAACAAAGTGCTTGATGATTATGAGGTTAATTGCAAGTTTAACTTGAGGTTTTATGTGTTTTTATGTGAATTTCATGAGAAAATTAACATAAACAAAACACTTAACAACAAAATCTAACAGACATGAACATCACCATAAATAGTAACACAATAACACATGATGAAGGAGTTCACCCCACCTAGACTACGTCTCCTTCGTCCAAATTCCAATGGCTTGGCCCTCTTCTATTATGCTCAAAAGTGTGATTACATGTGTTTACAATGCTCAAACAGCTCTGAAACGTGTTCCATCAACTCCACCATGCCCAAGAATGCTTGTGTAGCCTCTTTCTGCAACGAATTTGGTCAAAAACTAACTTAGTTATGACTTCCCCAAGTTTCTGCACTATTCGCTCCACATTTTCCCCAAAATCCGACATCATCCTACAAATCTGCTTGGAATCCAACTAACCGAGCGCTAATTTTCCCAAAAACCGGGTGAAATTTTCGCCACGCTTATTTTCCCATTAAGGCCTTAATTTCGGATTCTGAACCATATGGACTATGGTTAATAAAACATTTTTTTATATAAGAATTAGAGACGGTTTTTGTGCCAACCGTGGCATTAAAATTAGCTATGGACACATGGCGCCAGTGGATAGTGGCCACTGTTAAGGACGAGGGTGTGGGGCTAGCCTCCTGTCTATAGTCCCGCCTTTGACGGTGGCCAGGGCTGGGGCTAGACCCCAGCCCCCAACCCCCAACATGCATTTCATATGTAATTAAAACTATATGAAACCCATAACATATTAAGAACTAACTGTGTAGTGTGACAGTAAATCTTGTCTGTGGTTTGGCGGAGGTCCCAGGTTTGACCCTCGGTGCCTCTGCTCGACCTCCCACATAAATTTTGGTTTCCCTCGGGTTGCCACGTGATGGCCCCTGGCTGGGCCACGTGGCAGCCTATGGTTTTCCACCATCCCAACCAATGCAAACATGCCAGGTCAGCACCTAGACATCGATACAAGGATGCCAAGTCTCATCACCTCATTCGTCGAAGGACAAATCACTTTTACCAGTCAAATTTCCACATGGGCTTTCCCAGTCATTTGTACGGACAGCTGACTAGGTTGTCCTGCATTTTTTTTTTAATTTGCATGTTTTACAAAGTGGACATAATGTGTTTCTGGGAGCATACGGTGTCATTTTTCCACGAAACGAGTTGCGTCAAATTCAGAACGACGAGATTTGCGCAGTCGTTCGGGTTCCACACCTTTCCAACAACTTTTATTTTTTTAGCATAATTTTGAGCACCTGATCACTCCTTCCCACTGGAAGCTTTTGGACCCCAAAAGATAACTTTCAATTGTCAAGTAGATGAGGGTACAGCCTCCTCACCTTTCAAATCTGGATCCATTTGGCCTTTGACAAATTTTTTTCCTTGAGCTTCACTCGAAGGTAACCAACATTCCCTTGTCTTGAAGACTTTGTTCTTTTGTCACGAATGGAGTCTTGTTGAAGCTCATTAAGGAATTATAAAGCGAAATCTCCAAAAGATGGAATCTGAACATTCTCTCCTTGTTCTTCACTTTGAAGCATCTCCTTACAAAAGTGACACCAAAGTCCATCATCGACTTGGTGCTTACGATCGATACGATACTTGTACTTGCCTTTACTCTTTTCAAGATGATCTTGCACTATTTGTTGTATCATTTGGAGTCGTTCAGTGAACTTCTTGGGTTTATCCATGTCGCCATCAAAAGAAACGTCATTCTTACCAAGATGACACAACAGATTATGATGCAAATGGTAAACAAATTCCATTACTTGATCTTTTTTACTCAAGCTTGAATGTACATCATGAAAGTATGCATATTGTTCAACATAAATTTCATGTAAAATAAAATGATTCTTAAGTATCGTTAGTTACACAAATAACATTCCTAGAAGGCATATCAACAAACTTGTCTCTTATACCTTTTTACCAAGTGGAAATGTTGACGGACACCCATAAAATGAAATTGCCTTAACCACTACAACTTAATCATTGCACCATTAAAATTTTCTGAATGAAATGAAATGGAAAAGTCACTTGCATCAACGTGAAACTCAAATGACCTTTTCAATTTTAAAAGAGAAAATAAAAGAGTTGAAATGATCTATTGCTTCGAAGCATCACATGCCTCTTGTTTTTTGCCTCCCCTCTCGAAGACCTTTTGCACACATGTCAATGCATGCCAAGGAGCTACAATAGAAGAAATATTAACAAAAAAATTCCTCCAACATTTGGCTGCTCCCAAAAAACCTCTCATTGAGATGACCATCTTGGGTGTTAACCAATCCACAATGGTGTCAAACTTGGATAGGTCTACCTTCAACTTACCTCCTCCAACATTATAGTCCAAGTACATCAAAGAATTTTTACCCAACTCATACTTTGACATATTCAAAAAAAAATGTCCATGCTCTACGACATCAAGTATTTTTATCTTATACATGACATATTCATAAAGAAATTTTCTAAAAATAACAATGTCATATAAGTGGACTATCACATCTAGAAATGGCTCCAATTCATCATTCTTCATATGCATAAAAGTAGTAGGAGTATGGAAAAGACCATAAAACATAATAAGCCATTCAAAAAAACCTTGTTTGATGTTAAATTTTGTCTTCCACATACCTCCTTCAACAACTCTTCCTTGATGAAAGCCACTCCTTTTGTATCTCACAATAAAATGCTTTACATTCTTCTTGGGCACCAAAACCGTAGGTGCACTGCATGGCGGAAGATATGGCTAGTGATTCCATCGTTCAACAAATTTTGGCCTTGCTTTGGTATTTCTACACTTTACATTTTTTACATCTGATGCATTCCAATGTCACAAAGAGAACATTCTTGCCGCAAAGGTTTTTCAAGTGGGATTCCATTCTTCTTGAGAGGAAATCCCTTCACATCCTGATACACCTTATCATCATGGTTAATTACATCAACGAAATCAGAATTGAAACTTGTATTACAACCATCAAATGCTTCATAATCATCATCAACATTGGTTTTAATCAATAGAAGCACTAAATTTTTGCTTGAATTGACTAGCCTTTTCATTTGCCCTGCATTAACTAATGATAGATTTAGTTTCTTACGATGGGCTCTCATTGTGTACTCCACACCATATTTGAACAAGTGATACTTATTTTCATGGAGATAGAAGATTTCCTTTCTGACATAGAGATAAGGAATTCCCAAAACAATCCCTGAAATTTCAAGCGGTACAACATCTAATTTCACTTCGTCGATGAAGTTTGCGATGATTGCAAACCGGAAGATACACTTTATTGTAACCTTTAAATTGGTGTCCTTGCATATCCAACCCAATGGATATGGTGTGGGATGAGGTCTGGTTTCAAGATTAAGTTTCTTGGCTAATTATTTAGATATCGAGTTTTCTTGAGACCCAATATCAAATAGTGTGTTGATTTTTGTATGTTTTGAGAGAGCCCTCATGTGAAACAGTTCAATTCTAGTTTCTTCATTTGAGGTACTAGTGTAACAATTTGAAGTGTTAGTACTAGCAATGGAGTTCTTACATTTTATCCCGATTGTTACACCATTTTTTGGTCATCTAACCTATTATCATTAGATGGACCCAAGTACACCATGTAAGACCAATTTTACCCTAAGTAAAATTGCTTTCACTATGTGAAATAACTTAGTAAAACATCTTGATTCAGTTGTTTATGGTCTAAACAGGAAACCCCAAAATGAAATAATAAACAAATCTATATTTGTTTATATTTCCTCAAGGAATAATTAGTTAAAACATCAATTTAATTATTATTCCTGGTCATATTTAACCCAAAACAAGGAAATCAATTAAATAAATCCTTATTTATTTGATTATTTCCTAGGAATAAGTTATTTAATCCTTATTTAAATAATATTCCTAGTTAAATTTGACTAATTCAGTTATAAATAATTAAATAAATCATTATTTATTTAATTATATTTCCACCATTTCCTTTTTTTTTCACAAAGAAAAAATTCGTAATTTTATTTATGAGAAAACAAAATTACATGTTGTATGTGTTGGTATATGTCCAAAGACATTCAAGTTGCCGCAAATAAAAAGCAAAGGAGATACAATTAGGCTTTTCTCCCCTTTTTCTTTTCAACCTTACGCCAAGCACCAGGTGATGGCGCGGTCTCAATAAGGACAAGCTGATTTTCTTCTGTTGGTGCTCCATAATCCTTATCTGAGTCTGATGTGTCTGATGTATGTGTTCTTTTATTTCCCCCACTGTCTAGTGTTCCAGGTACCATATCCTGCTGAGTCTTTGTGGTGGTGTCGAGAGGTTCTTGCATCTCCTGTTCTTGTGTGCCCAAGGAAGTATCTGTTTGCTGATTCTCGTGAGGTATTGGTTCCTCCTCTTCTTCCTGTAGCTCTGGCTCTTCAGAGGGAAATTGCCAACCTTTTGCCGCTTTGCATGTTTTCTTCTTTTTCCTGTTATCCCTTTTGACTGCCGGGCATGAGTTTTGTAGGTGTCCTGTGCACCTGCATATCCGGCATCTGAAGGTTGTGTTCTCATAATCTAAATGTTGTGTCCATCTCTGTTGTTTGTTGTTCAGCATAATGGACTCTGGGAGTCCCTTGCTCAGATCAACCTCCACACAGATTCGTGCAAAGGTGAATATGCGCTCCTCCAGTCGTTGGGTGTCTGTTTTAATGTATCTACCAAGCGTGTTTCCAATGCATCCAAGAACATTTTCATTCCAAAAATGTAGCGGGAGGTTGTAGAGCCTTACCCAGACCGGCATCTTGGTCACCTCCATGGTGTTGGCATCAAAATTCGAGAACCATGGTGTAATGAAGAGTCCCGTAGAGCCCCAGAACCATGGTCCCTGGCTGATGATGACATCTCTGGCCTCAATAGATGAAAATTTGACAATGAAGAACCCCTTCGAACATAGGTGTATTTCACATTCCATGGTCCAGTTTGTAAAAATCCAATGGAACAGCTCCATTGGTTTGGGCCAGAAGCAGTTGAATCTGCAAATAATTGCTTGGGATTCATAGGCAGTTCTATGCATATCAATGTCTAGACTGTCTATATTTATTTCTGGCACGCTGTCTTGCATTTCTACAATGTATGGCTTGGGGGAGCTTTCAGCAGGAGCAGCAGGTGCAGTGGGGTTGATTTTGTCCCCCTGTAATATATTCCTATATGAACCTTTTGAGGGAAGTGATTTGGATGCACCTGCTCCCATGGAGGCTCCATGTGCTCTGTTTTGGCCTATCATTCCACCCCTCAGTCTAAGGTTGAGGCAGATGGAAGACCCAGTTACAATGTCATAGTCTTTAAGCGTGCAGTGGTCAACTAGAGCTTTCCCCCCAAAAATCAGTGACTGTGAATGAACTGGATACCCTGCCACTGACTGGATTTCTTCCTTCAGATGTAGTATAGAGTCTGTTGATTTAATCCATAGGATAACGCTGTTTCCTACAGGTAGCTTAATGAAAACTTGATATGGTTTCGAGCCTACATGAGGGTCACTGTAGCAGATATGTAGGTTGTGTTTTTTCTCTATAGGCACCTTCATGGCATGGGCCTGTGCTCGGCTTGGAAGGTCCCGCATGCAATTTGCATCGCCACATCGAAGAGCCGCACCCAGATCCGAAAAACGACATATTGAACCCAATGAGCACATCTCGGCCACAGAGTAATGGCGCAGCAACAGTGGGCGTGCACAGCTCTTTTCCCCGCAAACAAATGTCGTGTAGATACAACCCTCCTCACCAGATCGCCGAGAGAAACTCACGCAAAGGCAGATGAAGTACGCACCCTCTCCGTCTGATGGTGTCCATTGCAGGAGAAAAACACTTCGAGACCATCTGCAGGGGGCCTCCGCCAATGATACAGAGTCCAACCCTGCCAGTATGTTGGCTTGACCGATAGAAATCCGGTCCCTCTGCCGCACAGGAAAGACGCCTCGAGGCATAGCAGGTAAGTCATGGAGCTCCTGTACATAGCGCCACCAGAGATCAGCAGACCTGCGGGCGGCGACAACAAGTTTGGAAGCAGAAAACCCTAGGGTAAAATCGCCAGAGCGCTCCATCTTTTTTCCTCCATTTCCACCATTTCCTTAAAATAATAAATAAATCATTTATTTATTTATTATTTATAAATAAAGGATTTGACCCAAGTCAAAAATCCTTTTCCCTCCAACAAATATAATAAAATATTCCTAAAAGGTGGTTCTAGAATTTGGTTAATAATATTTTATTCATGCACCAAGTTCTAGACTACCCTAATATTTTGTTAGAAATAGAAGGATTTTCCCATTCATTTGTCACCTTTCATTTGCATATTAGATCACTCTGGATCTATACTCTTGGTCTGACTTTGAGCCATGATCATTGTCACATTCTCCATTATTTGCTTTGTGAGCTCCCTTTGAGTTCTATGTTTGTCTGGGTTTTCTACACCAACAAGAGAGAGAAATTCTAGATCTGAAGTGCTGAGGACTTTCAAGAACCCATCCTATTGAGGAGAATTGGAAACACCTTTCTTGTTTTCATCTCAGGTGCCCTTTAATATAAAAATTCTTTCAAAAATATTGTTCTTGTATTTTTTATTGGATGCATGGATCAAAATTTCATTTTTACTGCTTAATGTATTTTTATGCATAGATCTAGATTTGTGCAGCTTTGTCTTGATCAACTAACTGCAGATTTGAAGATATTGGCAGCCATAATTGATGTTAGGGCTATTTTTTATGCGTAGATAAAGTGGTATTTTTCCGACAAAAGATTCATACTAACAATTGGCGACACCACACGGGTTTTCTTTTGCGACCGTCGTCGTTTTATATATTCCTGCATATCCAGCTATTTCAGACCCTAGGGTTTCTCTTCAGCTTTTTGTTTTTCCTATTTTTATGGTGTTTTTCACCTCAAAAACCCTCAAACATTAAAATTTTTAACTTCTGTGTGTTTCTGGCCCTATTGCGTAGGTGACAAACATCAGTCGCAGCTGAGACGACAACTTTTTCTGAAATCTGCCGCCGAGAGACCCGGATCTATAGGTCACACTTATCGGCCCAAAACCTGCGACCTAGCCTAGATGACGCACTTTTCTACCCCAAAACTGCGACCTGGACTACAAACAGGTCAGAACCTACAACCTGCAATTTTTTCTGCACTTTTCCAGCAATTTTTCTGGGTTTGTCTGAAGCTTGTCTCCACCCGTTTAGACCTGTTTCTGATCTGTTTTACTCAACTAAGTGGGAATATTTCCCCTTGGGGCTTTATTACCCTCCACTTTTTGTGGAAGAGTTTTAGTTGTTTCAGACGTCTGAATTTTCAGAGTTTCAGCCTTCTTCCTTTCAGATCTAATACCTCATTTTCAGATCCCTTTTAGATCAGCTCTTCTCCCTCTCAAATCACCTCATATAGTTTTGTTTGGGTTTGCCTCTAGGGCCACCTCCCTATCCCTTCTACCTTTAGCTGATTTCCTCCTTTTTTGCAGCAACCTTGCCTCTGCCTTTTCATTTTTTTCTGCACCTCTTTTCAGCAGATTTATCCTTTAGATCCCTGTCCCTCCCGACCTTAGATCTATCGGCCTCTTTTTAGTGTGTTTTGACTAGATTTTTTCCCTCTTTTAGACTACTTTTGAGAGACCCGCCTTCTTGGGTTAGATCGATGCATTGTTAGCTGTTAATTTTCTGTTATTTCAGCCTTATTTAATGTTCTCTGTAGATTTATTTTCAGTTACGCAGCACACTTTTTCTTTTACTCTCAAAACGTCTAGGTTTAAAAATTAAAATTAACACACGCCACACACTGACCCTAAGTGAAGAAGATCTTGGTTAACACCGCCAGGCAAAGACTTTAAAATAAATTGACAGTACACCTCCCTACCCTTGTTTCGACATCGTCGTCATTTGATTCTGCACCTCCTTGCCTTTTTTGGTCCTTCGTCTTCCCTTTGTGCCGTCATCATTGCACCTCCAAGGCATTTATCTCGGAGACTTCTTGGCCTTCACCCTCATTTTCCGGTTGGTCGACTTACTCCTTCCTACCGTCGTCGAGTTAGTCCTCCCCTGAGTCCGCACTCCGACTCTTCTTCTGATTCTTTGGGTTCTCCCCCTACTTCTGGTTCTCCCCCTATTACCTTCACCATGTCTAGTTCAAGGCCTAATGCTAGCAGCAACCCCGGTCCTACTGTTGGGTCTGTTACTAGCGGAACCACCACAGGAACTACCTCGACTGTCCCTTTGCTCCCTTATATGGCAGGTCTCAGTCTCCCCGATTTCAATCAGTTGATCAATGATCCTATCTGCCACGATGTTAGTTGGCCTGCTATGCCAACCAAGCTCCCCTCCGAAATTCCCAAGTTCAAAGGCCTTGCTAGTGAAGATCCCTCCAACCATATCCGATCTTTCCACATGTGGTGTTCCTCCAATTCCATTACTGATGATTCCATCCATCTTAGATTGTTCCAATAAACGTTTACAGGTGAAACTTCTAATGGTATGTTGACCAGACCACCTCTTCCCATACCACCTTTGCGACCATTGCCCAAGCCTTCTTATCTTATTTCCAACTCCCTCTCTGATACAACACTGGTACCAAACTCTTGACTTCTTTTCGTTAATCATCTTCGACCCACCTTTCCGCTCATGTCCAGGAATGTTGGAGAATAAGGAGCTTATGTCGACCTCCCACCTTTGAAGATCGGGTCTACATGGACTGGTTCCTTTGCTCTCTCTTACCTACCATCGGCAAAGATGTCGCATCCCAGTTCCCTGAAACTGAAGAAGCCGCCCTCCAAATAGCCTTGAAATATGACCTCATCTATGCTCAACCTAGTTATGTTTATATCGTCCTTCCTGACCTCCCCAGACCCGGTGGTGCTAACACCCCGGGGGCTTCTCACTCGGCCGACGGTATCGTTGGAGCTCTTTCGCATACCTACGCTCAACCTCCTATGGGCTATGGTTTCCGTCTGGGAGGGGCCAGTACCTCCAGCACTTTTCCCCCTCCAGGTAGCATGTATCCAGGATACGGCATGCCTCCTCCTTTTGCCCACCCTCCTTCTTACCTCAATGTTTCCCATCCTAACCATTATCCTTACTCACAACCTGGTGTCCCAGCTCCTCCAGCATTTGGACCTCCACCTCCCTTGCCTTCTCAACCCCTACAACAGCAAATACTACCCCCTCCGGGGCAAGTGTTTGCACAGCAGGGCGCGACTAATCCTCCTTCTTCTCAAAGAAAGAGGAAATGCAATCAAAATTAATCTGCCCCTAGTAATCATGGATCCAATCCTTCAGGTACTGATTCTAACACTGCTAACCAGCCACAGGGCTCTCAGCCCAAACCAGACAGGCCTCTTCGCACCAATAAGCCTTGTTCATGTTTCGGTGTTTACGGTCATTACACTTATTATTGTCCCCTATTACCATAGATGCGGCAGATGTGGGAGTCTCAAGCTACATTGCGTGGACAGCATGCCTCCCCTACTGTTCCCCCCAATGCGACTACTTCTCAACCAGCCGTGTTTACCGATCCTTTCCCTCAATAAGGATTCATGGCTACTCAACCACCTCATGCCCCGGTAACCACTGAACCTTCCCCTTCTGTTTCCTCCGATTACCAGATTCTCATGATGACTTCTGACCAACCTCTCACCGTCGACCTTAACCTTCAAACTCGGTCTCGTCTGTACCCCAAGCCTCCCGCTCCGTATGTCCCCGAGTCACCTTCTTCAGGTCCTACAGAGCCTCTTTCGACACCCAATGGTCCTTTGCAGATCTCTCAACCCAAAGTTGAGGTTCCTATCAAGGTTCCTAAGCAGGAAAAATTTTAGGGGCGAATTTTAGCCCAAAGGCGAATTTTAAGGGATTTTAAATTTTAATAGGGCGAATTTTTTATATAAAACCCATTTTCTATAGTTTTATAAATTTAGCCCAATAATTATTTTAAAAATAATTAATTATTAAATATTAGCCCACCAAAATAAATTCCCATAAAACTGGAAAAATGGAATTCGCTCCCGATTTTCTTTGTTTGGAGCAGATTTCAATGGCATTCGCTCTAGATTTACAGGGTCGGAGGGAAAGGTTGGAGTGATTCGCCCCATTTTTTCACTGGTTGGCCAGAATTTACTGGTTCAGAGAGGTGGTTGGGACTTGGAAGGGGCGTGGAAGTTGAATGTTGGATGTGAAAACCTACCAGATCGATGGAGGTGGAGATCGATAGAGGTGGAACTGGAAAATTACAAGATCTGGATGCATGGACTGATGATAGGCTACAGCTGGCTGCTGCACACATTGACGAGGGCAACTAGTTCCAAGAGACAGACCACGGTAGCTGGATTTAGAGCCATTTCCCCGGTGCCATGGAGCTAAACCCGCATCGCAAGGAGGAGTTTGAGCAGGGGTGTTGGCCCTTTGGTTGCAAATGATACATTTTTGGAGGGTGTATTGACTAGTATTTTTCAGGGACCGAGAACCATCATGCAAACGAGTCTCATGGTGCATGGGTTTTCCATCGGTGTGGGTGGACTTATGCTAATCCACATCCAAATGCTAAGCACCGGAGGAACCATAGGAAGCATTGTGGAAAACTATAGGGTTTTTCCGCTGATCGCTTCAGGGGACGTAGAAACTCAAGGAGGTTCATCAAACGAAGAGTCCACAGATGATGAACATAAGGCAACAGGTTAGGAGTTTTTCCAGCTCGAAATCCTGTATTAGAATGTTTTATTCAACAATTTTTTTAGGTATACGTATCGGGATAGTTTAAATTACTAGTAAAGATCAATTTGATGTTTAGTTCTTAAGTTTGTTTGAATGAATTAAGCCCAAGTGGGTTGCAAGTGATTCTCTTGTAGTCTTTAATGCAACTATAATCACTATATACATGCATCTATACGGTGTCTACAGCTTTTAAAGTCTAATCAGAATCATTCTGATCTTACCCAATTTTATCTATAGATCACCAGAAGCGTACGCCTGCTGAACAAAATCTTATTTCGCTTCAAACACAAACTTCAGCATCGACATCCGACTTTCAGATAAGCAATCTTAATATAAAATCAAGTGAAGTTGATCCTGGGAAATTTGGTCCAAAACAGGGGGCTTCTGATGCGATTTTAAATATTCCTGAAGCAAAAGAAAGTGATTTAGGTAAAATTTATCAAAATCCTAAGGAGGCTACTAAATCAGTTTAAGGTGATGAGGGACATGGATTGAATTTATCTAGCACTACAAAAACTTTAGATGATTTTAAAGGACACGATTGGTTCAGCTTTGAAGAGGGTGATGAGGTACATGGATTGAATTTATCTGGCACTGTAAACCATTCAGATAATTTTGAAGGACACGATTGGTTCAGTTTTGAATAGAATTCAAACATGTTTCTCAAGGAGGTGCCGGATATAGACAGCAGTCACATTATCATTGGATACATTGGGCCTCAAGAATTTCCAATTAAAGACTCTCATACAATGTTAGATTATCCTGAACTGAAAAGTGAGAATAACCAGATAGATATATTTATGCATGTGCCAGAGGACTCAGGTCCATCTATTGTTCAGGTACATCCAGAATCTAGTAATAATGTTGATGGACTTGGCTTTCAAATCATGAATGACAAGGTTAAACAACACATTGGAATTGATGATGAATGGCAAAGTATTTTGGACAAAGTAAAAAAATCAGTTGTGAAAGCATAGGATACAGGTTATACTGAACAACCAATAAATTTCAAAATGCCAGCTACAATTCCAATGCATGTCACACAGGAGAATGACTTGGGAATTAGTTCGAAGGAAGTAGGTATTGCATCAATTTTGGAACAAACATCTTCGAAGGGAGAAAATTCAGATGAGTCAAAGATCAAAGTTCCTTTAGCTGAGAAAACTATAGTGTCTGCTGACCAGAAAACCTGTGATTACATTTGGGATTCTCAGTATTCGGACCTTATAATTTAATTGTTTACTTTGTCTTCATAGGCCTCTCTCTGCTTGCATATATCATAGCAGAGAACCCGTAAGTAGATTTGGGATTTGCACTAGTAGAATTTTTTTGTTTATTTGTTTACTTTGTTTTCATTGGTCTCTCTTTGCTTGCATATATAATACTTTCCAATCTGCTACTTCCAGATTGTAACTAATATATCCAAACCTTCATGCAGAGCTTGCCTACTATCACTGGAGAATTCCATTGCTATTTAAACCCATCAATTCTCTAGTATATACAAATTACAATTATGAACATGAAATAAGTCCCAGTTAATGCATAAGAAATCTGATCATCTATTGATTGAGATTTGCTTTGATAAAAGGGATAAATACGTAACTTGCCCAACTAACTCATCATAGAACTCTATAAGGAGATTATGGTATAATCCTTCAAATGGTCACTCTAGATTTCCTAGTTCGTTCATGAACTCTATTCTGGCCAGCAAATTAATGTAATGATATCTTATCTTCTAGTACTTGCACAATAACTGTAATTTGACTTCCAAGATTTCACAGATTTTTCCTTGGGCACTTGTTGTAGCCAAACACTGAAGTTTTTTCCCCTGTTAACAGGATGTGTTATCCTGTTTTGTGATGAAGAGCAAAGATCTGTTTATGATGCCAGTATTCTCCACTAGAGAACTACAAAAGGTTTCTACTTTCTAAGTATCTCCATGACATGGTCTGTAGGTACTTGCAAAACAATTCCTTGATCTTAGTTGGCTCTTCATGATTTTTTTTTCTTTTTCCAAAGAAAGAAGCAAGTGATTTTATTGTATATACAAAATTACAACTGAATATGCTTGTGGCATTCCTGTGGCTTGTGGCCCAAAATTTCACTCATAAAAGAATAGGGGTATCAAACTGTTTTGCAAAAGAGAACATCAACAGTTATCAAAAATGTTAAGAAGATAGAAAACATCTATATTTTAGATGAGGTCATCCTGTAGAAATCATATCATCCCAAGATCTTGCAATATCAGATCATATATTGTTTTTATAAAAAAAAATATTGTTAGAATAGTGCTGATAGGAATTCATAACTGTAGGGTTTCCTGTGCAAAAAAGAGAAAACATCCATAGTTAGTCTCTAATTAGATTTGAAGCCGTGTGTGTGAAAATATTCTATGGAGCCTTCCAGAGTCTTTTAAAAAAAAATCAAGATCCTCTGTCCATTTCCACTTCAACTTTCATGAGTCTGTCTGCTTCATGGTTCTACTCCCTGTAAACATGGGGGAAAGAGGGATGAGCGAATATGCTGGAAGATTTTTTGATGTCTTGAAAAGGTGGCAAAAAAGTATAGTTTTTCATTGAGAACACACCTCTCATCTAGGTTATTGATAAGAATCACCATAAATATGCATATTTGTAATTCCTTTTATCTAGCAATTTAGAGAGTAATCTTTAGGGCCATCAGTTCCCTAAAATTGTTAGTAGCTGACCCAAGAGGTTGGCCCTTAATGACATGTCATAAAAATGCAAGCAATAACTGTTGCCATAAGTAAATAATAATTTTAAATACATACTCATGCTAGAAATATCCATATTGTGCTAGGAATGGAGCTGAAATCATAAAAGCCAAGCTTCTATTTCAGGCTTTGGATTTCTTCATTTTCTATTACTATTATTACTATTTTTTGGAAAATCCATCTTATATTACATTATTGCAAAAATTATATTATGATAACAACTTTTTCCATATAATGGTAGTCTGTACTTCCAAATCAGTCAAAACTCTTTCACTTGCATAATTGAAAAGTTAAAACTATTATGAGATAAACTCCATATTTCTACTTCTTATTAGATTGAGCCTTGCCTATCATGTACAAGAAACCCTTATTTATGCTTACACCTAAAAGGAAGTTGAGTAAATCAATGCCATCGAATAACAGTAGCTAGAAAAATGAAATGATTTTACTAGGATACCAGTCTGATAAATGAAATTGTTGCTTCCTAATTGGCATGCCACTGACCTAGATATGAGTATATTCTCAATTACAACTTTGAGTTTTCAATATTAATAATGATTTAAGTTAAAGTATTATTAGTAGCTTGTCCTCTAATCTTTCAAATAGTTGGTTGAGGTGAAGAATATCAGAGTAAATTGGAAAGGTTTTGACTTATTTTTGAGAAATCTATATAATGTATTGCCTTGATGTGCAGACAAACTATTTCAAATAGGTCATCAAGTTTCTGGCAATACAAAACAAAAAGTTTCTATTTTCGAACAAGATATGATATATGATGTGGCACACCCTTCTGTTTGTGGTGAAGGGTGGTCCCATGCAGAAAATTCACCAGGATCTATTCTCAGTCAGAAAGAAGACCCTCAATCTTTGGCATATGGACCAGAAACAGGGAAGATGCTTGAACACCCATCTTATGCAGCCTTAATCGAGTCAATTGTTGTAGATAATTTTCATCCTGAATGACAAAATGCATGATCACTTCTCAAGAAAAGAGCAGTGCAGAACATGTGAGACTTGAAGATTCCGACATTCCTCCTCCTATCAGTGAAGTTTCCAAAATTCATAAAGATGGGGAACTTGAAAAAGAAAGAAAAGGCCCAAGTTCTAAAGGCCTTGAAAAAACCTCATATAATAATTTAGATTTGCAATCTTCAAGGGAACTATTTATTTCTGATCAAGAGCAGAGTTTTGCAGATATCCCGACAACAGGATTTACAAAAGCAGGGGAACTGCAGCGGGTACAAAATAATGGCATTACAAAACCACGTATAAGTGAACATGAAATAAGGTTTTTGGATACAGAGATTAGAAAAAACAAATCTGCACAAACGAATATTATAATTACAGATGAGGATATTGACAGAAGTACGAAAGCTACTGTAATGTCACTGGAACAGTTTCCTAAAAAATCCCTTCAGAACGCAGTTGAGCACAAGCCTTTAGCCGCAGAATTTCTACTACCAGATGTAAGAGATTCTGACATGAACTTTCAAGGTATTGACAATGTAGAATCACGGGCTCTGCTAGAAAAATTAAAACACAAAAGCAATGGGAAAATTCTAGAACAATCAGTAGTGGATAAAAGGGATCAGTTTAAAGAATTTGTCAGTGACACATCTTTAGCAGTTCATCCTACAGCAACAGTAACAGTGGACAATTCTTGGCATTGGGATGTCAGCAAGCATGATCCTGAGAATCTCGAGAATCCTTTTAAGTACGCTACTGATGGTAATGAATTGTCACGCTTTGGGATTTTATCTTCTCATAATATTTTCAGAATTAACTTTGGCTCATTTTATATTAATAATATAGAACTCTTGGATGAAAAAGATTAGATACTTGTTTAACATTACAATCATCTGTTGGGAAATAAAAAATGTAGTTCCTCACCATCCAAATCCAATTAAAAATATGATATATCCGTTTTGGTTATTGTGTTCCTTATCTTGGTTGGGACTTCGTCTATGATATTATGGTTCTGATCTAGACATGTGATGTCATTGTATATTGCAAAAGTATCAATATATAAATGTACTTAAAATTAAAACCATACTTTTAACATAGATTATTCATACATTGGACAAAAGGTCGCTGGGAAATATAGGTACTCTGGGAATGCATAGATAAGGTTGGTGTAATTCATATATTCTCGCTGTAATATTGAATGTTGAATATATCCCTTCAATGGTCCATGAATTGAGTTTTAACTCGTTGAGATCTTTGTTTCTACAGAATGGAGCTCAGTAGCATCATAACAGTTTCAGTGTTATTATTCATTAAGTTTTGTACCTCTTGAATTGGAATTGGGTTATGTAGCTACATAGAAACTTTGAGTTTTCTTCCAAGTCTGGGTACTTGTCTATGATTTCTGGTACATATGCAAGCCTTGAAAGCATGAGAATGTGCAAGAATAAACTTCTGGGATAAATACTCATTTCATTATAAGGACTTCTCTTACGTTAATGTCACCATGTCAGCAAGGACATTTTTAGATAGCTTGACACAAAGAAATAAGAAATCAAATTCCCCTAGAATGCACTTAACTTTCCATATGCCTAAAAGCAGAGGAAATAACTAGCTGGAATCCAATCTAGGAAAATTCCCATACTATCATCCTATGCTTAGTAGTGCTTACAAGGAAATGGGTTGGGCACGTGTTTAAAGTCTGTACAATAAAACAAAAAACACCCAACAATCTGAACAGGCAATAGGATATCAGTTTACCAAGTTAATCTAATAATGCAGCACAAGTGGCCTCACCTTGAGATTTTTGCCTTGGGTTTATTGGTTGTTTTACTTTTCAAGTGAAGGATAGTCCCTTGGATTATTTGTAATCAATGGGCCTTGATCTTGAGCACTGAGGAATGAGATGAACTTGCACTGATTTTATCTCATCACTGGTGTATTCTAGCTGGGTAAGTGTCGGTTGATGAGGTTGCAACTTTTCACATATTACAAAAGAATATGTCAATATATGGTGGCAGAGGGAGTAAAACTCCATTAGCACTAGAAGACACAAGTACAGTAGACAATGAAGATGACCATTTTTTCTATCTTACTGATACAGAGACCCAGTTGTTTCCATAGAAGTTAAATAGCTAAATTTTGACTCTTGATTATAATGATACTTTCATCATGATATTTATAAGGTAGTACCTAATAATCCTTTTCCTTGTTAAGTTAGGAAGAAAGAGAGCTCAAGTCCTTAAGTACCCTAAGGATTGCAACACTAGACATTTTACTTGAAAGAAGCATGGTGTTTGCCTCAGCAAAAACACTAGAGTTCACTCACTGCAACCTTGCTCAACCGTTTTATAGCATTTGGAAATTTTGTGATCAAAAGATGCCAATGGGGAGGTGCCAGTTTCACTAAATTAACCAATACATATACAACATGAGAATATACAAGGTCTAACAAACCTTCGCATGCCAGCAAGGATGATAAAAATCTAAACTATGTTCTAGGAAAATTGAACAACATTGTTATTAAAATGCCATGTCTCACCTCAGCACAAGCATAGAACCAAATCATCACTGCGGTATATGCTTGTGCTGAAGAAGCCACAAATGCACACCAAGATGCACACCAAGATGCACACTAACAAATGTCCTTGTTGACATTGTCTTTGTGTCAAGCTATCTACAAATGTCCTTGCTGACACTGTCTTTGTGTAAAGCTATCTACAAATGTACTTGCTGACATTATGAAATCAACGTAAGATAAGCCCTTATAATAAAATGGGTATTTATCCCAAGATTTTATTCTTGCACATTCTCATGCTTTCAAGACTTGCATATGTGCCATAAATCATAGACAATTACCCATACTTGGAAGAAAACTCAAAGTTGTTATGTAGCTACCTAACACAATTCCAATTCAAGAGGTACAAAACTTAATGAATAATAACACTCAAAGTGTTATGATGCTACTCAGAATGCAGGGGTTAGTAAGAAGAATATTAGGTGAGATAGAAGATGTTGGAGCAAAATAAATATCATTGGCATTACAAAAAAAGTCATAGGATTAAGATCTCTTGATTAGAGACCAATGATGGTTGGAGAACATGCTACATGGTCTTGAACATGACCATCATGGTTTCCCAAATGTGGTGGTTGTGCAAATGCATCTTGTTGTCATGCTAGATCTTTCACAAAAAATCTAATTTTATGACTGTCACTATGCCATGAAGCAGCACAAGTAGTTCTAGATTTTGTATAAAAAAAAGCGAATTTTACATCCAATGGATCTCCCTTTTCCACAAGGATTGTGACTCCAAGTGAGTTTGAACAAAATCACAACATAAAATAGTCATAACTTCCTCAATACTTTTCAAAACACTATTATGATACCAATTCAGAAATGGCATAAAAATTTGGTCTTTGATGGCAAGCTTCAATCTAGTACCTAGGCAAGGAAAAAATTTCCTTGCAAGATAGGGCTTTGATATGTATGGAAGGAAAACCTTTTGAGGGAATAACACCTATAATACTGCACAAAATCAGTATTATGAACCCAATGTGGAAATGGAGCCAAAATTCTGCATCTTGCAGTTTGATTGTAATCAGCCACACCAGTGAAAAAATATGCATGTCACAATTTTTTGGTGGTTGAAGGGAGTAGATCTAGTGGAAGTTGAAAAGTAAAAAACCTCAATAAGCCAAGGTATAGAGCCCTTGATTGTAAAAAACCCACCAGTGTTAGATCTAGTAGCCGTGTGAGATGGAAACCTTAAGAGGTGACTAGATCTACAAGATGCAATCATTGTATTACAGCTAGTGCACCCCTCTCATCTCATTTTGTAAATAACATAGCAGTGACCTATAGCTTGGAATTTGGAGGGATTGAGTGCTTTGTCCTCTTTTGGAATTAGAGTGATGAAGGTATAATTTACGGTTGGAAAGGCACCTCAGATTTAGTGTAACTTTTCTTTCAATGCCTAGACCTCATTTTTAATGGTGAACCAAATGTGGTGGAAGAAATTTGTGGTGAAAACATCAGGATTTGGATATTTTCTGGCAGGCATATCCATGACAGTCAATTTGAAATATATTAAAGTGATGGGCCTCATGGGACTGGCAGTGTGTTCTTCAAGACTAATTAGGGGATGTGTTCAGTGATCATGTGAATGGTAGTGAAACCGTCCTATTTGAGTTTTGAGAGGAGAGACCAGAAACATTTTGTTGGTTTGTGCTCAATATGTTGACAAGAAGTTAGCTTATTACCATGATTGTTCTTGAGATGAGTAATTCTATTACAATTCCAATGTCGAATCATCGAGTTATGGAAGAATTTTGAGTTGTGTTCTCCTTCTTGAGCCATTGTACTTGTGATATCTACTAGCAAAGTATTTCTTATTGTTGATGTCGCTCACTAGGCTGGGTGAAAAACTGTTTCTCCTGGACGGAAAGGGATTCATCTCTTCCATGAATCATTTTTTGTTGAATGTCATTCTAGATCATTCAATAAGACAAAAATACTATGAAATGAGACACTAAAAATTTTAATACAAAGGCAGAGCAAAAGAAAATGGATTTGGAAGCACGTGAACATATAATAGAGTTGTTAACACTAAAGATTCCAATTCCTATGACTCTTTATTTTTCCAGTGACCTTTCACTTCCTATAATCTCTCTCTCACCATATATGTAGCCAAGTTTTTCATCTTATTGACTTGCCATTTTATAGACCCTCAAATTACACCACACATAATTGTTTCATCTACACAAATTTTAAAATTTGACCATTACTTTAATGACCTAAAATTTTAACAACAGGACCTTTCCTATAATAGCTCACATCAAAGCACAAGATCCCAAAATGGCTTTTCCTGGTTTGGGTCAACCTCTGACAGATATTTCACCTGTACTAAAGTGACACAAGAAACAGGATTGTCATAAAGTATGAAAGAAATTCACGTCATTAAATACGGTGTGGCCCACCATAAGCCTTATGCATTAGATAGGGCATTGTTTGCCATGGAAAATAAAGTGGAAAGTTGAATAAGGTGTAGGAGGATTTTGGTGAGATCTAACAAACTTTGGGAACAAAGGGTCGTAACAACAAATATGCACAACTGTGGTATCATTAAAAGAGCTTATTTAATCATTAATGTTTGTGCTGAAAGCTATCAATGAAATAGTGATCCTCAGTAATCCTTATTGACAAACAAAGAGCATCAAGAAAAAGTGTGCTAAAATAGTCTGTAGCGGTAGCTAATACATGTAAAAATTACCTATTCTTGGAATTTTTCTAAATAAAATCATCTCTAAACCAAAATTTTCCTGAAAACAGGTCCTTCCCCTGCAAAGGATCTCAAAAAAGTGAGAGACAATAGTTTCAATTAAGTCTTTAGTCAAGGGAAGAAAGTAGATCCCCTCCCCTGCATGCAGTAGTGAAACTGGAGAATCCCTTTGAAACAAGGAGGCACTTTCAAAATTCTTCAAAGGATCAAAGATTAGGCAAACAAGTATTAGATGAACTGATACTCACACACCAAAGCAATCAAAAATAAAAGTCTAAGAGCTAAAGATAGAGGCACAGGATTTGAATCATCTTCAATGGAAAAGACGGGTTCAAAGGAAAAACCCTATTCTGAAATCTGGCTTTTCCCATCAACTGGAAGCGTAGAGGAGAAATATGCAGTAAAAGACCTGCCCTACCCCATCCAACCCCATCCAAAATCTAGAATTTTGAGCTGGGGAAATCAAGATACACCAGGAAGAACTTTCAGCAGCCAGAAGGTCCAAAGGAAAGTGGAATCAAGATAGGCAAATTGATATCTATCTTGGTAACAAAATTTGCTATAGTTTTTTCTACTTTTCTACCTCTGATTTGGCATCATATGCCTACATTTGACACTTCTCTTGAATCTATTTTTGAACATCTAACCCTTCTTTGGGCCTTGAAATATTGTGATCAGTTTGTGATAATAAAGTTGTGGTGTATACATGTACTTCATCCTTATACACACATATGAAGTTTCCAGCTATCCAATACTCGTGTAGTTTCAATGAAGCAATAAATTAGGAGACATACCAAGAACGGGGAAATGCTGGAACTTCACCTGTGAACCCATTCATTCACGAATATAGGATTTCTAACAAAGTGGAGCCTCAATTATTTTATATTAAGGGAGGACAGTTGCAGACATCTAGGCAGCTGAACAATGACTCTACAGGTGATAACCTTATTTAAATTTTAGAATGCTGATAGATACATTTTTGTATGTTTATCCTTATATGAGATTATATTGACAATTAGTATAGACATATTAATCTACTAATTCCTCTGGCAAAGGATGATGCTCTTGCTATCGGAGAGTCTATCTTTTCTTCTCTTTCAATTACAAGAAAGATAATGCTATCATTAAATGACGGAATCCTGAAATTTATCTAATTTTCTGATCTATGTAATCCGGATTGCTTAGAAATTTGTTTTCTACTTTGATTTTCAACCTGAAAAGCTTGACTATAATATTGCAACACAAAGTATCACACGACTTGTAAGAGTTTGTAGGTTGCAGAAAGATCTTGAAGCCTAGCCCTCTTGCACATCTTAAACTTTTGTGATAGTCTATGATTTTGTACTGGAAAATCAAAACCACAATTAGCACTTACTAGGACATTAGTTTCAACTTTCAAGAAATTCATAAAGGAAATCTATAGAATGGGGCTCTTAGTGCTATAATAAGGGTGGTGTAACCGAGAGAATGCTCATTACTGGTTGCCTAAGTCAGCTGACACAATGACACGGGACATGGAAATATGAGTGTCCAAGACGAGACATGATGACCTTGGAGTGTTTGTAATGTCCCCTATGGATTAATTTCTCAGGGAACAAAGTAGCCTATCAAGCCCCGTATGCCATAGTCTTTGATAAAGGGGAAAACCCCAATTACACAGTGTTTTGGCAGCATGGGGTAAGTTTTGGGGCAGTTGGGGCAAAAATCCCAAAGTTGGGGTTGCCATGAGCCCTTCTCAATTAATTAAGGAGGGAAAACCCCCACATGAAAATCTATAAATACAAGAGGATTGCATGATGAACCCGCTACAATATTTTCTTATTTTCTTCTTTCTAGTTAGATTCTTGGATGATGAACCCACAACCACCATTCCTTAGTCATTGGCATAACTAACAAATCATTACAACAATATTGAGTGCTACACATTCTACTCAAAAAGTACATGTACAATGACATTTATCCAATTTATGTTTTTACATTTCTTACTGTAGACTTGGTGGGAAAATTCTTTTGGGAACTTACAACCATAACAATCTTCTACAAGTTGTTGAATTTTTAATGTGTGGCACAATACATTGTATTTTACCTTTGAGTTGAGTGTTATGTTCCTTATTATTATTGGAATGATATATTAAAAATTCATAGATATTGAAGTGTTCAAGATAAAATTGTTTTTAATGGTAAAAGAAAAGAAACCAAGAGAACAAATTGCATACTAGCTCAAGCTAAATGAGCATTTGGAAATTGTTGGTTATTAAGTAAAGGATGAAAATTATCTAGGCTATAATTTCTTCTATGTTCATGCTTGATGTAGTTGATCATGTCTCAAACATTTGTTCCAATTTACCATTAAACATTGTTTTATTTAATTTCTTGTCTTCTGTGTGAAAGAGGGAGGAATGAAAATGGTTTGTGAATAGTACAGCATTAAAAAAATTGTTGAGACTTAAGTGAATGGGTGTGACAATGGTGGACTACATTTTGAGAAAATTCAACTCACACCATTCCTCTTGATGCCACATCCTATTAAGCTATATGCACCACCAACTTGGTAGTTGTTGAGTCCCAAACTTGCATCTTTCCTATACACCTTTCTAGACTTTTTCCATTTACCTGGACCTCCTAAGTCATCAAAATCATTGCATATTAATCATAAAAGAGAATTTAAAGTGGTTTTTAACTATGTTTTGTGTCTGTTGTTTGAATTAGATTTTTTCTCATTGAGCTGCGGAATCTTGTCACTTTCCGCAGCTGCTTCAACTTTCCGCAGCCATTTTGTTAAAGTCTATATTGCAGGTGTCTTAAGGAAAATCAAGCCACATGGGCAAGTTGGAAATGACATGGATATGGATCGAGTCCTATTGGCTCAGTAAAATTCACCAAAGAAGGCTGTGGTCAAAGGTAGTCAAGCGGTGGTCAACCTAAGAGTCCTACGGTGACAGAACTCCATTTTTCACCACGTGAAGACTTGCGTGGCCGTTTCTTAATCTCAGGGGACATATCAACACCTATGAACTGCTCCATAAGCCGAATCCAACGGCCACCCTCCATAGATTTAATCTTCACGGCAGCCATAATGCTAGAATTCTGGACGTGGTTGTTCACGTGTCTTTTATCAGCGCAGATTGTAGGAAAGTAGTTATGTCATCCTCTATTATAAATAATGCATTCTCATACGCATAGTAGCTAGCTTCTGTAATGTAATTTTGCTGAAAAGAAAGCCCACTGTGCCGTGACATTATTTCCTTGTTATGACTGCGTTTTGAATACATGAGAAGACTATGTTCATAAGCATAATTCGTGGTTGATAGCTGTTGCCCGAGGATTGTGCAGAGGGCCCCTGCACACGCCGAGGTTTTGTTTATTGTTGTATAGTTTCATGCTTTATTTCCTTACGTTCATTATGCCATAGTTATTCATGTGTATATATTACATCTCTTATGGTATTAACGTTTTATTTATGTCCATAATTTTTCATGCTTTATATTGTTGTTAACTGATCAGTGTCTTTGTTCAAGATTACAGTAGGCAGCCCGGGAATTTGCACATAGTTTTACAATGACTAATGACATGGAATCATTCTTGTCCTTCTGCTGATTTATCTTTCTTAGCTTTTAATTCCAGTATTGTTTTATTTATTTCAGTTTTGTACATTTTCTTTATTAGTTAGAGTAGATATTAAATTACTCATGTCATTATCAGTTACCTCCGAAAACCATAGCGAGACTAATGGTGAGGGATTGAAGTATGAGTGTGTAGTTTGATATTAGTTTATTTTTCTACAAGTTAGATATTAAATTGCTCATGTCATTATCAGTTACCTCCGAAAGCCATAGCGAGACTAATGGTGAGGGATTGAAGTATGAGTGTGTAATTTGATATTAGTTTATTTTTACTGCAAATTAGATATCAGATTTCTCAAGTTGTTTATGATTACCTCCGAAAGCCATAGCGAGACTAATGGTGAGGGGTCAGAATATGAGTTGATGTAATTTGATTTTAGCTTTACTTTGCTTGCAATTCTTGGATTTCTTTGAGCACAGTTTCTTTTGTATTTAGACAGCAGCAAGGGTAATGGGTTTCATGATCAATAGTTCATTGTTTGTTTGACTAGTATAGTGGCACAATTTCATTTTATTTTAGGAATTAATTTTGTCATTGCATGTTTTAAAACCCTTTTGAAGTTTGAAGTTTGGGAAATCATTATAAAGGACATCATTGCCTTGAACATTTATTTCCATACTTTTCTTTTAGAATTTTCATCTCACATTAGGAAACCAACCAAGATAAAAACCCCAAAATAAATAAAAAAACCCAAAAACGACAAAAAGTAAGAGATAGGTTATCTTGCACATATAGTGCGCCACACTTCGTCAGCTTACGAATCTCGGATTGACAAATTAATGTAGCAATTTAGGACAAACTAAATTGACCAAACATTTTGGTGCTGTTTCCGGGGAAGTGTAACTAGGTAGCTAATTTCTTAAAAAAAAAAAAACAATAAACAGAAGGGAAAATTTGATAACTTCTTGAAATATGCTCTCCTCTTGCACCTAGTGTGATCTGGAGGATCAGAAAAGAGAGTTATTGGTTCAATAATTTCTTAAGCATGCTCTCTTCTTGCACTTAGTGTGACCTGGAAGATCAGAAAGAGAATTATTAGCCCAACTTAAAAATAAAAAATGACATGCATAGAGCAAGAGATTCTAGGGGAAGGTTTATAGCTAGAGCCAAGAGTTCGATTTTCACAACTCCATCTTCTTCAAGGCATAGACAAGATTCACCACCATATACCCCTAGCCTTAAGATTCCTGGAATTCAAGGAGCAGCTGAATTAGAGGATTCTCCTACACCATCTACCAAATCTCATTTAGAAGAAGACCCTTTCTTTACTTCTACAGGAGAGCATATTGTAATTAAAGAAGTAGAATCACCTAAAGAAGAAAAGGAAGAAACTCCCTCTCATCCTCCCTTGATAGAAGAACCAGAGGACTCTGAGGACTCTAAAGAAACTATCATGACAGAGGAAGTAGTAGATGGATTCGGAGGTAGAGGTAGATGTAGGGGAGGAGGAAATAATGGAGGCAACAATGGTGGAGGTGGAGGTAATAATGGAAGAAATAGGGAAGGAGACAACTCGTTTGGATTCCCTATAGTTGATGAGGAAACTCATACAACGATGAAAAACATCTCACCATCTGTCCTCCCCAACTTTTATGGATTGCAAAGTGAGGATCCTGAAACATTTCTGTTTGAGTTTGAAGTCGTGTGCTGAACCTATGACTATATGGAAGACTCTCAAAAACTCAAACTGTTTCCTTCAACATTGAAGGGAGCCGCTTTGAAATGGTTCATGGGATTAGTCACCCAATCTAGTAGGACTTGGAATGATATGAAACAAACATTTTTGGATAGATACCTGGACTATTGCATGCCCACCAATCACAAGGATGAGGTATTTAAAATGGTGCAAAAAGAAGATGAAAATTTGGAGGATTTACTTGAAAGATTTCAATACAACTTAAAAAGAGCAAAGATGAGCAACTTAGATGAGGAAAATTTGAAAGCCCTTCTATTAAAAGCCATCAGAGATGAATGGATAGATATTTTAAACACGATGGGAAAAGGAGACATTTCTCAACTTCCAGTTCATGACATAACAGAACTATGTGTCCATCTCTCAAGGGGAAAATCTAAAATGGGAAAAGGGCCTAGAGATCCTTCTCTTATCAGGGCAAAAAAATTTGCAACTGGATCAGTAAGTAGGGCAGAGATTGGCAATATGCTTGATGAATTCAAAACTGATATCTTAGGGAGCCTTAGTGAACAACTAGACACCCTTAAAATTCAAAAAAAGCAGAAAGCAGAAACTGATGCTCTAGCCATCTTTTGTCTGAAATGTAGGAAGAAACATGCTTTAATGGAATGTCCCTTGGATGCAAAAGTTGTAGAAACATGTATGATTTTCTCAGAGAATCATGAGACCAAGGATTGTCCTTCAATTCCTGGACTCAAAGCTGTCTTTCAAGAAGATCCAAATTCGGTAGAATCTCTCTGTTTTGTTGCAAGAAGACCTTGGCAGGGGCAACAAACTCAAGGGCTTAACAACCCTATGAATTTTCAACCCCCACCAAATTGGAATCCTTGGCAACAACCTTGGCCCCAACCTCAAAATCCATATCAGTCATGGGTACAAGGTATGCAAAATCCTTATGGGAGATTTGCTCAATTTTATCAATATCCTCCATATTTTCAAAATCAACAAGCTCCACAACTTCCAAACCCAAATCTACAACTTTCATTGCCATTTACACAACAACAACCTTCTAAAAAAATCCAAATCCTCAACTCATGCTTCCATTCCAACAAAAGACAAATCAACTTCCAGCTCAGCCATTGCCAAATTCTAACAATAAAAATCCTCAGAATACTTACATGATAGAAGGACAACAATTTCCTACCTATATGATTGTTCCTCTCAATGATGTACAACTCAGTTCTGGTAGAGTTTTAGAAAAACCTTCTATAGATGTCCAAGAGCAAGATACCTCTAAGGAGGACTCTCTTAAAGTCAATAAGGGTTCTGAGGAAGCATCTTTTCAAAACTCAAACATTCAAAAAGAGAAAGAAAAGTTAACCCCCACAACTCCTATAGTTGAGCAACCTGCATCTTCATCCACACCTCCTTTCCCTGAAAGATTAAAAATTGATAAAGGGGTGGAAAAACAAATCTTGTTGCCTAACTATGATTTTCTAGATGAATTAAAGAATGTTTGTATCAAGATTCCCTTGCTACAAGCCATTAGAGAGATTCCTATTCTAGCAAAAACAATAAAGTAGTTGAGTCTCAAAAGACCAGGAAGGAAACTAAGAGATACAAGAAGAATCCACCTGGTAGGAAAAATTGCAGATATCATGATGGGAAAAATTACCATGCAGAAGTATGTAGATCCAGGTATTCCAATTGTCAAGACACATATAAATGGGATAGAAATTCCAAACACATTGATTGACTTAGGGGCTGCTATCAACATTATGAGTAGACAGACTATGGAACAACTAAAACTTCCTAATCTTCTTTTTACACCTACTTTACTGCAACTTGCAGATCGATCAATTATTAAACCAGATGGTGTATTAGAAGATATTTCAGTCTCCTTAGATTCTTGGGAATATCAGGTAGATTTTATGATTTTGACTCCCAAGAGTAATCTAGGAGGGCACCCACTTATCTTAGGAAGACCTTGGCTAGCCACAGCTGATGCTTTTATTAGTTGTAGATCTGGGGATATGTACATTTCTAATGGTAATTCGATAAAGAAATTCAATTTGTATCCTCCAGCAAAAGCAATCACAGAAGTAGGAGACAATGAATGGATTGATGATGAGGACACTATACAACCTGTCTTTACCATTTCTGAAATCAGTGAGGATAGTCAAATTCTGAACACATTAGAAAATTTTGAGACATCTTCAGAATATGACCCCACACAATTTCAGTTGGAATCCGACATTGAATATTTATCATCAAGACAAATGTCTCTTTACTCTATGGAAGAGTTCGGTAGTTCTACCATTGATATTTTTCCAGGAAAAACATTGAATATCAACAAAAATTTGGAAAAGTCACAACAGGAAGAACTAACCAAAATCTTGCAAAAACATTCTATTGCATTTGCATGGGAGTATACTGATATGAAAGGTATTGATCCTAAGACTTGCATCCATCATATATATATTGAGGAAAACAGTAGACCAATCAGACAACCTCAGAGAAGGATGAATCCAAACCTTAGGTAGATAGTGAAAGAAGAGCTCCAAAAACTACTCAATGTAAACTTCATTTATCCAATTTCAGATAGCCGATGGGTTTCTCCTTTGGTTATAGTACCTAAAAAGAATGGTAAATGGAGGGTATGCATTGATTACAGGGAATTGAACAAAGCAACTTTGAAGGATCACTTTCCTTTTCTCTTTATCGATCAGGTAATAGATACATTAGCAGGAAAAAAGTACTTTTCATTTTTGGATGGTTTTAGTGGCTATAATCAAATTCAGGTAGCACCTGAAGATCTTGATAAGACCACTTTTACCTGTCCATGGGGGACTTTTGCCTATCGAGTGCTTCCTTTTGGGTTATGTAATGCACCCGCAACATTCCAAAGAGCAGTACTAGGAATTTTTTCTGATCTAATCCATGATTGTGTAGAGGTTTATATGGATGATTTTACAGTTTATGGTAATTCATTTGAAGAGGCATTAGAAAATTTGGAAAAAGTCCTCATAAGATGTAAAGAAACAAACCTTTCATTAAGCCATGAAAAATGCTTTATGATGTTTACTGAAGGGATTGTTTTAGGACATCATATTTCAGGAGATGGGATTAAGGTTGATAGATCAAAAGTTGAAGTCATCTCCAAGTTGCCTATTCCAAATTTTCAAAGAGATGTTAGAAGTTTTATAGGATTTACTGGTTACTATAGAAGATTTATAGAAAACTTCACTAAAATAGCATCTCCACTCTTCAAATTGCTTACAAAAGACTGTGAATTCAAATGGGATCCTGATTGTCAATCAGCCTTTGAAACTTTGAAAACAATAATATCTGAAGCACCTATCTTGAGAGGACCAAATTGGAAACTCCCTTTCCATATTTCTACAGATGCTTCAGATACAGCTCTAGGAGTTGTGTTGGGTCAAAAGGATTTAGTCCCTTATGCCATTTACTATACCGGTAAAAATTTGACTCCCACTGAGTTGAACTATACTGTAACTGAAAAAGAGTTTTTAGTTGTTGTTCATGCAATCAATAAGTTTAGACATTATATAACAGGCTATGAAACTTTTATTCATACTGATCATTCTGCAATTAGATATCTAATGAACAAACCTGTTACTAATGGCAGAGTGACAAGATGGCTCCTACTTTCGCAGGAATTCAATATTACTATGTTGGATAGACCAGGGAAACAAAATACAGTAGTTGATTTCTTGTCTAGGATTCAGAATACTAAAGAAGATTCTCCTGTAGAGGATAAGTTTCCTGATGAATACTTGTTTGCGGTAACTACTAAGACCCCTTGGTATGCAGATATTGCTAACTATTTGGTTACAGGGAAACTGCCTCCACATTTATTTCCAAGTGAAAGAAGAAAGATTATTCAGGAGAGTTCAAAATATTCATGGATTTCTAATGAATTGTTTAAAACAGGGCCAGATCTTGTGATCAGAAGATGTGTCAGGGAGGATGAAATGCCTGATATCCTCAAGGCATGTCAAGATGAACCATGTGGCAGACACTTTTCTAACAAAAGGACAACCTATAAAATCCTCTCTTTGGGATATTGTTGGCCTTCCCTCTTCAAAGATGCAAAACAATATGTCAAAAGGTGTGACAGCTGCCAAAGAGTAGGGAAACCTACCCTTTCAAATGAAATGCCATTGCAAACACAGGTACTCCTTGAACCCTTTGAAAAATGGGCTTTAGATTTCATTGGACCTATTAATCCACCATCTAAGCAAAAGAAGTATATATTGGTTTGTACTGATTATGTTACTAAATGGGTGGAAGCCAAAGCATTAGTGTCTGCTACTAAAAATTCGGTTGTTAATTTTCTTTATGAGGATATTTTTACTCGCTTTGGTGTTCCAAGAGAAATTGTGACAGATCAGGGAAGCCAATTCACATCCAACCTGGTGGAGAAGCTGATGGAAGAATACAAAATCAAGCACAGAAGATCTACTCCTTACCATCCGCAAGCAAATGGTCAAGTGGAGTCTACAAACAAAGTTCTCAAAAGTATCATCACCAAAACTGTTCATCTACACAGAAGAGATTGGGCAGAAAGGCTTCCTGAAGCCTTGTGGGCCTACAGAACTACATGGAGAAATACAACAGGACATTCTCCCTATGAACTTGTTTATGGGAAAGAAGTCATATTCCCCATTGATTTCCAAGTCAAAACCTTCAAGATGGCAGTTCAGTTGGGGATGGATCTATCAGAAGCCCAAAAGCATAGAATGGAGCAGTTGAATGAGCTAGATGAGATCAGACAGGAGGAAATTCTAAGAAATGATATAGTTCAATATCAAAGAGCTAAATGGCATGAAAAATACATCAAAGAGAATAAGTTTCAAGAAGGATATTGGGCATTGCTATTTGATTCCAAGTTTAAATATTTTAAAGGAAAATTTTAGACGCATTGGCTTGGGCCATATGAGATTGAAAAGATCTTTAGCAACGGAGCGGTAAGAATCAAGACCATTGATGAATCTCAAACTCCTCTTATTGTGAATGGCCACAGATTAAAGATCTATCATAAGCCACTCTCAAAAGAGGAATTTGTCAAAATGTTTCAAGATAATTCTGCAATAAGGCTGGTGAAGAAGAATCCTTCTTCTCCACCAGCCTAGCCTTTGCTCTTTTCAGTTTCAAAAAAAAATAAAATGTATAAGCCTAAAAACCAATCACTGATTGGCAGTCTTATACAGAAAATGTAGGGTGAAAATTAGGAACACCTGACACCCTATATTTTCCAAAAAAAAATTCCCTCTCTCTCTCATTTCACAAGTTTTATGACAACCCACTCCATTTCATTCCACTTCATTCCACTCCACTTCATTTCATTTCACTCCATTTCATCTATTTCATTTCATTTCACCAATAAAAAATTTCTTTCATGACCATTTTCATTCAGTCAGTTATCATCTATCCATCTCCATTCACCCAAATAATTGTTGTGTCAGTTTCCGCAGCTGACACCAGTTTCTGCAGCCACCACTCTGTTTTTCAAAAATTTACAATCAGATGTTAGTTCAACAATCATGAAATCAAATGCAGGTATGAGGACATATTATGAAGACATGAGGCATTCAAAAGCATCAACGAGGAGCAAGTGATTGAAGACTAATGAAAAATGGCAAGAATTCCAAGGTATGAGTAGAAATTTATTTCAAATGGCATTCAAGCACATTTTTACATAGTTATAAACCATAGCTCCATTATATGCAATGATTGCGTTGATAACTCCATAACCGTTCCACGATCTCTATACGATTCCCCCACAATCCTTGCATTCATTTTTAAACGACCTCATAATCAAGCCTCCGGTCTTCACTCGTGTTCGGCTATACTTTGATACTCCACCTGTAATTATGGAACGTGGTTGATTTGACTACGGCTTCTCTCAGCCGCACAAAATCCGTAGTCGTTTCATAAACATGCTTGCGTCTACTCTGCAGCCACCCAATTTTAAATACTACCGGATGCACTTTACTCCCCCTACTGTTCTATTGACCTCACGGCTGCATTTCCACCGTGCTCACATAAGCCTTCACCCCATTTTTTTCTCTGTTCCGCTTCATTCCGTGTACCTATTCTCTGATATCCGCTTACAGTCACTGGTCTCCTTCATAAACCCTGTTCATTTCCGCTAATTCAGTCGTCTTACCTCCGCTAAACCCTCCTCACGCAGACGAGTTTTAAAGAACAGAAGGAAGGATGGGTCGGTTGTTGAGGACAGAACCAGAGGGACCCAAATTTATGGAAGGATACCCGCAAGTCAAAGACATATTGAAAAAGGCAAAATGGCTTCGGTTTATTCAAAAGTTTAAAGGCTACAATAAGGAGGTAAAAAAATCTTTTGCGAGGTCTTTCAACGGTCTGGAGGTAGAAATTGGGGACCTCAAATTTACAGTGACTGAGGCATCCATAGCAGCTGCTACAGAACTCCCTCAAGAAGGTGAACGCTGGTTCAAGAACAAGAGCATTGGCGAGGAAGCCTGGAGAGTGATCCTACGTAACGCAAGTATGGATGTCACCATTTTCAAAAAGGGAATCCCTGTCCATGCTTTAAAAGAAGAGTGGGCCAGTTTACTGTTGGTTATTCAAAATTTTATCACCTGTGAGGGACGTTTTAGATCAATGTACATGTATCATACCCGACTGTTGATGAATTTCCTAGACAACCAGACCCTCAATCTGCCATACTTTTTACTAAACAGTTTGAAAAAGATGTCTGTAAACATCCAAAAGCATCTGGGGGACGTAGAACCATATTTGTATCACCATGGTCTCGTGAAAATATTGATAGAAAAACAATTACAAGAGAAAAAGGACACCTGGGAGCAGTTTTTAATTAGAAATTTCTTTGAAGAACCCCAAGAAACCCCTGAAGGCAGTACATCAAAAAGAAGTAGAATAAAGAGAACAGGTGATAAAACTCAAAGCACTCCTACTAACACAGTTGAAAGAACTAGTAGAGAAGAAAGACTGTCTAAAAGGAGGAAGGAAAAGACTGAGGGTAAAAAGCCAACAAAATCAAAAGAGAAAAGAAGCATTGAGGCTATGCATCAAACCCCTTCCTCAGAAGAAGACCATAAAGTATTGTCTGAGAGACTAGTTCACCTTCGGGAACAGTCAGCTATGGCCAAAAATAAAGGAAAAGAAAAACAGAAGGAAAAAGACAGTAGTCCACAGCATGTAAGAAGAAGCACCAGGCTTAAAGGAAAGTGGAGGAAAACACAAACAAAAGGACCCCATTTTATTGATTTGGGAGAAGGAACACCTGAAAAAACTCCAGCTGGCCGTATTCCACCTCATTCTCAGCCAAACGTTGAAACTAATCCTTAATACGTTGACATGAGTCCTTTTCGGCCAGATTTTGAAGACAATTCTCCTCTACAGCATTTTGGGGACAGCCCAAGGAAAACGACACCCGAGATAGATCCAAAGCAACAAGAGGTGTATGATTACATAGAATCCCTAGAAAGAACAGCCACGGGTCCCAACACTTCATCCACTCAGCCTCACACAGCACAAGAAGCTCTAGTCCAATCGTTGAAACAAGAAGTCTTTGAGTTGGAGGTTTTAAATAAACATATTAAAAATGAAAATGAAGCATTAAAGGAGCAAAGCAGATTGGACAAGATCATTCATGACAACACTATGCTACATCTGGGACTATGGCACAAAAAGAACAGGAAATTGAAGAAGAAATGCAAGAAGATAAGTAGAGCATTGATTAATCTCAAATTCAGATGCTTGATGAAGAAGCCCAGGATGTTAGCAGCACCAAGAAAGAGGAGAAGAGGACTGGATGTACTGGCAGAGGTATCAAGGCATATGAATTGAAGGAGGATGATCAAAATTTTGGTTGCATGGGGACATGCAACACCTTCACAATGGGGGTATGTTGAGTCCCAAACTTGCATCTTTCCTATACACCTTTCTAGACTTTTTCCATTTACCTGGACCTCCTAAGTCATCAACATCATTGCATATTAATCATAAAAGAGCATTTAAAGTGGTTTTTAACTATGTTTTGTGTCTTCTGTTTGAATTAGATTTTTGCTCATTGAGCTGCGGAATCTTGTCACTTTCCGCAGCTGCTTCAACTTTCCGCAGCCATTTTGTTAAAGTCTATATTGCAGGTGTCTTTAGGCAAATCAAGCCACATGGGCAAGTTGGAAATGACATGGATATGGACCGAGTCCTATTGGCTCAGTCGAATTCACCAAAGAAGGTCGTGGTCAAAGGTAGTCAAGCGGTGGTCAACCTAAGAGTCCTACAGTGACAGAACTCCATTTTTCACCACGTGAAGACTTGCGTGGCCGTTCCTAAATCTCAGGGGACATATCAACACCTGTGAACTGCTCCATAAGCCGAATCCAACGGCCACCCTCCATAGATTTAATCTTCATGGCAGCCATAATGCTAGATTTCTGGACGTGGTTGTTCACGTGTCTTTTATCAGCGCAGATTGTAGGAAAGTAGTTATGTCATCCTCTGTTATAAATAATGCATTCTCATATGCATAGTAGCTAGCTTTTGTAATGTAATTTTGCTGTAAAGAAAACCCACTGTGCCGTGACATTATTTCCTTGTTATGACTGTGTTTTGAATACATGAGAAGACTCTGTTCATAAGCATAATTCATGGTTGATAGCTGTTCCCCGAGGATTGTGCAGAGG